>CM047814.1:33759025-34359025 GCA_026214975.1 Gentiana macrophylla
ATATCTGTGTTACTGTGAAGTAATACGTAAAAGTATCAGGGGTAAATTGGTTTTTGCTAAACAAGTGTTCTTTTTTATAACGTATAGTGACCAGGCATGAATAATAGGAATCTTTGGTTTATGTGGGATCTAAGCTCCCATTTAGTTAGGGGTTCTTTTGGTGAAAGGATGGAATCTTTTTTATTGTTTCTGGATGATATTGCTGATTGTGGCGAAATTGTGCAGGCGTTTCATAAGAAGGTGCAAACAAGGGTGTTTACAGTTTGTCATCCTGAAGCCCGCTTTAGTTGCAGTGACTTTCATACTTTATGCTAAGGGGAAATACGAGGACGGGAATTTCAGTCCAAAACAATCATACCTCTACCTTACCATTATCTACACATTTTCGTATTCAGCTGCACTTTATGCTTTGGCGTTGTTCTATGTGGCATGTAGAGATTTACTTCAGCCTTTTAATCCTGTTCCAAAGTTTATCATCATCAAGTCTGTTGTATTTCTTACTTACTGGCAGGTACACATTGTTCTCTGTCTTCATCTAAGTTTCCGCTAAGTAATTAGTTCCACGAAGTAACTACTCATATGCTTGCAGTGGCAGCCATGATTGAGCTTAGAGTGGTTTAAAATAGTCAATCGTGTTGGTGAAATCAAAATGTTAACATTTCTTGGCAGTGTTTTAAACAAGCTTTCGTGTAACATGCTTCTGTTCGGTAGTAAAAGAGCATATATATTCTGTAGTATCATGTCAATCTATTGAATAGCCATGTAGTTCCTGAGTTTGTTTATATTTTATGTGATAAATTTCTATTTATTTATTTTTGTAATGGCGCAGGGGTTTTGGTGTTTTTAACAGCGAAGTCTGGCTTCATAAAAGATACAGAAGAAGCTGCAGAATTTCAGAACTTCATACTTTGTCTTGAGATGCTCATAGCAGCTGTTGGGCATCTGTATGCATTCCCTTACAAGGAGTATGCAGGAGCAAATGTTGGTGGATCTCGTGGCTTCACAGCTAGCCTCGCCCATGCTCTCAAATTGAACGACTTTTATCATGATACCGTCCACCAGGTGAGTGAGGAGAGGAGTATCCATTATTATTATTAGAACTTAATTAATTGACAGTCGGTATACGGATTATTTCCTTTTTTGGGTAGCTATCCTTACAATTTTTGCTTACCATTTCCACCACAGTTTGCACCGACTTATCATGATTACGTACTCTACAACCATAATGAAGGTGAAGAGGGTGCAAGAAAGTACAGGGCACGGACTTTTGTCCCGACTGGCCCAGAGATGGATACCGCCAGGAAAAATAAGCATTTGTCTGGTGGACAAAAGTTGGAAGAAATACAGTTATCGAGTCGATCATCTTCAGCGAGTAGTACTACGCCACAGAATCCCGGTGCTGCAAAATCAGAGGCAATGAACTCATCATTGCTCGTGGATGCATCCAATACAATCTCTTCACCTTATGATATGTCCCTTATTGACATTGATATATCTAGTTACCCTGCAAAGGTACCAGCTGCAGGCGAACCTGGTAAAAGTTGACACATTCTTTCTTACTTAAAAGCCGCTGATTTTTTTTTCTTCTTACTTATTTTTGAAAGAAAAAAAAACCGCTGAAGTTAGAATTGTACATGTACACATTTGTTTTGTTTCTTTAGTGTGTGATCTAATGGGCTGTTTGGTGTCATCGGAGTTGTAGATATGGTCCGCTAATTACTATACCAATCAATACACGACACGACTGAGTTCATTATACAAACCAGATTGAAGCCTGGAATGTTATTTTTTTTGTGTGCTGTTGGATGTTAATAGAGATGGATATTTGTTTGTTTATGACTTATAAGTCTCTCTTTGCCCGTGTTTATTGTTTGTCTTTGCGTTCACCTAACTTTATTCATGCATCTTTTTTTCCATACAGTGGATCTGACTAAATCAATCCTTAATCTGAAAGTTAGTAATTGTTTAATCAAGGCTGCGTATGTTACTATATATTTGACTTTTTGGTCTATCTGTCTTGATTATTAAACATTAATTAGGTTAATAATTAACTTTCTACTTAATCCCTTTTTGAAGGTTTCCTACCTGTTTTTTTGGCTATCATTTGCTTGCATTGAAGGTTCTCTTGATGCTTCAAACTCAAGCTTTGTCATTTTCTAGGAAGAAATCTTATGTTGGAAAACCCATGTTGTCAGAAAGTCAATTGACATATAATGGGAAATTCCAGTGTTCTAAAATCGCCAGGCGATCGCTGAAAGCGACGCCAGGCCCAGACGATCCCGGGCGTCCTCGACTTGGCTCTGGCGATTTTAGGGCGCCAAGTGTCTTTGGCGATTTTAGGCGCTCTGGACCTTCTAGCGCTCCTAGGTTCTTCAGGCGCCCCTAGCCTCCTTCTAGGCGCTCCTAGGCGCCTCCTAGGACCTTCTAGGCGCTCTTAGGCCCTTCTAGGCTATTAGGGTTCCATCTCGGGCAAACATCAAGGTTTCCCAAGTGTTTAGACAAGAAAGAGGCATAAAACCTAAAACCTCCTTAAAACCCTAAACCCCTCGTAAAACCCTAAAACCCCCGTAAAAACCCTAAACCCCCCCCATAAAACCCTAAAACACCACGTAAAACCCTAAATCCCTTTTAAAACCCTTAAAACTCCCTTAAAAACCCTAAAATCGCCTAGGCGCCACTAGGCCCTAGCGCCTCAGTAGCGTGCCGAGGTCGCTAGCGAGTTTTAGAACATTGGGAAATTTCTGGCGATAGGTAGAAAGTCCATTGATATAAAATGGGAAAGTTTCTCACGATAGGTATGTGCACCTGGAGATATGCCCTTGAAAGCCTTTGTGTGTTTTCAAGTAAAAACACATGACGGCCTAGGGCCTTCACGTGCATATCCACAGTGCGGATAACCTACAACAGAATTAACCTATAAAACGTGATTTAGTATTTATGGCGATCTATAAAATGTGATTAAGTATTTATGGTGATTTGAGTAGTACTTCTTTTGTTTCTATTCAATCGAGACAATTACTAAAATCACGTATATTAATGATGTACGTTAATGCATTGATTTTAATACTACTATATAAGAAAAAAAGCCCTTGATTATGATTATTGTACTCTATCCTAGTTATTAAAACATGAAAAAATAGCCATCATTATGATAGGGAATTGCAGACCAACAAAGAATTGTTGAACATACAGTGTACAATAACCTTTCGGATGATCATTGGCTCTCCGATCGAAGAATGGAAGAAGAGGCATATAAATGTATGTGCTTATTGTTTCACTTTCTCTCGTGAAAGAATAGTAGGAATGTCACTCACGTTCCTACCTTAGGCTCTAACTTCCTTTCTCACCGTAGACACTTCCATAGCAAATGATTCTTGAGAAGCATCCTTATCGGAATCTGACTCCGACGCCCAGGCTGGAGCGGGGAATTCTTGGTTAGCAACCCTAGCACCATCATAAATTTTCTTATTAATGGTCTCATCATAGGATGCATCTAAGAAAATTTGACGATTTCATGCCTTGCTTTTATAAAACAAAGATGGAGAGTAAACAAAAGTAAGACAAAGGGGCTTACTTGTTATGAAGATCTAAACTGGTTTTCTCGAATAAGGCTGGAAAATACATGTCTCTCACAAAAGCTCTTATCAAAAGATGGCAAAGAAGAGAATAGAGTGACCAACTCCTTTTTTTTTTTTTTTTTTTATAGCAACAAGGGGTAAATAGCCAAAGAGGTGAGTCTGTATTCACTTCATTCGATTAGTGGGATCTTCGTCGTAATTTCATAATACATGCCTCGACATAAGCGAATCTGTGTTTTGAAGTTCAAAATGATACAAGTTGGTATACATCATTTGTGTCATAATCGATTAAACTTCAGCCTCTCAGGTCGCGCCACGTCCCCAACGAACAAACCTAACTCATGATGGCTATCTTAACTTAGGTATGAAGGGCATTTGACATAGGTAAAATCGGTCACCATACAATAGCTAAATCAAATTAAAGTTCAATGCAGAAACTAAATGACTGAAAGTAAAGAACAAGGATTTGTTAGAGAGGTTCGAGGTGGTGTAATCCTTTATGTCCCATCTTCTCTTGTGATATGAAGGAATCCGCTATAGAGTTTGTTACATGGGTTACAATAATGAGATAGTCCTTGACAACCCTCAGTTGCTTCACTATCTGAGTTGTCAATCCTTCACAACCCTCACTTGCTTCACCGATCAACTCTGCAGTTCCTTCAATGAGATCTTCAACTGCTATTACAATCTGATTTCCTTCATAGCCTCAACTGCTTCAACTGACTTCAGTCCTTGACAACCTCAACTGCTTCACTGGATGTCTGTCCTTGACTGCCTCAACTGCTTCACAAATTAACTCATTCTTGATGAACACAAGGTTGAAGTGAAGATTTGGATCAACTTTGATCCTTGAGCTTTCTAGATATAACTTTGTAGCTTTAGTGTTTTCTCAAATTCAAGAGAGGATGTAGTATTGATTCTGTTTAAGTTTCTGAATTTGCAAACTCTTGAGTGCTAGATATTTCTTGTATGCTTCTTGTTTCCAGTAAGATTTCCTCTTGGGCTCAATGAATGTCTCAATAGTTCTTCTTCTTCTCTTTCTTCCCTTGTATTTATACTCTTAGGCTTCTTCTCTACTGATGTCTTCAATGTAGATAAAACAACCGTTGTGAGCATTAATGGCTTTTGGATTTACCTTGGTAAATAGTTGTTTGATTGATTCAGTAATTAGCCATTTATCCTGACTTCTGACTCTGATTGAAGACACTGCTTGTAAAAAGGATAAGCACCCTTTTGTCAATCTGATATCTTTTTCAAACTTTTTTTTTTTTTTGCTTAAAGGCTAAAGCCCTCGGTATCCAGAACCAACTGGTCCGACTAATCCGGAGTTCGGCCTGGGTTGTGATCTTTTTCAAACTTTGACTGCACAAAATAGTGTTTCTGAAGAGATCTCTCTCTTTGGTCAACCGACACTCTACACCACATTAAATGCTTGTTCAACTTCTTTTTTATTTGAATATTACCGTTGCTTAATAGCTGATCTGAAGCTCAGAGTTGTACCACTGTATAGATCAACATAAGCTTTTTTTTAAGCGGTCATCTTATTCGTTCATGTGGCAACTAAAAGGGCAAAAAACATTGTTAGAAAGCATCCAAGCTCCACAAGGAAAAAAAAACACTATAGAAGTATGCATAAAAAATAGCTACTCAAAATCCTGCCAAGCGAGTCGCAGGTTCTCAACATAAGCTCTTTAATCTGAGTACAACCTTGATATCTTTTATCTCTAAAAATTTCGCCTTGAATTCTAGTCTTCAGATTTGGTCATCAGATTTGCTTTAGATTTGGTCATCTGTCTAGTTTGCTCTCAACTGATATTGTCTTATATGCAAGTTTGATCTGATCTTGTCTTCTCTTTTGATCTTAATTGTGCCTCACATCTGATTTGACCAGTACTTCTCATTTAATCTGATATGTACATCTTACCTGATCTGATCTATGATTCTCATCTGATCTGGTCTGTACATCTTGTATGATATGTTCTTCCACATCTGATCTAATCTTCCTCGTCTGATCCGATCTTCCTCGACTGATAGACATATATTTTGCTCAACTTATCTCTAGATATCTTAGTTAATATTTTCAGATCTTTTCAACAGATATGCTCTGAACTGGTTTTCCTCTGGTTCTTCTCATCTGATAAATGGTTTTCCTCTGGTTCTTCTCATATGATAAATGTATCTGATCTTATAATCAAATGACTCTCTTCAATAGACTTTCTCTAAGTTGGTATCCTGTCTTCACATCTGGATCTGGTCTTCAGACTTCTCGTATGGATTTGGTCTTCAACTAATCTACCAGACTTACAACTAATAGATTAACATTTTATCCTGTTACAAAGACAAGACTGACTAAAATCTAATACAATATCATGCATGTATTAAACACTTATTTGGCTAAGGTTTGACCATCATCAAAACTAACAAATCCTAACAAAACAGGTTTTGGGGGATTGTTTTTAAAGGAACTTTTGAAATAAAAGTCTCTGTAGGAAAAACCATTCAACTCCACTTCTGGTTGGTTCCATCTCATATAGATCCTAAGATTTTCTTCTTTTAACTCCTAATATATTATCAATTCAATAATTTTTTATTACTATACAATGTATTAATGAGAGTGAAAGAGTATGTTTTTGCCTTTTGCCTTTAAAATTTGTAACATTTATTAACTTTCTTAAACTCTTTGCAAACCCAAAAAGACTTTATAAAGGTTAAACCCTAACTCGGAAGGCCCCACTGCTCGATCCCACATGAATGAGTGGAGATGTTATCGAGGACCTGACAGAGCACCAAAGTCGATGGCAGTCTTTTTACCCAGAAACTGAAAGAAGTCATCCATTTACGGGATTCGAACCTCCACGCTCCAGCTCCTAGCCCAGCTATCGCTACAACACCCAAGCCCTTTACCACTAGGCCATATCCAGGGGATACCCAAAAAGACTTTATAATTTGGGATGAAAGAGTAATAACCTCTGTTTAGTAACGGAAAAAAAAAGTTACTATTCCATCACAAAAATTCACAATGTAATTATATGCTAAAGACCCTCTAATTTGAATATCCTCTTCTTCACTTTTGTTAACAAATATTATTTGCGTGAAAATGACAGAAACTCACCATCGTGTCTAAACAAGAAAGAGTATTTTGACGGACTTGGCGCAATGGGGCAATTGGTACGACAGTATGTATCGTTACATGTATTCAGTTTTGGTACGGGAAACGGTAAAAGAAATGTATTCTAACTATTGTATGAAATTCCCTCTCAAAGTATCTCGCTAACCATGGTTGATGCTAAACAACTTAGATCTGAGAAGGTTTGAGGGAAGAAAGAAAATGTAACACTTCAGATTTTCAAGAAGGGTAAAAATGTAAAATGAGAATTTAATTTATTTATTTCCCTATTTAATGTTAGCCTAAGACCTAATAATTAAAAATGGTTTAATTATTATAAAAAGGATTTAGTTATTTAATTAATAACTATTTAAGAAAAATAATCCTCATTATTCCTCATAACACACACGACGCAAAATCTGATGAAATACCTAAGAAGAGAGACGCAGAGTTGCCTAGAAGCGGAGGAAATGAATCTTCAAGCGCGCGGCTAATCTGTCAGGAATTTGAGCAGACCGCAGAAGACGAAATCATCGTCTCATCAAGACGAACGTTTCCACACCAATTATTCTCAATTTCATGAGTTTTCAGTTTAGCCCTAGTTTTGGTAATCGTCAAGTTTGATCCTTCAATTCGTAGTTTTAAACGTTCTGAAACCCTTGATCACAATTAATTCTTGATTGATTGTTGATCAATTAGGTTTTCTTGGAGTTGTTCATAAGTGCTGCAGTATTCTTGAGTTTTGCGTTGGCTTTGCTTGCAATTAAGTTAAGAGGCTCTTCCTAATGAGTAATTACGGTTTTACAATGTTAAGGTTGAGTCTTAGTGTTGAATTGTAGTGAGAATTCATGTTTAAGTGTTGTTGATATGCTATGGTATGCTTAGAACATGTTTTGTTGTTGTTTTTCCTAAGTATTTTGATGTTAAACATGTTTGGTTTGGGTTAGAAAGCGTAAAAGTGCAGAAAACTTCATTTAGGGCAGCTTCAACGCGGGCGTATTGGTTAGCATGCATGAGCATTGGCCGATCAGAAAGTAGGAAACAGATTCAAGGTCGTTTGTGCGCGCTCATTGGGTGTTAATGCGCACACATAGGGGCTTGTGCACGCGCATTGCGTGAGCATTGCGCCAGTTTTGGTGTTTAGCTTGTTTGAGCCCCGAATCCGGTTTTAAATGTTATTTCTTGTTCTAATAACACTAAATGAACATGAACAAGGCTTGATTAAGCTTCTGATGCATTTAGTTCCGGCACAAAATGGATTCTTCATAAGAGATGAAGTTTGGGACCGGCGGAAGAGTATATATGATTGGCTTGTGCTTTGATGAATTAGTATTCATCAATGTCTGTGTAATTGCTAGACCTTGTCCGTGTCTAGTGGTCTAGGAGAGAGTAGTAGTTGAGAGAGAGCCTTACTTGAAAACACATAGGTGGCAATCTTCCGGTCCATTTCGGCCGGTCAACATTTGAACTCCAAAATTTCATTAATTTCAATCCGGATTAATGCACCTTGTATCCTTTCAGTTTTAAATCTTTCCGGGCCACTTAGAGCCATGCCGCCAAACACACCTGTTGACATTCCCTCTTCTATTCTGGTGTTCTATAACAATTACGTTACACCGGTTGAAAGGTCCGTTTTGTTTTAACCTTTTCATTCCCTCATAAGGAATGACCGTGACACTTATTCTTCGGCATTGTACTATTCCTTTTGAGTAGTGCAAGCTTGAAATCTTGAATTGGGGCCGTCAATGATCTTTTACACCTCTTTTGGAAGTTTGGATTAATTCTATGAAATCAAACTTTATCGGACATTCTTAAGTGTCTTTTCCCCTTCACTTAAAAGCTGGTTTATCGCATCCCTTTTTTCAAAACTTGTGAATTTCCGTTACATTACCTTGAGGGAATTTTTGTTCTCTCTCAATCTTGAATTAACCTCTCTTTGATGCAAACTTAGACACTTCTTGACAAGTTTTATCCCATTCTGGGACCCTATTTGGTGTACTCGTTTGACCACGTAACTTCTTCATGTTGAGACTCTTACTCTCTTCTTGACTTTCCAATTTATTTAGTCCTGCAGGTGCTCGACCTTGCACTTTTGCTTTGTTTTCTGTTGTGGGATGATTTCTCTACAACATTCATGCGAATTGAGAGCCTTCTTAATTCGCCAAACAACCATTTTATTTATCTAAATGATTAACAATCAAGATTACATGCCTAATGCTCTCAGGTCTAGTATTCTATTTCCTTGCAATGAATGTCCCCAAGACTATCATGTGATGTTCTCTTAACGCCCCACTTTTTAAGAGCTCATTACCTTCCTTCCAAGCGGCCTAAGTTTCTTTGCAGACCACCGCATCTTGCAGAAATCCACTATCTCAAAAGAATCTCATATTCAAGGTGTTCTTTTGTTTTTCCTTTTGGTGGCTGTCTAATGCCTCGTCTTATTTTCCAAATTGGAACCAACATCAACTTTCCTCAACCTGGAGTCATCTTGTATCGTTTACGACCCATGCAACCTACCTTGTTTTGAGAACTTATTGCCTCTTCTTCGGCTTACCAAGTTGACATACCACTATGGTACTCAACTTTTCACTTTTCAACTTTATTTGTTCTCCAAGCTAACCCTTTTTGGCATCAGAATTGGATCAGACCGTCAGAGAGAAAGTATGACAGATGCGCGTTTCTTCCTTCACGAAAAGTCTCTGGAGCTCCTCATTCAGAATCCTTGCAGTTCTTCAGCAAGCTTGTGTCGTGGTGATGAATGGAGCCACAAGATAGTAGTTGCAGTCATCCCGGAGCAACCAAGATGTACAGAGAGATGGAACAATACTATTGACAATCTTTCATGAAGATACAGATAGAAGAGTTGCCTACAACGATAGTTACCATGTCAAATTTGAAAATCGGCATGGAGGAAAGTGTAACGCCAGTTTTCTGGGATGAAGTGGATCAATGATAGAATACGAGACCAGAGTTGATACAGCAAGCCAACGAGAAGATTGAAGTGGATCATCACAACCTCAAGTTGGCTCAAGACAAGCAGCAGAGTTGAGCAGATGTTTGAAGAAGGCCGTTAGATACCGAGGCTGGAGATAAAGTGTATCTGAAGGCTTCCCCAGTTAGGGGAGTAAGACAGTTGGGCTGACATGCAACTAAGCACCAGTTATGAAGGCCCTTACGTGATCTTGGCTGAATTCGGGATTTAGCTTATCCATTGGGAGTTACCAGAATCTTTCACGAGTGCATGACGTCCCTCATGTGTCAATGATAGGGGAATGCTTAACCGACATGGATATGGAAGCAAGCATGGACCTTGAAGTGGTTGAAGAGATCTAGACCTACGTGGATGAATCAAGTGCACTTTAGAACGGTAGATGAAGGAAGTTAAGAAGGAAGACGTACAACGAGTCTTGGTTCAATGAAGCAGTCACACAACAGTAGATACGACATTAGAATTAAAAGACGAGACGCTTTGCAAAGTCTAGAGTTCAAGTACCTCCCAGTTATGTTCAGTTGCGATGACGAAACTCGCTCTAAGGGGGATGGATGTAACACCCCGGATTTTCAATAAGGGTAAAAATGTAAAATGAGAATTTAATTTATTTATTTTCCTATTTTATGTTAGCCTAAGACTTAATAATTAAAAATGGTTTAATTATTATAAATAGGATTTAGTTATTTAATTAATGGATTTAATTAATAACTATTTAAGGAAAATAATCATCATTATTCCTCATAACACACATGACGCAAAAAGAGAGATGCAGAGTTGCCTAGAAGCGGAGGAAAGGAATCTTCAATCGTGCGGCTAATCCGTCAGGAATTTGGGCAGACCGCAGAAGACGGAATTCATCGTCTCATCAAGATGAACATTTCCACACCAACCATTCTCAATTTCATAAGTTTTCCATTTAGCCTTAGTTTTGGTAATCGTCAAGTTTGATCCTTCAATTCGTTGTTTTAATCGTTCTAAAACCTTGATCACAATTAATTCTTGATTGATTGTTGATCAATTAGGTTTTCTTGGAGTTGTTCATAAGTGCTGCAGTATTCTTGAGTTTTGAGTTGGTTTTGTTTGCAATTAAGGTAGGAGGCTCTTCCTAATGAGTAATTACGGTTTTACAATGTTAAGGTTGGGTCTTAGTGTTGAATTGTAGTGAGAATTCATGTTTCATTGTTGTTTCTATGCTATGTTATGCTATGGTATGCCATGGTATGCTTAGAACATGTTTTGCTGTTGTTTTTCCTGAGTATTTTGATGTTAAACATGTTTGGTTTCGGTTAGAAAGCGTAAAAGTGCAGAAAACTGCATTTAAGGCAGTTTCAGCGCTTAATGCGGGCGCATTGGTTAGCATGCACGAGCATTGGCCGATCATAAAGTAGGAAACAGATTCAGCGTTGTTTGTGCATGCACATTGTATGTTAATGTGCACACATTGGGGCTTGTGCGCGCACATTTCACTAGCATTCGCTAGCGTTGGGCCAGTTTTGGTGTTTAGCTTGTTTGAGCCCCGAATCCGGTTTTAAATGTTATTTTTTGATATAATAACACTAAATGAACATGAACAAGCTTTGATTAAACTTCTGATGCATTTAGTTCTGGCACCGAATGGATTCATCATAAGAGAAGAAGTTCGGGACCGTTGGAAGAGTATGATTGGCTTGTGCTTTGATGAATTAGTATTCATCAATGACTGTGTAATTGCTAGGCTTTTCCGTGTCTAGTGGTCTAGGTGAGAGAGTTGTAGTTGCGAGGGAGCCTTACTTGAAAACACATAGTTGACTAGTAAAACATTATTAATCCACGTACGCGTGTAGTTAAAAGATTAAACGTCATGTCAATCTTGGTAAGGCACTGATTTATATCGGCGATGTGTGAGCGGTCGGACTAAGCGGATAACTCCGTAGGTTTACAAGACCCTGGCACGGAGGACTTCACCACGGCGTGCATGCATACCGAGGGGAACCCGGGGCTACCGGTCTAACCCACTGTAGTCGGCAAGGATATCTTCGTGGTGGATACACATCATGCGTAGTGCCATTGAGTGCTGATGTAACAAATATAAGCCAAGCTAGAAACCAATAGTCACGACATGTTGATGAGCATGAAGTGAACCCTAGAGTTTGCATCGGTCACATAAAGACAACATAATTAATAATATGAACCTTTCTGTTGTGGAGTTTAGTTATTCATTAGCTTCTCCCTCTTTACTAAGTACTTTGTACTTATCTCCTTTGCATGTTTGTTTTGTATGAGAAGGTGAACAGGTTGACCATGAGTTTATTGAGGACTACGACGAGGATTTTGACGATGACGCTTTGATGATGCTTCTTTTCTTATGTATTTCATATATGTTGTATTTTTGCTATTAGAGTTTTTGTAAGACAAGTTTGGAATTTTTTGGACTTCGTACTTTGTAAGTATTCGTTGTTGTAAGTTACCAATTCATATCTTTAGAATGTTTGTAATCAATTCTTAGTAGCATTTATGATTTTACCCGAATCTTTTTCCGTTTGCTTTATTTGATACAACAACGTAGGGGCTTGCGTATAATACTAGATTTATTTAATGTTATACGTGCCGAACGTTCTTTTGCGGATAAGAAAACCGATATCCTAGGAACGGGCGTTACAGGAAAAAAAAAAAAAAAAAAAAAAATTTAACCATCCAAACCACTTGAATTTCTTCCCGAACCAATTGAAAAACACTGTTTGTCAACTTTGTTACAAATTCTGCAGCTTGCCAAAAGGAGAAGGAACATGAAGAAGACAACATTGTTGTAATGGCAGTTGCGGATGGTTGATGGTAGTAGTAATAGTAGTATTTTGTATTTATTTATTTTATTTTGGCTTTTTCTCTAGCGGTTTCAAGTTTTTTTTTTTTTTTTTTTTTTTTTTCTTCACCGAAACGAAAGGATTTCATTAACACAAACAAATATATTACAACCGAACCAATGTCGGGACATAACCAAACTAATTCCGGATCAACACCAGCCTAAAGCTGGACCACTACCATATAATAAACGATAAAAAAGACATGAGAAAAACCATGTCGACCAAATTCTGCCTCATCATGAAGGACTTGATTTGGTAAGGTAGTACGATAGCCATCTTGTTAATAGCATAAACAAAACTAAACCTAATAAATCCAGAAAAGCCGACAATTACCGACTTGATCCAAAAAAACAAAAAAACAAACACAAACAAACATCACAAAAATACAAGAGAACAACAACAAATAACAACAGCAGCCCAAAAACAAACGCCGGAATCACAATCTTCTCCGGCAAGGACCACCAGCCGCTGCCCCCAATCTGGCTCAGGAATAGTCAAGGAAGTCGGCACCAAATGGGAATGCTGCCAGGCCGCCAAGAGAAGAAGTGGCGGTGATCACCACGCGCCGTCAATAACCGCCAGAAAAACAAAGGAACGGGAGAGAACAAAGCATAGGAGCACAAGAACCGTCAATAACAGCTCAGATCTGCCGGAATCCACCACATGCAACCCCAAAGAAATGAGGAAGATGATGAATCTGGAGCCGGACCGCCATCAAGCTTCAACAACCAAAGAGAGAGAACTAAAAACGGAGCGAAAAAAGAAAAGAAAACCAGAAAAGGAACAGGGTTGGACGCCGGCAGCGGGAGGCCGCCGGCGTCAAAGCTTCAGCGGAAAGAGGAGGCAAAAGATAGAGAGAGGACTAATCGCGTGTTTCTATATTTTCGTTTGTCACCACATGCAACCCCAAAGAAATGAGGAAGATGATGAATCTGGAGCCGGACCGCCATCAAGCTTCAACAACCAAAGAGAGAGAACTAAAAACGGAGCGAAAAAAGAAAAGAAAACCAGAAAAGAAGCAGGGTTGGACGCTTAATGTGAGGCCGCCGGCGTCAAAGCTTCAGCGGAAAGAGGAGGCTGGAGATGGAGAGAGGACTAATCGCGTGTTTCTATATTTTCGTTTGTTTTTCTATTGTGAATATAAGTTGAAAATCAAATTCATCAATCAAACATTACTCTAAAACACACAAGGGAACAATGATTCTTTCACCTAGCTTGTAAGGTTTCTCATTAAATTTTTCCTACCGGTTTCAAGTGTTATAGGACTTGTCCTAGTTGGATATATTATAATAATCAGGTAATTATAATTTGTTATCACGGGAGAATGCAATTATCTGCCGTTTGATACAAGAGGTTTTTCCACTGATGTTAAGCGTGGGTCGTTATGTTCGTTATAGAGTTTTTATTTATTTATTCTAAATGGAGTTAGGATTTCTGAGTTGGTTTAATTAAACCGACGATGCTGAAAATCGGCTGAATATAGATAAGGGCCGTAAGCACCCTAGAGGCAATAATTCAAGACTAAAACCCTAAACAATATGTAAAACGGGGGTGGTGTTTGAATATTTTTAGACTGGGCCTGAGATTATGGAATCTCAAGTTGCCTACGTATCCTGTGTATTGAGCAGGAATCAAGTCTCTCGTAATTTCTCGGAATCGTTTATATAGAGGACATCTCGTCCAATGCAAGAATGTTCCTTGTCCATTGAGGACTCCTTTTCGTATTGTACCAGGATTATTCCGTGTTAATCCCTATTATTTAGGAGACAATCACGGATAGTTCGAATACCAGGATCAGAGTCTTAATGACTTGAGCTTCTTTTCATGTTTATCTTATATATTACGCACGTGAGCAATATCGGTTATGGAAGGTCGCGGTGACTGTGTCGAGCCCTCAGGCACCATCTCACCAGTCTCGAGTGAACCGGACTCCCAAAGAACCTCAGCCGACTGCGGTGGTTTCGTTTTTAGGAGAAGCAGGTAAAGCACTTCCGCATGGGATTCAGACATTTCCTTAGACATGAAGTGAAGCTCGACCCTTAATGTTTATATTCCTTTATCCTTATTTATTGTTTGATCAGAGGATGACATGCGGCGAGACTCAGTCCGACCTCAATCACAAGCAATTGTAGATGTATTTAAATTATTTTAATATAGTAATAAGATTTCTATCTTTTTCTAATAATTTTTTTTGAATGAATTAATGAGATAGGAGAACGTTTGAACAAACTGTAACACCATAAGTTTAAGCTGACTGAATTATTTATATATAAATATTAACTTACAAAGAAATTAATGTTTATTTCGCAAGAACAAAGAAATTAATGTTACCTTAACATTGTATTTCCTGTTCCAAAAAAAAATTTAAAAAAAAAAAAAACATTGTATTTCGTGTCAATAAAAAGGAACGATAAATACACAGTTGATGATTATTAACTGGATAATCATATGGATGTATGTTTACATTAATTGGGTGTGTTTCACTATTATTATTATTATCAATAATTCATAAATACACAGTTGATGATTATTAGATATTTATGTAATTATCCTGTCATCCATACAAAAAATATAATAAAAATGGACACGTACAAAAAGTACGTAAGCCAAATGTCGTGTGGGCAACGGAAGAAGCAGTAACAGAAACGACGTCGTTGTAATTACCCATGAAACTGGTATAATATATAAAAACACACAGCTGTTACAGAACGGACGATTAGGAAAGCAGCAACAAATTCACTCCTTTTTCTTCCCACCCTTAATTAACAAGCCCCTCTCCCTTTCTCTTCTCCCCCCTTACCAAAACATACACCCATTGGCCCAAATGTTTGGAAATTTCAATGAATCAAGTAGGCTTAAATTTGGCGACGACGTACGTGTTCCGAAGCGCAGAGTACAACGACAAGCTAGAGAAGAGGCAGGTGTTCTTGAGAAGTTATCAATTCTGCAGAAAGAAGAGTCTGACGGAGAGGATCAAAGGTTCTTTGTTTAGAGTGAAAAGGGTCATCTGGGTCAGGATTAAATCCGCTAAAAAACTACGGAAATTGGTTTGGTTTAGGGTCAGACATGGGTTGTTTTACTTTAATAGACGGAGGAGACGGTTTTTCTGGCGGATTCAGAACGGTGCTCATCGTGGTGGTGGTGGTGGTGGTGGGGGTGATATTTCGTGGCGGTCTACTTCTTGCTTCTCGTCTCGTAGTTATTATTGATTTTTCTCCACACACAAAATAAAAAATAAAAATTTACTACTATTAACAATTGATAACTTTTATTTCTCAAAAAATAAATTCGGCTTTGCGTTTCTCTATTATTATATGCTTCATTTTTTTTTTTTTTTTTTTTTTTTTCTGATCACGTCTTCTGTTGCTGTTTTTTTCCCCTTACTTTTTGATAAAAGTAATCAAGTTTGGTTGTTTTAAGACTATTTGATTTTTATTTTTATTTTTGGAATGATATTGGTTTTTTTTTTTTTCCTTTCAAAAACGAAAAATTGTTTTGATTTTTCTGGTAGGAAAATGATAGAGTTATTCTTTCAAATCTACACTATTTCTACACTCTATATATCTTGTGTTTATGATTGTTTTAAATTTTTATTAATTTTATTTACAATTGAAAAATATATGATAATATGATGATTGTGTAAAGAGGATGTAGACTTGGCGAAGAACTCATCACTTTCTTTCTTTTATATGTGAGTTTAGTCTCTCTTTTTCTCCTCTTTTATGGAAAATGTGCCTTTAGTAATATGTGGTATTTTCTATGGACTATGGGCTATTATTTGCACAATACTCACTCTATCGGTGCATCTTACGTATATGTGCATCATAGTGTTTTCACAGAACAACTCTTGAGAAAGTTCATGCTGAGAGTAAAAACCAAACTTTTCTAAAATCGATTCAAAATCGATTCATGAGAAATCGGCTTTGGTTCCAGAATTAATTCTCATTGTGGTGAGCATATATAAGATGATTGACTAGAGTTATTATTGTATGCAAATAAATATTTTCATTGACAATTACTATTTTTTTTTTTTAATTCCTCTAAAATTTTCTCATAGGTTTATCATTTTATTTTTTTCATTTTGGGTATGTGAAACTTTATCACGGAATGGATAGCTAATAAATCAGCTGCAGAATAAGGGTGCACACTAATTACATATTGTACAATGTTGGATGTGTATACTATTGTTTTTCTTCTTCTTTCTCGAGAATTTTCATAAGCAAGAAAAATCATGATAAAGCTTTTACATTTATTCTTTCTTTTTCCTTTTCCACAAAGAGGCTGGTTCTGATAAGGATTCCGGACGATGCATCTTTATCGTTTTTAAATCTATTTCTTTTTTAGCATAAGAAATGATATGTTGATGGACTTAAAGATTGAGCATCACACACGTGACACTTATTGAAATCATAAGGCCACATCAATAAAATATTATTCTCAGCATGGTGCATGTCGTATTTATATCAGTAAGCTGATGCGACGCAGGTCGTTTTTGGTCCTCATAGCTGGAGTGATGCGGGTCACCCACGGTCCTTTATAGCCGACGTGATGCATGTCGTCTTCGGTCTCAAACAAGCCTTACGCCCCATTAAACAAGCATTTCGGATACTAAGCCATTAACTGTAATTGTTCCGAGATATTCGTTCGAGTACTTATAATGTGTGCAGTAACATCTTTGCCCCACGACGGGACACTATATAAATGGTTCATCCTCCTAATTTTAAATGTTACGCACACATTTACATATCGAGCTCGCTGTTTAAATAGCAAATACAACTATAACAAACTGACATGAGTATCGGATTGTCAACCCGGAGAATAAAATCTGTGAGCACCATGTTTGTTTTGCATGGTTGCTCTCAAGCTTCTTTGATCACCATTCAAAGGCTCAATTACCCGATCTTTCAGTCAAGATCAATTCGGACGATTTCCAGCATCGTCAATTGACTTTAGTAGGACTAGTTTATATCTCAACGGTCTAATCAACCATTCTAAGCTTAAAGTCGTGCAGGATAAGACACAAAGCTTGAGACCCAAAATTCCTGGAAAATAAAACTCACATGAATAATAAAACCCACAGGTCGGTGCCCTACACACCCACATGTCGAGACTAATTCAAAATATGAGACCCGCAAGCAAGGGAATAACTCATCTAAACAACAAAACCCACACAACGGGAATAATTCATCTAAACGATAAGGGACTCCACCTGGTCGAGAAGAACTTATCTTGAGCCGAACTCAACATATTCGAACAAACTTAGCTAGGAATTTGCCCATTAAGCTCGAAGGCAACATCTAAACAAGTCGAGATTCGCATGACGGAGTAACTCACCAAGAGTTGAACTTTTTTTTTTAAAACGATCTTTTATTCAATCATCATAGTGGAAAGCCACAGCTTACAACGTTCAAAAATTACAAGAAAATTCCCCAAGAAAAGCAAAAAAAAAAAACTACTCAAAAATCCAGGCTAGTCTTAAATTACTCAAACTATATATAAAAACAACACAATACAACACAATATAAAAAACAACACTATGTAAAAAACAACACTATACAACACTATATAAAAAAATATACTAACATATCAAACAAACTATAAAAGACTATAAAAAAAATAAGCAAAAAACTACGTTCGCTTTGATTTTTTTATATATGACGCGCTCCGACACGATTATATATAAAAGATACGTAAGAACCGAATTTCCGTGATGCGTTGAAAAAATAACATAATTTACATTAAAAAAACATTATATATCAAGTAATATTTAATTAAACAACATTTTTAATCAACGTATACTAAAACCGACTAAAAACTTATAAAATAAAACTATAAAAGACAATAAAACAAAAATAATAAAATAATATAATAACCTATCAAACAAACTATAAAAACTAAAAAAAAAAAAAACAATAAACTACGTTCGCTTTGATTTTTTTTTATATGATCGCTTGATCAAACACGATTACATATAAAAGATAAGTAAAGAACCGATTTTAAGATGTAAGTCACTGAAAAATAACATAATTTTAAAAATAACATATTTTATATATAAATAAAATAACACAATATTACTATTATATTTAAAACCGAATAGAAAACTATTTATAAAAAAATTCATATTATATTACAATCGTTTTAGTAATTATAGTAAAAGAATAATAATTGTTATTGTAGTGAAAATAATAAGTATTATATGAAAAAGTTAAAAAAATTATGAAATTTTAAACCGTGGCGTTCGAACCGCGATCGAATCGAGCAAACCTAAGCAAAACCGTGAACCGGCACTAACCGCAACCGGCGGTTTTGTCAACCGGCGGTTCAAACATCTTGTTGGCAGACATATACTGTTGCCATTATTTGTTTTCTTGTTTTTACTTATTTGTTTTGGCCATTTTCTTCGTTTTTCTATATATATTTAGTTTAAACGAGAAAGCACACTGAGTTTTCACTCGCATCTTCTCTTTTTCTTCCTATCTTGTAAAAATCATTGAATAAAAAAACTTACCTGCTTTCTAACTTAGAGTTAATTTGTAAGTTTATTTTCTTTTGTTTAATTTTAATTTTAATTTTATTATTTTGGCCTAATGATAGGCTAAATACTAAAAGTGTTAGAATATATATATATATATATATCTTCACCGAATATGGATATACCTTACTATACATTAAAAACACCCGTTAATGGGTGCAAATACAAATTACTATACTCAACTCAACTATACTGATAATGTTTCCTAGAAAAAAAAAAAAACTATAATGATAATGACCATAAAAAATTTGAAATGCAAAATAAGATGAGACAAAATTAAAAGTGAGATTGAATAGACTTACCTATTTGTTTAGGAGAGGTGGACCGATGGAATATTGATTTGAATTATTTTTTCTTCGGGTGGGGGGAGAGGGGCTGTGGCCGTGTGGCGTTTTTTTCAGATGAAAATGTGTGATGAAGAATAATATAATTTTGTGAAATAGGCGGGAAAATTCACCGAATCCGTAGAAATTTCAAGAAAAAGCTACGGTCCGGGTCATTAGTTCGTAGAATTTTTTTGAAATTCCTACGAGCCCATTGGAATTTCGAAAATTGGCCAAAAGCTACGGCCCGCTTTTTCACTCCGTAGTAATTTCGTGAAAAGCTACGGAGTCCGTTAAAATTTCTACGGACTCCTTCCTAGGCTGCACGGACTTGATCAAAAATGGTTTCTACGGACCATAGGCCCAGAGCGTAGAAAATTGCAACAGGCACAGCCCAGATCGTTGCAATTTCTATAGGGTATTCGATAAAAAATAGAGAATTTCAAAATAAAAAATAAAAAAAATAGAGTAATGATATAAGTACAACGTTGTGCCACAACTAGTGATACAGCGGAGATCTGTACCGTTGATTATAATTAATCTAAATTGATCATGATGTATATCTAAAATAATCAACATTACATATTTTCGCCAGATCACCATTTCGTTGCTAACGACAGACAAGATAATATAATTACTCTAAAAAAATTGGACCTGAAAAAGTTCTGAAAAAAAAAAAAAAAAAATTGGACGCGAAAAAACACCCATTTCGCCTGCCATACCATAGTTATCAGACCCGGCCGGGCCCGGCGGTCGAACCGGTCGACCCGGTGACCCGGTCCCAAACCCGGGCCGGGTCAAGAATTCGACCGTTTATGACATTGAACCGTTTTGACCCGTCCAACCCGGCGGTCGGGCCGGTCAAACCGGCGGTCGGACCGGTCAACCCGGTGACCCGGGCGGTTTTCCATCAGCCCAGTTTTTTTTTTTTTTTTTTTTTTGGCCATCTGGATTTCATTCACCCTCGGCCGGCTCTAAAAAAAAGTTTCAGTTCTAAATAATATAAATCTCAAAACATCGAGTAGATTTTGTCAAAAAAATAGAACATTGAGTAGATCTCTCATCAATAAAAAAAATCGAGTAGCAGTATGTATTATTTTTTGTTTTTTAAGAAATAATTATTGGTATTTAGGGGTATTTGAATTTTTTACTATCTAAAACTGAAGTGAAGAGAATGAACTTGTTTTCATTATAGATTGAATGTATTGTTGTGTTTTTTTGAACGTATGAAAACGTAGAAGAGCTACAATACTTACCTAAGGAAAATGCTAATTGTTTATGCTTTAAACTTGCACAAATGAGATAATCATTTGAGTATTTTATGTTGTCTAATTTGTAATTGTGTTTATTGGAGATTTTGAAAATAATTACGCCATTATATTTTATTTTATCTTTATGTTTGAATATTTAATTATATTTTTAAATATATGATGTATCCAATGGTTGAACCACTAACCCGGTGACCGATGTCTTTTTAGGGTCCAACGATCGCAGGTTTGATAACTATATGCCATACTTGATTTCCATTTTTTTTTTCTTTTTTTTGGGAGAATCAAATTTCCCTTCTCATTTTCGCTTTAATCACAGAAAGGAAATAAAAATAGAAAAACTAAACCAATAGGCTCTTGAAAAATTCGGGTTAGCAAAAGCTTCTTGCAAAGGTTTTCTTTTCCCTCCATTTCCGTAAACAGCATTAATCCAAGCATTTCCTTTGAACGACTTCACCAATTCAATGGGTATCAAGGTAGCGAAATTCATATACGAAGGAAAAAATTTACTTGTTTCTTCAATTTATTTAGTGTAATCGACTTCCATGTATGCTTCTTCAATTCATTGCAGGGTTTGATGAAAATATTAGCTGACAATGCTCCTAATGCGATGAAAGAGCAGAAATTCGAAAGTTATTTTGGCCGCAAAATTGCTGTTGATGCTAGCATGAGCATTTATCAGTTCCTTGTTAGTATACCTTTACCAACTTTAATGTATAATTAGCTATTCCTTACAATTACAATTATTTTTATTCGGTGCGTGCGAGAGTACATTTGGCTCAAAATGCTGAATTTTCCACATTACTTTCCCTGGATTTATGAATGTGTAGATAGTAGTGGGACGGAGTGGTACCGAGATGCTTACTAATGAAGCTGGGGAAGTTACTAGGTAATGTTGAGTTCTTGATTGATTAGCTGCATTTGTTCATGAGGATATGAATTGTCATTATTTCGTTGATGTATTGGTTAAATTTCCGGTCTGTATTTGCAGTCATTTGCAAGGGATGTTCTCACGAACAATCAGACTTCTGGAAGCCGGATTGATGCCAGTGTTAGCCAATTTTCTTGCTCGATTTCTAGTCTTATTTCGTAAAGTAGTACCCCTGTTTGTTGAAGTTACGTTCTTGGTCTTGTATTCTAGGTATGTCTTTGATGGGAAGCCTCCTGAGCTAAAAAAACAGGAGCTTGCTAAGAGGTAACTTTATATTTACAATGTTGTGTTATTCTTATTTATTTCTTCTGGATGCTTACTTTGTAGCATACTGACCGACATTGGTGATGATTTCTCATTATGCAGGTTTTCGAAGAGGGAAGATGCAGCAGAGGATCTAAATGATGCTGTGAAGGTTGGTGGTCATATGTATTACCACTTGCATATATGTATCTTCCAGATTTGTTCATCCCTCTCCTTGCCCCCCTCCCCCCCCTCCCCCCTCCCCCTTCCCCAGGGATGTTGAAGGGGAAAAACATCGACAAGTGACAACCAAGTTTGAAAACACACATGAGACTAAAAGGCTGATGGAATATTATGTTTGTAGGTTGCTATGTTACTCATAGCACATATGCTCATTTTTTTTCATTGTCCCTTTAACTTTTTTATTTTTATTTTTTATTGCAGTCTGGTAATAAGGAGGACATCGAGAAATTCAGCAAAAGAACAGTGAAGGTCTGTCTGTTGCTCATTTTATATGAATCTGGAGTTGTTTTTAATTTTACGACATCAATTTTAATATTTATCATGGGTGGTTTCAGGAAAATTTGTCACTTTATGTGTATAGAACAGTCGCAATCAGTTTCAATAAAGAATACCGAGATATGGAAACTAGCTAGTGAAAAAGGCTATTATATGAATGTCATAGGGGAAAGCTACCGTTTGTGAACAGAATCAATGACTTTTTGCATATCCTCGTTATATAAATTTATTAGTTTATATGTCAGCAAAGGCAGATATATTTTTCGTCTGGGGAAAATATTGCACTTAGTTATTCATAGCGGATTTTCTTATGACGAAGCTGTGCCCTATAGGGTAAATTGTCACCTAAAGGCCTGCAAACCCATTCAAGAAATAATTTTTCTAGGAGCAACACATCCTAACTATGGAGTCTCTAATTGGCTCATAAGCTGAAACCTATTTGATCACTTATATGTACTTACTAGTTGAAAATACAGCTGAGTATATTTTCTAATTTTTTTTTTATGTAAATAGAGATGCTTATCTTGTAGATCAACCATCTATCAGCAGTACCTCATTCAACCTATCTTGTATTAGCAGTTCTGATTTCTGAGTGCTGTGGCTATTGCTTGATTATTGGTTTTTTATAGGTCACAAAGCAACACAATGACGATTGCAAGAAACTTCTTGGACTAATGGGAGTACCTGTGATTGAGGTGGGGCATCGGAATGTTGGTTTTTATGTTGATTATTAGACTTGCACTTACTAATCAGCTTTTCCGTGTGGAAATGATATATAGGGTTACTGTTATTTTGTAAGGAGTTAATCAACTCAATGTTTTATGAAGGCAGGCTTCTTCCTAGGTTGTGTTAGGGCCCTTTCTGAAGCATAAACACAATGTGCTTCAGTATGTAATGCTGGAAAGGGACGCTCGCTTCTTTGTTGATTATATGACCGCTTACTAACTAGTTTTTCCTTCTGGCAGTAATATATGTATGGGTTTCATTCTTTTGTAAGATGTTTATCAACTCAAAGTTTATTAAGGCATGCTTCTTCCTTGGTTAGGCTCCTTCTGAAGCCGAAGCACAATGTGCTGCACTCTGTAAAGCTGGAAAGGCATGTTCTTGCGTCAACTTTAATCATTATTTATTGCTAGATTAACCTCTTATGGTGACAAACAAATCTTGTTTTATAGGAGTCTCAGACGGTTAACTTGTTAATGTTCCCATCAGGTTTATGCTGTGGCTTCTGAAGACATGGATTCCTTAACTTTTGGTGCTCCTAAGTTTCTTCGCCATTTGATGGACCCTAGTTCCAAAAAGATACCTGTAATGGAAATTGATGTTTCGAAGGTACTGAAAATGCTACTTGCAGTTGCATGTACACAGCCATAAGGTTTCCTGATGTTGATCCAATATCAGGTTTTGGAGGAATTGGACATTACAATGGATCAGTTTATAGACTTTTGCATTCTGTCTGGATGTGATTATTGTGACAGCATCCGAGGTATTGAAAGTTTCAAGCATAAGATCATTATTGTCATGGATTTTTAACAACCAGTGCCTGCAATCACTTATATCTTCTTGTAACCATTTTCTTTGAAATATATAAAATCAGATATACAAGTAGGGGATATATGATGCTTCCCTTGTTGGGGCCACATATGATGGCTGCATTTTTTAGAAAATAATGACAAATCACGGCCTTTCCCGCTAGGGTACATTACAAAAAATGTCTGCTCTTAATGTTTTATTCCTGGAGCATTACATCAATTAATGTTATCGAATAACGACATCTGCTTTTTCAGAATGCATTTTTCAACACCAAGCCGGTCACAGTAGCATGTCCATACATATTCATATATCAATTCATATCTATGGCTGGTTGACTTTGTAGTCTTAGAAGATCTGAATTTTTCAATGCATCAGGTATCGGGGGCCAGACAGCACTAAAGCTTATACGCCAACATGGCTCAATAGAGAATATATTGGAGAATATAAACAAAGAAAGGTAACTTTACCTATTTCAGCTTCAGTTCACCAAAACTCTATGTTTGCAAGCATAGTTGCCTGTGGGAATAGGTTTGCGTTCGTTATGTCCACCTGCTTTTGGCTAACAGGAAAGTTTTACTTTAACTTTGTTTGATATGTAAGCAGGTACCAAATACCAAATGATTGGCCTTATGGAGAAGCTAGGAGACTCTTTAAAGAACCAGATGTTATCACTGACGAGGAGAAACTCGAGTTAAAGTGGACTGCTCCAAATGAAGAAGTGATTTGCTTCATTCTAAGATTAAAATAGTTTGTTATTTAGTACTTTTGCACAGTTTCTTCAGCTTTATTTCTTTCAGGGCCTGATAGAGTTTCTGGCAAAAGAAAATGGATTCAACATTGATAGAGTAACAAAGGAAAGTTCATGATAATGAGGCTGTCATAGTTGTTTGAAAGCACTTTTTTATTTGACTTTGCTGATTCAATGTTGATGTTTCAGGCCGTACAAAAGATAAAGGCAGCCAAAAACAAGTCTGCACAGGGCAGGTGATGTGCTGCATAGCAAATCTATAATTGATTAATACTCAATTATTGATTGAAATTTGATCTTAATGCTTTTTTTTTTCTTCTGATGCAGACTAGAATCATTCTTCAAACCAGTCGCCAACTCATCGATAAATATTAAAAGAAAGGTATCATTCAACATTTGAAACATCCCTTACATGTTCTTGTGTTAATGCAAAATACAGAATTTGCATCTTTTAGTTTGTAACGATTCAAATGTTTGTTGTTAGTTGTACTTTAGTTCAACATTTGGTCTGAATCCGTCCACAAACTCATATGTAATATTTGCATTTTATCGGTCTGTTATACTACCTTGGATGCTACTAACAAGATTATTTATTTACTTATTTGCCTCATATGTTTCCCTGTTTGTTGATGGACATTTGCTAATCTGCAATAGACTAATATCTTGTTGAACATGATTGCTTATCTTCAACTGGAAGTAAAGCTAGAAAAGGTGATTAAACCAAGTATTGGTCCTTGTAGAAAATTAGAGAGAAAGAGAGATTGAAGATAAGTTCTTATTAGCTTTCGTCATATCTAAAAAAGAGTACAAGAGTGAAATATATAGAAGAGGGTAGAGACATCCCAACTTCTAATGATTAATGACAGTAAAAAGGCAACTGGACAGCCCTATTATATGCTTTCTCTAACTAACCAACTACCACCTGTTTTACTTATAATGCAAAACGGCTAATACAGCTAAACAATAAAGCTATACAAATGTAACAGGATAAAACACCAATAATACACTTTAATGTATATTCTTCGATACTCCCCCTCAAGTTGGTTTATAGATGTCCAATAAACCAAGCTTGCTAACACAAAGTTGGAAGGGGCTTCTTGTCAATCCTTTAGTGAACATGTCAGCGACCTGAAGCTTGGTAGGAACATAGGATAGGTTGATGACTTCCTTTTCTAGCTTTCCCCTTGATGAAGTGTCTATCAATTTCAACGTGTTTGGTTCTATCATGTTGAACAGGGTTGTTAGCAATCTCTATGGCAGATTTGCTATCACTTAGAAGTGTCATAGGTTCATCATGTTTTATCCTTAGCTCAGTAAGAACTCTTTATCCAGATCAGCTCACATATGCAAAGTGTAGTGGCTCTGTATTCTGCCTCTGCACTACTTGCAACCACATATTGCTTTTTGCTTCTCCATGAAACAAGGTTATCTCCGATGAAAATACACCATCAAGAAGTTGATTTCCTGTCTGTTATAGAGCCTGCCCTGTCAGCATCCGCATATCCCATCACATGATGAGTGTCTCCTCCAGCTTTGAAGAATAGACCACTTCCTGGACTTTTCTTCATAAATTTCAGAACTCTAAAAGCAGCTTCTTGGTGAATCTTTCTAGGCTTGTGCATGAACTGGCTTAATTGACTAACTGCAAAAGATACATCAGGTCTAGTAGAGATAAGTATATCAGTCTCCTAATCAAACTCTGAAACAGGATCACTGTTTTCAACATCCCATAATTTGATATTGCTGTCAACAGGAGTATCAACAAGTTTACATCCAAGGAAACCATAGTCACTCAAGAGATCTAGGGTGTATTTTCTCTGAGTGACATGGATCCCTTGTTTGGACCTAGCCACTTCCATTCCAAGGAAGTAAGAGTTGACCAAGATCTTTAATGTCAAACTTGCCTTATGAAAAGATTTAAGTTTGATAATTTCAGTTTCAGAGTTCCCAGTAATTATAACATCATCCACATACACAAGCAATATAGTCATTTCACCATTATCAGAATGCTTGTAAAAAAGAGTGTGATCACTATGACCTTGTGTCCCCTCCTCTTTTATGACTTTAGAAAATCTATCAAAATAAACTCTTGGAGATTGCTTCAATCCATAAAGGGATTAAGTAAACCTACAGACTTGGTTTTGTTTAAAATTCCTCTCAAGGCCATGTGGAGGGAACATAAACACATTTCTTTCAAATCACCATTTAAAAAGTCATTTCTTACATCGATCTGATGTAAAGACCAGTTATAAGATGCAACAAGGGAAATAAGAATTCTGACAGAGTTTAAGCTTTGCTACAGGCGCACAAGTTTCATTAAAGTCAATCCCAAGAGTTTGAGTGTACCCTTTAGCCACCAAACGAGCTTTATATCTACTAATAGTTCCATCAGCATTATATTTTACAGAAAACACTCATTTACTTCCCACTGGTTTAATGTTATTAGGTCTATCAACAATTTCCCAGGTTCTGTTTTCTTGAAGAGCTTTTAGCTCTTCTAAAACAGCCTTATTCCGCTTAGGATGTTGAAGAGCCTGATGAACATTTTTTGGTATACAAGTATTTTCTAAGTTGGAAATAAAAGAGTGATAGTCCTTAGTTAGAGAACCATAAGATACAAATCTTTGGATAGGATGAGAGGTGCAAACTCCAGTACCTTTTCTTAGTGCAATAGCCATATCATTAGGTATAGAGGGAGGACAAATGTCACCTGATTCATTGCTACTATCAGTGCCATTATTATCAGTATCATGTGATAACTCTTCCTCACGAGTCTCCTTATCATCAGTAGAATAATCTGAATTATGGTCAGGGATCAACTGGTTAGTCTGTTCCACTTGAGACATAGACTTATTGTTCCCCTTCCTGGTGTATATGATGATGTTATCAGGTTCTTGTATGATCGCCTCCTCTTCACTTATTCTCATGAGTGTTATGCAGATCAGTGTAAAGATCTGGACAAGGAATCTTGGGCAGCACCAAGAAATTATACCTGTCATTTTCAGATTTAGAAGTTTTAGAGTAGAAAGGTTGTTTTTCAAAGAAAGTAACATCATCAGATACATAGATCCTTTTAGTAGTAGGATCATAGAATTTATAGCCCTTTTTTGTAGAAGAATAGCCCAAGAAAACAGTCTTGACTGCCTTAGGTGCAAGCTTGCTTCTGTTTTGAGTTTGTTCATGTATGAATGCTGTGCATCCAAACACCTTTAAAGGAATGTGAAATATCATGTGATTCTTTAGAAAGCAAGAAGATAGAACATTAGTAGGGGTTTTGAAGCCAAGAACTCTAGAGGGCATTATGTTGATCAGAAAAGCAGCAGTAAGGATAGCCTCATCCCAGTAGAAATTTGGCATATTAGAAGTAAAAATGATAGCCCTTGCTACTTCCAACAGATGCCTATTTTTCTCTCTCTGCTACACCATTCTGCTGTGTGGTGTATTAGAGCAGAAGTTTGATGAAGAATCCCATTTTCAGTCATATAGGATCCTAGGACAGAATTCATGTATTCAGTCCTGTTGTCTGATCTTAGGACCTTTATATCTGTCTAAAATTGATTTCTGATCATTTGGTTAAAGTTCTTGAAGGTTTGAGCAACATCAGATTTATTTTTCATTAAGTAAACCCAACATACTCTTGTATGGTCATCAATAAAAGTAACAAAACCACCTATTTTGGGTGAGGTTTGGTGCTTTTGATGGTCCCCACACATCCGTATGTACTAAGGAGAAAGGCGAAGAACAAACATAGGGTTTAGGTTTGAATGAATTTCTTGAATGTTTAACAAGCACAAAATTCACATTGAAAAATTTTCAGCCTTTTCTTTCAGGAATAACTTAGGAAATAATTTTTTAAGATAAGCAAAACTAGGGTGCCCTAACTGATAATGTAACAGAACAACATCATTTGACACCCTATCACTAAAAAAATCTTGTTCATCCTTTCCTTCTTTCTTGAACATGTAAAGTCCTTCTCTCATCTTAGCACTGCCAATCCTCATTAATCATATCCTGAAATTCACAATGAGAAGAATATAATTTAGCCATACAATTTTCATCATTAGTGAATCTACTAACTAAAAACAGATAGCAAGATAGATTGGGTACATGTAAGACAGATTATCAGAGATATAAATAGTGTCAGTTCCAACAACAGTGGCCAATGATCCATCAGCAATCCTTACCTTGTGTTGACCATTAGAAGGAAAGTAAGAGGAGAAAAGAGACATGTCACCTTTCATGTGATTTGATGCTCCTGAATCTATGATCCAAGAGTTATAACCTCCTTGAACAACAGCTCCAGTAGATGCCTCTGGTTTCAATATGTTCAGTTTCTTGTCAAGCAGTTGGCTCAGGGCTTCAAGCTGCTCACCAGTGAAAGGTGTTGCCTTTTCAGTAGCAACATGAGCCTGGTTTTGATCAGTCCAGGAGTTATTCTTCTTCTGGCTAGTGTTCTTGGGCAGATTGTTGGATTTGACTTGAAGAGTCCAACAAGTATCTCTGGTGTGCCCCTTCTTCTTACAGTGATCACACCTAGATTAGTCTTCAGCCCTCTTTTTTGAAAGTTTCTAGTATTTCCAAGCATCCCACAATCAGTTTGAGATAACAGAGCAGAAGGTTCTCCCCCTAGGGTTGGTAGGAGACCACTCATTGCTCCTCTTCTACTCTCCTCCTTTCTGATAGTGTCAAAAGCCTCTTGGAGCGATGGAAGAGGAACCTGAGCAAGGATTCTCTCTCTTGCTGCTTCATATATGGGATTTAATCCTTCTAGGAACTCAAAGACCCTCTCTTTTCACAAGTTTATATAATTTTCCAGCATCACCAGAACAATCCCATTTTGTAGCAGAAAGTTGGTCATATTCTTGACATGGCCTTTTCAAACAGTTGATATACTTTGTTGTATCATGAGTTCATTGTCTCATGTCCTTAAGACTAGATCTTATCCCAAATGCCTGGGCAAAGTTCCCTTGGTCAGAATATGTTGCAGACACTGCATCCCATATTTCTTTAGCTGTTGAGCAGAACAAATGAACTTGGCCTATTTCTGGCTCCATAGAGTTGATTAGCCAGGCCATGACCATTGCATTTTCTGTTTCCCAGGTGTAAAAGGCCTCATGTTTCTCCTGACTAGGTGCCTTGATGGTTCCTGTTTTTTTCACACCTTAGTATATGGATGGATCAAGCCGTTTGTAGTTTTTTTCGAGCATTGGAGGATGAGTATGGCAAGTTTGTAGGGTGATACCTTAGTATATCTTGAACGTACTTTGCATTGTTATGGTAATGTGTATTTAAGGCCATCAATGTAAGGTAATTAATACATGAGGAAATCGTGGCCTGAATAATGCCCTCGTGGAGAGTAAGTGAGGTAGCTTTCCCCACACGTCTAGTTATGACACTGTTGTAAAGATATGCTCCTTGATTGGAACATAAACATAGCCAGCTTGGTTGACCCATGAATAACCGCTGGCAGAAGAGAAGGCGTGGATTGACCTGTGCACTACAAGCCTTGGACCTACCAGAGGCTTCAGTGCCGGTCAAAGCTGCTCACCTTAAGCAGAGAAGGGTCAGGATCTATCTGTGACCTTGAGGATCATACTGGGATCCCTGACCGAGCCTGTACAGGGTTGTGGACCAGCCATGGACCCTCATGGTCAGCCTGTAGAGTTGCAAAATGTTTTCGTTGAGATGTCAAAGGTTTGTAAATAAGTTATGGTTCGATGACCTATTCTTTAGAGGGCTAAAATGTAACAAGTCTATGTCGAAGCCTCTAGGTACTACTTCCACGTGTCAGCCACTTGAGCTATTCCATATCAGTTGTCCTCTCAGACCTAGAAATTGCGGCATGTTGATTTGTAGGTCTGATACATGAATGGATTGGAATTTGCATGTTCGTGCTCTGATATTTGAAACGCCCTTCACTAGTCATTATGGGTGGGAGGAAAGAGAAGTAACCATTCCTTAAATAGAAGAGTGCCCCTTTCATTGCATGTGCTTTGCTCTTTAGAATCCCTTGTCTGTGGCTCTGTGCGGTTTCTGTCGAAGGAGTTTGGTTTTTTTTGAATTGTTTAGTTAAAGTCAGTTGTTTTATTTTTATGTTTAATTATTTGTTAAATGCAAGTCGGCCTAGTAGAGTGTGGCTCAAGTTTCTACAAAGGAGGCCGTGTGGAGTAAGGTTTTGTGAGTTAATTCGGTAGCGTTTTGTATAGTAGAGTGTGGCTCAAGTTTCTACAACGGAGGCCGTGTGGAGTAAGGTTTTGTTAGTTAATTCGGTGGTAGCGTTTTGTATGAATATGTAAGGACTCAGTCCTTAGCCTGCTGAATAATAAAAAGTTCTTTTATGCCTTACTGTTCTGTAAATTATCAACATGGTAGTAGAGCCTTGTTGTTCCTAAAATCCCTAGATTGCTCATATGAATTTCAAGGCTGCTATGACGGGGAACGAGATGGTGTTTCCTCTACCATGTCGACAGGATCGTCAAAACTTGGATCTGATCGAGGTGGATCAAAATCTGGAGTGCTGCCTGGAGGAAATATTGGGTCGATGTCAATCGGTGACGACACTTCAACGAAGAACTCATCACCCCTCTTGCTGGTTAACAAGGAACTCGTAGGTAAAAATTACCCGGAGTGGGCAAAAACCATGAAACTGGCTATTGATGGAAAAGGAAAATTAGGGTTCTTGACAGGAGAACAAAAAGAACCAAGCTCAGATGACCCTAAGTATCGAAGCTGGAAATCTTAAAATTCCTTGGTGATGGCATGGCTGATCAAGTCAATGGAGCATCCATCTCAAGGCCACATATGTTTCTGCCAACTGCAAAAGACATATGGCAGGCTGTCTGTGTGGTGTATTTGAACATTGCAGATTCATCCCAAATGTTGAGAAATTTGGTGTATTTTATGTTTTATTATGTCTGAATATAATTTATTAGTAAGGGTAGAATGGTACTTTTTCTACTCTTAGAGTTTGTTCAGTGTTTTATTAGGGTTTGTCAGAAGCCTTGGGCTTAGCAAAGTCGGCTCCTCAATTTGAGGAACCATACGCGTCTGTACTTGGCTATTTAAGGAGGCTGACTGCCTCAGTTGAATTATTATGAAATAATACAATAAACCAGAAGGTTCTTCCCTTCTAAAATTCTACATGGTATCAGAGCATGGTTGACTGATCCAACCATGAATTACGGAGCTGCAATGACTAGGGAAATGAAAAATTCCACATCAGATTCCTCAACCAGTTCCACCCGACAATCAGGGGTGATCATCTTCTTGGAGGAGAAGGCAATTCAGGCACTTCCTCTGTTCTTCTTACAACCCAGACACTCAATGGCAGAAACTACTTGGAATGGTCTCAAACCATTAAGTTAGCCACTGATGGAAAAGGAAAGTTGGGTTACCTTACATGAGATACCCCAAACCAGCAGCAAATGATCCCAAGGCCGTGACATGGAGATCGAAAAACTCCATGGTCATGGCTTGGTTAATCAATTCCATGGAACCGGCAATAGCCAGACCACACATGTTTTTGTCTACATCAAAAGACATGTGAAGTGCAGACTGTGCAGTGAGGGACATGTATTCTGACCTAGAGAATACATCCCAAATCTATGAATTGAAAACAATGATTTGGTCATGTAAACAGGAAAGTAGAGAAGTGACCATCTATTATAATGAGATGGTGGGGCTTTGGTAGGAACTAGATCTGTCCTACGATATATCATGGGGCAGGAACTAGATCTGTCCTATGATATATCATGGGATTGTCCTGGTGATGGGTGAAGTTCCAAAAGAGAGAGGAGAATGATAGGGTGTATACCTTTCTGGCAGGCCTGAATCAAGAACTTGATGAAGTCAGGGGGAGGAACTTGGGTAGGAGTCCACTTCCTCCCTTAGAGAAGTTTTTTCAGAGGAGAGGAGAGAAGAATCTAGAAAAAGGGTGATGCACAAGGGAGCAGATGTTGGGATGTAAACTTTTGCACCGGTAGTTAACAGAGGTGACCATGCGAGGAAGGGAAGGAAACAAAGGGCATGGTGGGGCCATTGCGAAAAACAGGGCCACACTAAGGAGACCTGTTGGGCCATACATGGGAAACCAACTAAGTGGAAGCCAAGGGGATTAGGCAAATGCACCAAACGATGGAAAGCAGGCTAACCAAGTGGCTTCTGATCAAGGCACTCATCCTTTTGGACCTCTGCCATTCTCAGGAACAGATAGAGCAACTGAGCAAGTTGCTCCAGGCTTAAACTAACCAGCCCTTAGGTGACTCATCCCGCTCACTAGGGAAAAAGGTAATTCATCATCATCAGTCTCTTGTTTAGTGATCAATCACCCAGCCTACTAGGTAATAGACTCAGGGGCCACAAACCACATGTCACACTCCTCACATTTATTCAGTTCCTATGTGTCTTGTGCTGGAAACCAAAAAGTAAAAATTGCAGATGGATCATTTTCCACCATTGTTGGAAAATGTACCATTGTCATATCATCAAATCTGACTCTAAAAAATGTCCTTCATGTACTTAATCTATCTTTCAATCTCTCATTAGTTAGCAGTTCTGATAGTATAGGCCATGTTTTGTTTTCTGCTGAGGGATGCAAGTTTCAGGATTCTCACTTGGGGAAAGAGATTGGCAGTGCTATATTGGTGGGAGGTCTCTACATCCTTAAAGTAGTGAAAGAATCAAGAATAAGGACCTACCTGGAAGCTTATGTTTTCACTCTACTCATGTTGAGAATAATAATATTTTGTTGTGGCACTCTAGGTTAGGCCACCCTAGTTTTCCATATTTGAAAAAACTGTTCCCAGAACTATTTCTTGATAACAATCTTGGTTTATTCAGTTTGAGATTTGTGATCTATCTTAGCACACCAGAACCAGTTTTCCAGTTCAACCTTACAAGCCAACCAAACCATTCACCATGATTCACAATGATGTTTGGGGGGCTGCAAGGGTGGGCACCTTAGCTGGGAAAGTCTGGTTTGTCACCTTTATTGATAACTGTACCAGGGTCACTTGGGTCTATCTCCTAAAACATAAATCTGATGTTAAACAAGTTTTTGAAGAATTTTATAATATAATAATAACACAATTCCCCACTAACATTGAAGTTTTTAGAAGTGACAATGGCACAGAGTATTTTAACTCTGTTCTAGGACCTTTTTTTATTTATGAAATATGGCATGAACCATAAGAGTTCCTGCCCATGCCCACCCCAACAGAATGGGTTGGCTGAGAGAAAGAACATGTACATCATGGAAGTTGTCAGATCCTTGATGATTGCCTCAAACTCTCCAAGATATTTGTGGGGGGACGTTTTGTTTCCTGCTGTATATCTTATTATCAGACTACCGTCCAGAATCTTGCCTTTTCAATTTCCTTTAAACAGATTAAAAACCTTTTTTCTTGACACTAGAATCATTCAAGATCTTCCTTTGAGGGTGTTTGGATGCACAACCTTTGCACACATTTTGGACCAAGGAAAGGTCAAGAAAATGTGTGTTTATTGGCTATTCATCAACCCAAAAGGGTTACAAGGGTTTTGATCCTCAAACTAGAAAGGTTTATGTCAAGCAAAGATGTCACATTCTTTGAAAATCAAATGTTTTTTAACCCTCATGTTCAGGGGGAGAATGGGCCAAAACATGAGCATGTGTCTGGGATACTGATTGATGACCTTACTAAGTCTAGGGAACCATTCAATGATATTATTTCTCATTAGGATGGGATACTTAAGGATAAAGTCACTGATTCACTTACCGTAATAGAAAATGAATGAGGGATCAGCCCTAAAACTAGAATTCAAAACTTTCAAGGGAAGACTTATTCCAGCAGGAAGAAGACTACTCATCAAAGATAAGGGACCACACACAGAAGATGGCACTGTCCGAGCTCCTTCACCAGATGAGGGTCATGAAATCAATCCTGAAACATGTGAACTCTCTGATTCATCAGAATCCTCTGAGTCCGATGAGCCCGATTTTCCTAAATCTCCCATGAAAAATGTCCACGTTGATCCACTACCTGATGCTCCTATTGCTATGAGGAACCCCCCCGAGAATGCACTAAACATGAAATACATCTCATATGATAAACTCTCACCAAAATACCAGGCTTTCCTATCCAACCTATTAAGTACACAGATACCTAAAAATATTCAAGAAGCTCTATTGTCACCTGAGTGGAAGGCAACAGTCTATGAAGAGATCAGTGCTCTTGAAAAGAACCACATCTGGGAAGTAGTAGATATGCCTGAAGATAAGAGTCCAGTGGGGTGCTGATGGGTCTTCATTGTGAAATATAACTCAGACGGTTGTCACGGTTCCATAGAAAGGTATAAGGCTAGGTTGGTGGCAAAGGGGTATACATAGACATATGGTTGGGTTATTCAGAAACCTTCTCACCAGTAGCAAAGCTGAATACAATGAAAATTCTAGTATTTGTAGCTGTGAATTTGGATTGGCCCCTAGAACAGCAGGATGTAAAGAATGCATTCCTTCATGGGAATCTAAATGAGAGGTTTACATAGAGTTTCCCCTCATTTTTTTCTGGAAGATCAACTAGGAAGATCTGTAAATTAAAGAAATCTTTATATGGAAGAAATCTTTAAAGTGCTGGAAGATATTCAGATGCCAATGTCCTTACCTATGAAGTTGTACAGTGACAACAAAGCTTCCATTGACATTGTAAATGATCCTGTCCAACATGACAGGACCAAGGATATTGAGGTGAATAGACATTTCATCAAAGAGAAGATAGAAGATGGAGTAATCTGTATTCCCTTTCTGCCCTCAACCCATCAGACTGCTGATGGATTGACAAAGTCCCTAGTCAAGATGGGATTTGATAAGTTTGTGAGCAAGCTGGGCATGTTAAACATCCATGCTCAACTTAAGGGGGTGGGTGTTGAGAAGTTTGGTGTATTTTATGTTTTATGATGTCTGATTATAATTTATTAGTAAGGGTACAATGGTACTTTATCTACTCTTAGGGTTTCTTCAGTGTTTTATTAGGGTTTTTCCGAACCCTAGGGCTTAGCAAAGTCGGCTCCTCAATTTGAGGAACATACGCGTCTGTACTTGGCTATTTAAGGAGGCTGACTGCCTCAGATGAATAATTATTATGAAATAATACAATAAACCAGAAATTTCTTCCCTTCTAAAATTCTGCACCAAATCTATGAGCTGAAGAGTAGGTTGTGGAGCCTTAAATAGGGAACCAAAGATGTCACCATATACTAAAAAGAATTAGTGACGCTTTGGCAGAAGTTAGACCTTTGACACGTCAGCCACTCGAGCTATATCCATATCAGTCTTCTAATAAAGTTCTAGAAAATGGTTAAGTGCGTCTTTTTTCCTAGTAGGATCAACATTTGAGAGCTTGATTTATGGATATGTTTTCTCTTCTGCTTCAACCATATGTGCTTTATGTTCCTTGGGTTACAATTTTTTGTTTGACGAAGTCCATCCTTTAGTGGCAATATTTGTGGGAGAATTTAGGCAACCCAAAATTGGATATTAATCCTTCATCCACGAACTTCTCAACTCTTCTCGTGAAAAACTTGAAATTTCTCAAATTCCTCAGCACTTGCTGATCTGCCATGTGATTGCATTACTTAGGACGGGGATATACTCCCTTTGACGGAAGGCTCTTGGGTGATCCTTTGATTTCCTACCTCCATTTTATAACGAGTCTCCTACTTCACCGAATACCCTTCCTAAGCTAGTTTCCAGCTCTTCTCTGTATCACTTTATTTGGTCTGCATATTTTTTTCTTCTTGTTGCTTTGCATTTCTTCAAGATTTCCAACTGTGCGGAAGTGAATATTTAAATTGAAGAGCCTAAGATGTTTGTGCAAATATTTCTAGAATTAGATGTTGGGTACAGTATATATTTATGCCTTGGCTTATAGGAAACCAAATGCTCTCTTCGACTCCCAAAAGCTGTAGTCAACCTTAAAGCAGATTCCTGGTCAAGCTTTCATGGTAATCAGGCTAGGGCTCATCAGCATTTTAGGCCTATTTAAAATTATCTTTGGGCCCAGAGCGGTCATTGCTTTTCCAGGAGTTGTCTACCTATAGCTCATGAAGCTGGTAAATTTGTTCTGTTATGATATTTTTCTGTATCCGATGTTTAATTTTTTTTCTCTAATGTGCACAATGGAGATTGAAATGCTAAACATACATCTTTAGTCCCAATAATTTAGAGCAGTAATTTTAGTCCCAATGGCGGTTCCACCACATGGAACTTGTAAATTTCATAATGGAAAACCTTGTGGCAAGTGTACAGGGAGGATTTGATATCTTGAAGAACTTAGCATCAGAGTACATATTTTACTTCCCTTTTCACAATTGATCTTCTATATTGTTGGTGGGGTTGTTTTATAATGATTGCTTGAAATAGCAGGGTATCACTACTTTTCATGACATTCTTACTCGTGCCAACATGACAATGTACCTAAGAATTGTATTTCGCAACTCTAAAGTTGCAAGTTTATATATGTTTTCTACCATTATCATGTCACGAACTGAAAGCTTTGATTATATAGGAATTTTTTAAGTAACTTGCTTACCACCCCGTCAGTTGGTTTTTCTAACTTTTAGGTGATCCTTATTATTTAATTTGTAATTTATAGGTGTTAATTTATGAACTAATTACTTGAATATTATAGCTGTTAATTTATGAACTATCATTTAGTAGCTGGAAAATCTAAGTACATTGCCAATTGCCAGTTGATGAATTTTAAAATGTTTAATTCCATTTCGATCCCATCTAGTTTGGATATTAGCTGTGTAAAGTCACTTTGCTCTGTACTAAAACTTGTTACTTGAACACCATCTAGTCCTCTAGCTCAAACTTTTTAACTCTTGTCATTCTAGAAACAGTGCCATTTTACCCCTTGTTCCATTTTCTATTTTAATGCATATATCATTCTTTGACGGTGTTAACAACTTAAAGCTAATTTAATTTATTTCTTAAAAATCAAAGCCTGATGCATTCCTCTGCAGGGCTTTGGGAAGAGCCGAGCTATTTAGACTTACTATACACAATTTGTAGAAATCAGAGTAGAGAAGGAGAAAAGAAGGAAACTCTTGTTTATTGCTAGGAACTCTTATCGGGTAAGATAAGAGAGAGGTTACATTTAAAGAAAGGCCTCAACGGCTAGAAACACAAAAGTTCCCACTAACAACGGCTATAAGAATAGTAAAAACAGTTTACTGTTCACTATATAGTTAAAGCACTAAACTAAGTCCAAAAAGGACAAATACAACAGATCTAGCACCTAAAAAGGAAGCTAAACAGTATTATACATCTAACAATTCAACACTCCCCCGCAAGGTTGGTTGTATATGTTGATGCAGCCAAGCTTGAAGTGCAGATGTTGAAACACCTGATTTGAGACAGCCTTTGTTAGAAGATCAGCCACTTGATCCTTAGTCTTGATATGGAACAAGGAGATATCACCATTGTCTACCTTCTCCCTTAAGAAGTGTCTGTCCACTTCTACATGTTTTGTCTTATCATGATGTGTAGGGTTCTCTGCAATACATAGTGCAGAGGTGTTGTCACACATGAGTTGATTGGGTTTTGGAACAGAAATCCCTAATTCTTTTAGCATCCTTTTTATCCACAAGCCTTCACATACTCCCAGTGCTAGTGCTCTTAGTTCTGATTCTGCACTACTCCTGGATACAACATGCTGCTTTTTGCTTCTCCAAGTTGTAAGATTCCCCCAAATGTAAGTGCAGTATCTAGAGGTAGATCTCATGTCTGGGACACCTCCTGCATAATCTGCATCAGTGTAGATTTGGATCTCTCTTGATTCACATTCTTCTTGAATACTAAGCCTTGACCAGGGTTCTTCTTTAGGTATCTCAACACCCTTTCTGCAACTTGCATATGTCTCTCTTTAGGTTGATGCATGGACTGGTTGATCAGGCCTACAACAAAACAAATGTCATGTCTAGTATGAGATAGATAGATCAGTTTCCCAACCAGCCTTTGATACCTCCCTTTATCAACAAGAGGACTATTATCCTCCTTATTTAACTTTAACCCTGGTTCTACAGGGGTATTTGCTGGTTTACATCCCAGTATACCAGTTTCCTTAAGAGATCCAAAGTTTATTTCCTTTGGGACATGGAGATACCAGTTGCATTTCTGGCAATCTCCATTCCAAGAAAATACTTAGGACTCCTAAGATCCTTTATTTCAAATTCAGATGCAAGAATCTTCTTGATTTTGTTTATTTCATCAGTATCATCACCAGTAAGAATAATATCATCCACATAAACCACAAGGATGGTAGTTTTCCCATAACTCCTTATAAACAAGGTATGATCTGTGTGGCATTGACGGAAGCCATTTCCTTTTATGAACCTAGAGAACCTCCCAAACCATGCTCTGGGAGATTGCTTTAGGCATACAAGGATTTTTTTAGTTTACATACATCACCCTTGTTTCCTGGGGATTCAAACCCGGGGGGAGATGCATATATACTTCCTCATCTAGATCACCATAAAGAAAGGCATTTTTTTATGTCTAGTTGAGTTAATGACCAATCCAAGTTTACAACAATACTCATTAGAATCCTAATGGTGTTAAGCTTTGCAACTGGGGCAAATGTTTCATGGTAGTCAATCCCATACGACTGAGTGAAACCCTTTGCCACAAGTCAAGTCTAGCTTTATACATGTTAAGTGATCCATCAGAGTTATATTTGAGGGTGAAGATCCATCTACATCCAACAAGATGTTTTCCGTTTGGAAGAGGAATGATGTCCCAAGTGTCACTCTTCACAAGTGCATTCATTTCTTTTGTTAGTGCAGCTTTCCATTTTGGACATTGTAATGCCTCATGGACACTTTTAGGTATCTGCCTCATGGACACTTTTAGGTATCTGAATAGTGTCTAAGCTGCTTGTAAAAGCCAGGAAATGAGGAGCAAGATTTTCATAGGATAGGAAGTTGTACAGAGGGTGTCTTTGTCTGACTCTTGTCCCTTTTCTTTTTTGCAATAGGGAGGTCTTCAATAGGAGAATTACTTTCCTCATCACTTGAGGTGTCAGAGTTCTGATAGTCAGTACTATCAGGACTATGATCCTCTGATGACATTTCTTCAGACCCCACCTCATCATTATGGGCATATTCTTCAAATTCAGGGTTTTGAGATATAGCCTTTCTCTTTCTGGTATAGACAATGATATTAGGCTCATTCACATGCTGTTTCTCCTTAGAAGGAGACTTAGGTTGATCATTTTCAGGCTGATCCTGCCTTGCATTATCTGTATTGGGACTCACAGATTCCTCAATTATGTTAGTAGGACTAATGTTCCAAGATTCATAGTAGTCCTGGAACTTCTCCCCCTGACTTTCATTGTCATAGAAGGGTTGATCTTCCATAGTGTTGTATTAACTTTCTAGTACTAGGACAATAACATTTGTATCCTTGTTGGGAGGATGAATACCCAACAAAGATACATTTAATGGACCTGAGATCAAGTTTTCCCCTGTTTTGAGAATGTACATGTACAAAACATACATATCCAAACACTTTAAAGTCTATTGTACTTATAAAGTGAGTGCCAGGATGTGCTTCTTTTAGCACTTGAATAGGGGTTTTGAACTTCAGAATTCTTGAGGGTATTCTGTTGATGAGGTATGTGGCTGTTAACACAGCCTCACCCCACAAGAATTTTGGGACTTTCATAGTGAACATGATTCCCCTAGCCAACTCCGGTAGGTGTATTTTTTCTTTCAGCCAACCCATTTTGCTGAGGTGTGTCAACACAAGTACTGATATGTATGATCCCTTTTTCAGTGAAGAAGGAATTAAGACTCTTTTCAAAGTATTCCTTCCCATTGTCAGTTTTGAGTACCTTTATTTCAGTATTAAACTGGCATTTGATCATGGTATAGAAAATTTTAAGGATAGAGCCTACTTCTGACTTTTCTTTTAAAAGGAAAAGCCAAGTTACTCTGCTATGATCATCAATAAAGCTCACAAACCACCTTTTTTTGGTGGTTGTCATTTGTTTTGAAGGGCCCAATATGTCACTGTGAAACAAAGAGAAGGGACTAGAAGGTACATACATATTTGTAGGAAAGTTAGATCTAGTATGCTTAGAAAATTGACAAACTTCACATTTAAGAGAATCAATTTTTATTCCTTTAAACACACTAGGGTACAACCTTTTCAAATACAAGAAATTTGGATGACCTAGTCTATAGTGAAGAAGCATAACATTAGAGCATACAGAAGTACTTCTACAACTAATAGACAACCCCTTACCGATGTTATCAATACAAAGCTTAGAATAAGAAGTCGTGAAAATGAAAAGTCCAGATCTCACATCAGCACTGCCAATCTCCTCCATTGAACTCAAATCCTGAAACTTACATCCATTAGTATGAAAAATCACAGAACAATTAGTGTCATTTATGAATCTACTAACAGACAACAAGTTGCATTGTAAGTTAGGAACATAAATGACATCTTTTAATGTGATTTTCTCATTTAAAAGGATGTTTCCAGTTCCAGAAACTTGAGAAATGGATCTATCAGCAATTTTAACATTGTGAGGATGGGTACATTTCATGAGTTTCACAAATAATTCTGGATTCCCCGTCATATGATTTGATTCTCCAGAGTTAACTATCCATATGTTTTTAAGGATTTGACTCCCAGAATATGCATTTAGGCACACACCTGTATTAGCCAGGGAGACATTGCTATGAGGAGCAGCAGTCTGTGCATTTTGAGCAGACAACAGCCTTTTAATGGCTTCAATCTGTTCCATGCTAAAACCGCCATCAGACTTTTGTTCCTCAACATTAGCTAGTCTACCAGAGCTTTCAGATGTGTGATTAGGCCTAGAAGGCTTCCAGTTGGCTGGTTTCCCATGGATTTTCCAGCAAGTATCCTTGGTATGAGTCGTATGACTAGTCTTTTTGCAATGATCACAGACTGGTCTAACACCTTTGGATTTCTGATTTAGACTAGCAGTGCTTTTAGTAAATAAGGCACTAGTTTCAGTTGAAGAGACAGGGTTAGACACCCCATTTAACATAAGCTTTCTTTCTGCTTTCTTCATGCTTTATGTCAGCAAACACACTTTTGATTAAAGGAAGAGGTTTAGAGCTCAATACTCGTCCTCTTACATCATCAAGAGATGAATTTAGGCCCATCAAGAATTTGAAGATTCTTTTCTTCTCTTTAATGGCCTTATAAGTCTTGGCATCATCACTAGATTGCCAGGTTATATTTTCAAAAGCATCAAGCTGCTGCCAAGATCTTGACAAGAGGTTGAAATAGTCAGTAACTGACATCTCCCCCTGTCTTAGATCATGCAACTTTGATTCAATTTCATATTGTTCAAAGGTGTTATCTCTCTTAGAATAGAGATCAGAAGCATTACTCCAGATTTCCTCAGCAGTATCATAGAGGATGAAGTTCTCTGCAATGTTGGGAGTCATGGATCCCAGCAAAATGGACACCACATTGCTATTTTCCACTCTCCATTTCTTGCCAGAGGGATCCCCTGCTGCAGGAGCTTTGCTTTCACCATTAAGATATTCCTCCTTGCCTCTCCCAGTAATGTAAAATCTTACTGTTCTGGACCATTGGAGATAATTGTCACCTGAGTTTGTTACTAGAAAGTGGCATCAAAGAGGGTTTAGAGTTCCAAGGAGCAGCATTAGAGATTGTTTCTTCCCTTGAATTAACTTCTGAAGATTGCTCGGTTGCCATTTAGGAAGATGAGGATAAGCAAACAAGAGATTTGAGATCTTAAGGCTCCGATACCATGTAGAAATCCGAGTAGAGAAGGAGAAAAGAAAGAAACTCTTGTTTATTGCTAGGAACTCTTATCGGGTAAGATAAGAGAGAGGTTACATTTAAAGAAAGGCCTCAACGGCTAGAAACACAAAAGTTCCCACTAACAACGGCTAAAAAAACAGTAAAAACAGTTTACTGTTCACTAGATAGTTAAAGCACTAAACTAAGTCCAAAAAGGACAAAAACAACAATCTAGCACCTAAAAAGGAAGCTAAACTGTATTATACATCTATTATACATCTAACAATTCAACACAATCTTATTGTCTTATATATATAGGAAGCTTTTCCATGACTTGAAGCTGTAAACTCTAGTCATATGATGGTTTTATCACTGCATTAAGGCTCCCTCTCCCCTCATGCTTTTCATCTGTAATGTTTTTTTAATTTCAGGTTGTATTTCTAATTTTTTATTGTTTTATTGAAAAGTAGTTTGTGATTTAGGGATTTTATGTGTCTAGAGCACATCAAAAGAGTCATGTCAGGAATACAATTTTCTATAAAGAATGTTAAATTGATATAGATTAGTCTATATGGGGGAAAACCATTGAAACATTTCTAAGAAGTTATTACTTTTATTGTCATTACATTGTTGAAAAGGTTTTTACGCTATGAAAGAAGTTGAGACCATAAATCCTTTAGGCCCTTTTTTCTAGTTTAAGAGACATTTTGATTTTTCTTTTCACTCGAAGTTTTGACAGTATAGCATTTTAGTGAGAAGGGGTGCTCTGCATATATACTAGTGTCACAAATTTTACTGCAGGTTGGCAAAGTTGTATTTCTAAACTGCTAAGAATGAAAAAGGAATCCATCTCTGTAATGTTTTCTTTGAATCAGACATGAAGAACTTGTAGTAGTAGTTCTTTTGATTTATTTTTCAAAATAATGAATGGCAGGAAGCTACCGGGAAAAATGAAAAAGAAAGCGCTAACAAAAAAACAAAATCTGTTGGTGGCAAGAAGAAGAAATAGTGATTTTCAGGCTTGAAGTCTCAAAGGTAATAATATTGCTTCAAGATATGTATTATATAATCCAAAATGAGTATGATTTCTGCACTTCAGATCAGCATGTAGATGTGGTGGCTTCCAAACATTTAGATTTGTTGCAGAATAAGCTCTTCGTGTGATCAACCTCTATTCCTTCAATTATACTACTACTAAAGACTAGTACATTTGCCTGTATTGCAGTACAACGTAATCAAGGGTATTTGTGCCATTTTGGCGCATGGAGCTGAAGCTGATATCAAAACAGTTTCTTAAAAAGGTTGTTTTGTTGTAGAATCAGGGTTCCAACCGCCGTACCTTCATTGCTGTGTAACGTTAGCTGCAGGATTTGATTCTGTGTTTGTGTTTTCTTTCGAAGGACATGACATCGTTTTAGTCTCTTTTGATTGAAAGTCTTTGTTTTATGCTTCTTGCTCTGCAAGCTTAGTTTTGTGAGAAAACTAATTCGTTTAATACCTTTTAATCAGTACTCCATTAAGTCTGTGTGCCATTTGTTGTATCTATTTCCCAAACCAGTTGCTGTTAGAAAAACCACAGTTTGGGAGAAAGGATTTTTTCTTTATGCTTTATGTTTTCCGTTTCGATTTTAGTCCGCTTGTCCAGGGTGGGCGGTGGGAAATTCTTACCTGGAGGAGAGTCACAGTATGCGCAGTTAGTTGGATATAAGACACGTGTACCAGAAGACAAATACTATTTTGTCTTGTACATGTGTCTTACATCCAACAAATTAATGCACACGTGAAGAAAATCTTGCAGTAAGAATTTTCGAAAGCAATGGTCCAGGGTGACGTCGTATCAGTTGTCGGTGTAAAACGCCTGCCCCTGTGTTTTCATAAAGCACATATATAAGATGACCACATAAGATGACGTTTAAGATAATGCTATATAAGTAATTATATAATATATCATAGGTGATGTGAGGTGTCCATGCGGTTTAGGTCGAGTGTGTTTCATAAAATTTCATAGTCAGTCTTTGTATTGCGGATTATATGGAATTAAAATCACATTCAACACAATCTAAAGTTCAACCCACAACTGTAGGGACCAAGATCCTCTCAAGTAACTTTATCCTTAAGTTAGTGTTTTTACATATAATGAACTAAACTATGTAGTTTTGGAAAAAAGTTAATCAATGGCTAGATGTTTTACACTTTGGGGGTGTGTGGTTGGATCATGCATACTTGAGAGAACATCCTCTCAAGTTACTTGAGGGGATCCTATCCCACAATTGTAGGATTAGTCAAATGCGGTATGTGTGAGTTAATTAGCGAGTTAACCTGTCACATAAAAAAGCATGGTTTTTTGTTCACAAGGACCATTTCTTAGACTTAGTTAGGCGTTTATGACAAAAAAAAATGACCATCTTAAAAAAGGGCAAAATTTAAATATGTTCTAAATTACCCTTTTATAACAAGCCTGACTTCCAATGTCCTTCGACATCTCCCTCTTCTGCGATCTCTTTCCTTCAAACCCTAACTAATGGCACCAAAGGCTATGAGAAGAAACCAGCCGTTGAGAAGAAGCCAGCGGAGGAGAAGAAGACTACCTGCCGAGAAGGTTCCGACAGAGAAGAAGCTCTTCAAGGATGTAGGCGCTGCATCCGGAGACATGAAAAAGAACATTGGAAAAAAAAGTCTATTTCCTCAGATAAGGAGAACTCCCTCTGACTTTCCACATACCCTTTTTTCCCAGGAACTTGAAACCCCTCTGGCTGAACCATATATTTCCCCGCGGATCAAGCGTTAAGAGTCTATTTGTCCGTGGAAAAATACTTTTTGCCGGGGACTCGGTCTTGTTTATTAGATAACAACAATGAGAACACATAAACATCACTATATTGTTTTACTGGCATTGGAAACAATGTCAAAGTAGAGATATATGATTTTTGGCTTTAACTTCTCGTGACACTGTTGCTATGATTCTTGTTGACATGGATGATAAGAAACTGTTACTCTTGGGAATCAGACGCGCTAACCGCCAACCCGCCAACTTATCATCCTCGGTTGTCAAACGATAGCATGAATATATGGATCCTTGCTGCTGCAGCTGCAAACTTATAGTCGTAGGAGTATATGGTGTTTTCTTCATATAGTTTATCAAGTCTCAGCAACAATATTAGTTATTTGGTAACAACACCTCTGTCAGTTACATATATTACCCTCAAATAGAAAAGGATTCTATAGTGTTACATTTTTAATTGTTGCACTCCGGAAAAAAAGTCTCTTTCCACAGATAAGGAGAACCCCTCTGACTTTCCGTATACCCTTTCTTTCCAGGAAAACCCCTATTTGTCTGTGGAGAAAGACTTTTTGCTGGGGACTCGGTCTTGTTTATTAGATAACAACAACGAGAACACTTAAACATCACTATATTATTTTACTGGCATTGGAAACAATGTCAAAGTATAGATATTTTTGGCTTTAACGTCTCGTGACACTGTTATGGTTCTTGTTGACATGGATGATAAGCAACAGTTACTCTTGGGAATCAGACGCGCTAACCGCCAACCCGCCAACTTATCACCCTCGGTTGTCAAGCGATATCATGAATATAGGGATCCTAGCTGCTGCAGCTGCAAACTTGTAGTCGTTTGAGTATATGGTGTTTTCGTCATAAAGTTTAGCAAGTCTTAGCAACAATATTAGTTTTTTTTGTAAAACACCTCTGTCAGTTACATAGATTACCCTCAAATAGAAAAAGATTCTATAGTTTTACATTTTTAATTTTGCACTCCGGAATTCCCATTGTTTAGAATCATTTTTGTGTCTACTTATAGGATTCCAATTTCAGTTCTACTAATGCTGATTATCGATTGCTTAGTGTAGTGCTAAGGTGTATGATTTATTATCAATGATTTAATTGTTTTGGTGTTCAAATTGGTTGTTAATAATTCTATAACAGTTTATTGTGTTTATATTAATTTTTAATTTTTGTATAGGGTATGTGTGTATATTTTTTTGATAGGGTATTTGCAGATTATTATTATTATTAGAGATAAAAGTAAAAGTCTCTTTTAAGACAAAATAAATAAATAGAGACATACATATTTTTTAGTTGAAAAGAACAAACAATTTGAGACAGACAAAATACTCCTTAGAGAGACGCGTGTAAGCTTGAGTGTATTGTTTGCATATATGTTATATTTCAGTAAATTGTATATGTTGTTATTTTTTTTTTTTTTCAAACAACCGTAACTTTTGATTTACAACTCCGATCATCGAAATTTTTCACCAAAATTCATGTTTTTTGCTCTTCAATTTGAGCCCAAATACGATACCTTCCGAGCGTATATTTTGAAAGATGAAAAAATAGTTGTATTAACTTGAGCCGCTTTTTTCTTATAAACGACCGTAACTTTTGATTTAGAACACCGATCATCAAAATTGTTTCACCAAAGTTCAATTTTTTTTCTTCATTTTGAGACCGCGTTTGATACCATTTCGACGTAGTATTTGAAAGCCGAATTTAATCGCAGCATTTACACTAACACGATGTCGATATCAATATCGATTATCGATGTCGATGCTCGATATGATATCGATGTCGATGTCGATGTCGATGTCGATGCAATTTGCATATGAGTTAATATGTATCATTTAAGGCTTAATTCAAGTGACTACTTCAAGGCAGACATATCTGGCTCATATAAGACTCATTTAAGGCTTAATCCAAGGGACACAATATCATATCTGGCTCATATAAGGCTCATATAAGGCCAAAAAAAAAACCTTCAACAAAATGCTTCTTGCATATTTTCCTCATATTTGCAGAGAAGTAAAGCTCCAATCTTTGCATATCTCTCTTAAATTATCAGCAATAATTGGCAGAAATTAAGGCCCAAATAAACATAAAAAATGGCAAACCATAATGAAAGAAAGAACAGTCCAAAAAATAGCAACAATGGCAGAAGAATAAAGCTCCAATCTTTACATATTTCCACTCAAATTAACACCAACAACAACAAATTCAACAAACAAAAATAATGAAAAGTAATACCACTAAACTTTGTACATTTTCCCCCTCAAATCAAGACCCATAATAGCATAAAAGCAAGCAAAAATGGTAGAAACGATGTCGATATCGATATCGATGATCGATGATCGATGTCGATATCGATGTCGATGTCGATGAAACAATGTGATAAGGCTCATTTAAGGCTTAATCCAAGGGACACAATATCATATCCGCTCATATAAGACACATAATATCCAAAGTCCTTATATATATTACTATTGTGGGGAGATCTTAATTGAATCAAGGAAAATACTAAAAGCAGTAAAATTTATAATCCGAAGAGTGAACACAACAATAGTATTAGTAAAATATTTCAATAACAAACCTTAAAACCATCTTCCTCTTGTCAACTTACAATGTAACTAAAGCTACATACGTATATATAGATAAAGTTTGAGAGAAAATGACAAGTATAGCTAAAGCTTCGACAGATGAAAATATGCATTAGATGCAACCTTCTTGCCTGGATCCCCGAGCTGTAGCAAATGAAAAATGAAATTGATCTGAAGATGTCCATTCTATGAACGTGTATAAGAAACCAATGCTTCAAGAATATCCAAGTTGGATTAAAGCTTAATATACTAGAGAAAGATGGATCTATAACTAATTTTTCCAAAGTAAAGCTATCCGGTCCCAAGTTTCTCATCGGCATTTGGCGAACAAATCCAAGTGCGTGATCCAACATCTTGGCCTCGGCATAACCTGACAAAAGTGCATTAACACACACACTATTCTTCATAGGAATTTCATCGAACACCATTCGAGCATAATATCAATACAACTTTCGTGAACTCTTTTCGCACTCTAATAATACCCACCAAAGGCAATAGAATGATAATTATATCAAGTGTATGCACTACAATGAAGAAGAAACACACAGGCTAATGTTTTTCGGAAATGTGACTATGCTCGAGGATATGGTGGCATTTTCAGGCCTTATGCCAATCACACACTATATTTTTCAAGGTCGAAGTCCAAACACAATGATACAATTTGTGCAAAGAATGCCGATTATAAAATAAGCTCTATGATTGATCAATAAAGCAACTTAAATTCAAGTGTATGGTTAAACGATTGTTGCAAGCAGGATGTTTAAATAATTCAAACGACTTACGCAAAAGCAAAACCAATTCCAATTAACGGTGTATACAAACCAGATCTTGATATTTAGCAAAGCAAAGTATAGTCAACTCTGATTTCAAGTCCTATTACAGAGAAGAATAAGATAGGTTTGGAGATACAGGATCGATACACGGCTATGAAGAAATGAAAAGAGTGCGTCGTTCGATCGTCTTCTTCTTATTCGCGGAAAGGAGTGCCGGAGATGTTTCTCCGGCGGGGAGATGCGAAGCGCCGTCGCTCCTGCTCAATTACAGGAAATGGGGCTATTGAAAGCGGGTCCATGGAAGACCAAGCTTGGAAGAGTTTCAGGTGTGTGTTTCACATTTGTATTAAAAAAGGTATATTCGTCAGAGAGAATTTATTTGTCGTAATCTGTTAAAAAAAAATCGTTTGGATTATCACTTAATTAAAGGGGAAAAGTGGACTATAAACTAATTTTTCCTTATTATTATTATTATTATTATTATTATTATTATTATTATTTTTAAAAGATGACTTCTAATGACAAAGTGTTTGTAAATATTAGGTATTAAAGCAAAAACGTGTTTCCACCCTCTAATGACAAAAACTATTTAGTGATGAATTTGTGAGTCTTTTATGACAAAAATATATATAGTCATATTCAATGCCTTTTGGTGAGATATTAAATGTAGTCACGAAAGTTATGGACATCTTTAATGACAAATATTAAGGTTAAGTTGCGATAGACCTTACTTTGATGACAAATATTAACCTTGTCACAACAGAACCCTCGCAAGTCGCAACATACACAACGATCAGCGTGACAATTTTTTTTCGTCGCAATACTTCAATCTAAATATTTTTTTTTTCACAGGGGCCAGAATATTTTTTAATAAGTAAAATGTAGATTTTTAGCAGGGTTTGTGGTCGATCCCCAATTAAATTCGTGTCACTTTGCCCCCGCATGTCACTGGCGTGTTGTGTCTTTACAATTTAACATTAGTCGTGTCGGTGTATCTATGTCTTCATCATACAACGTGTCAGTATCGATTGTCTGTGTTTCATAAATTCATCGCTAAGAAGAATATATAGCCGCCAAAAACATAACGACGCGGCGTATTTGATTGGTCGATGAAACAATTTTCTTCATATTGCACTTGTTTTCATTATCAACTGATGAAGATGAACATACGTGTGGATAAGGTTAGGTTACATGCATGGTTTTAGGAATTTGAGTGAAATCTCCTTTCTAACAACCAAATAATGCATACAATACAGGATGGAAATAAATTATTGAGAAAAAGAAACTAAAATCATACACTAAAAAACAAACACTCGTGCATTGTTATAGAATTATAGATACATCAATGTGACAGGTACAGATCATAATAAAATGTGTGGAAGAGGTAGATCTCATCGGACCCCGATCCCCTACGGTGAAAGGCGCTTGTGGCGGCGTCTTTGTATGTAGAAAGCGGCGTCGTTTGATCAAACAGCGCCGTTTATTCCGATCTAAAAAAAAACACAATCAAAGCAGCGTCCGCTTTTGGCGCGAGCGGCTGCGTTCGCACTCTTGCCACCGCACAACACACACGCACAGCAGGGGATCGCGAGTCAGATCTCTAAACTACTTACACCCAATTGATTTGAACCTCAAAGCACACACCCAGTAGTGTACGTTCCAACCCCTCTTTTAGTGCTTTCTAATCTGTCTAAAATAATACACTTTACAACTAATATTTTTATTTTCGAGACAAACGTAAAAGACAACACTATAGAGATATAGAAATAAGCACTCAATCAAATGAGAATTTTTTTATGATAGAGAGAACAAAATTTTATTCCTTTACACAATATTGAATTAAAAAAGATCAAATTATAAATTATACTACCTCCTGGCCTGCAAAATATAAGTCATCCCAGGAGTTTTTCATGTGATTAAGGAATTGGTTGAATGTCATTAATTTGAAGGTTAATGTCTAAAATACCCTTGACTATCATTAATGCAATAGTTGTTAAGTAATGAAAAGTTGTTGAATTCATAATAAATTAAGGTTAAGATAGAGAAAGAAGCAATAAATGTTGCATTGGTAATGTAGAATGAAACTTATATTATGGGATGAAGTAGAAAAGTGTAGGATGAAACATATTTTGGAATAGGAGGTAGTATACTCATCCCCGCTTTTAACGCCCGCGCCCCGGATACAGAGCCCTTATCCGGAAGAGAAGCGTTCGGCGCGTATAGCATTAAATAAATCTAATATTATCTGCAAGCCTCTACGTCGTCGTACTAAATAAAAGCAAGCGGAAGCTAGAAAGACTCGGGTAAAAGCGTAAAAGCTACTATGAATAGAAATTAACCATACTAAAGATGGAAATGTAACTTTATTACATTAAAAGGAAAAATACGAAATCCAAAATAAAGCGTCGACAAGTCTCGAAAGACCAAAAGCCTACTCCAAAGGTACTAAAAATCTATTAAATGAATAATGAATAAATAAAAGATAAATCTTCAACGAGGCGTCGTCAAGCGTCGTCATCGAAATCTTTCTAAACAAACCAACTCGACTGATCTTCTTACCCCACAATGCATACAAAAGAAAATGCAAAGGAGGTAAGTACAAAGTACTTAGTAAAAGTGAGAAGTTTATGACAACAATTATAATTTATAAAGAAAAGATATTTAATCATTTAGTTATCTTTGTGTGACGACTCGATCTGGGGTTCATTCCATGTCCATCAACATGAATTGACTAAACGTTTCTACTTAACTTATCTATGTCACAACGTGCGCTCTCAGAGGCACTACTGGCGTATCCACTTTTGGGACACTCTTGGCAACATATTAGTGGATCACACCAATATCCACGAAGTCTAGAATAGGTAGACTCGATGAAAGTACGCGGCGTCTCGGTGGAGTCACCCGAACTTGTGGTTTTTTTGACTCACGGGTTCTTCCACCTTCGTAGGTAGCACACACATCGTGATATGGTGGTGCCTATCCAAGAGAGACATGTTGTTTAATCTTTTACTAGTCAAGATGCGTATTTATTAAAATGATTAACTAACCACCTAAGTGTTTTCAATTAATCTCCTCACAAATACTACTCTCTTCCTAGAACACTAGACACGGACAAGGCCTAGCAATTACACAGACATTGATGAGTACTAATTCACCAAAGCACAAGCCTATCATGCTCTTCCGACGGATCCGAACTTCAACTCCCTTTAAGAGTACATTCGGTGTTTTAACTGAACGAATCAGAAGCTCAATTCAGGCTTGTTTAGATTATACCATGTTAACATATCATGAATAAGGGTTTAAAACAGTGAAAACACGATTATGAAGCCGAAAACCAAGCTGAAATACTAAAACAGTAAAAACAGGCCAAACTCCCGTTTGACATCCTATGAACGCCCGTTCGACATCGAACGCCCGTCCACTAACCCCAAACGCCCGTCCGTCAAAAAAGGCTACATCCTGAATCAAAAGTCTAACCTCAAACGCCCGTCTGCCTTGTGCAAACGCCCGTTTGAGCTGCTATGATCGCAAACGCCCGTTTGCCTGAGTTTTTCCCAAAACGCTAAAATCTTCAAAACGCGATTTCTAAACCGTTTCTAACCTAAATCACACCGAATTAAACATAGTAAAACACAGAAAATTATATCTAATCCTATCATAGCATCAATGATCATTGATCAACGAATGGACACATCTTTCTATCATCTAAACACCTCAAAACTTGATCTAAACCTTATAAACGATAATTGGAATCATAGGAAGAGCCTCTTACCTTAATTGCCAGCAAAACCGCAAGCAAAACACCAAGCAACTGCAACAACTGTTGATCCTCAACCCCAAAACCTATGTGATCAACAAGAAACCCTAAAATCCTATTTCTTTGCAGAAAACCGAAACTGAAAAAGCCTGTAAAACTGAAGATTACCTGGTTTTACTGCTATGAAACTATTTTTAGATTATTCTATGCTTCAAGACGATCGTTTTGACTACTCATGGTTGCGAAACAGAGCTACGGATTAAAAGATACGAATTTTTCAAGAATCGAACTCTACGAATACCAAAAACTGGGGCTAAACTGAAAACTTACGAAATTGAGAGATGTTATTTTCCAAAGTTGCGTCTCCTCGCGCTGATCACTTTTCTCTCCTGCGGCGTCTTGAACAGATGAACAGATTGATCACACGGTTCTTCTTTTTATTTCGCTTTCTTCTCCGCGTTGCCTCTTTCTCTCTGCCGTTCCATCTTTTTTTTTTCCTTCCAGAAATTGCGTGTGAACTAATGAATTAGTTTGGGGATTAATTCCTTTTTATAGCCAATAATTAAATCCTTTATAATTAATAGCTAAATCCTTTAATTAATTCATTTTTAATTAAATAAATGGGACAAATAATAATTAGGTCGTAGTAAATACGCCCAATGACTATTTTACCCATTTACAAAAAGTCGGGATGTTACATGCTTAGTTAAAAAAACGAATATATCTTTCGATCTAATCTTTAAACGATAGTAATTCTTTTACTATTTACTATTTTTTGGGCCCAATGTTGCTACAACTGTTGAGGGTGAAAAGCTGGCTTATCAGTCAAGTCATGATTTGGGATTGCACAATCTGCCAGGTCAATGACCCAATCTTGGCAGTTATATCAAAAATCGTTGCCTCATACGTACTCTTTCCCAAGAAGAATTAGTTCAGACTTGGATATAGGGTATGTACCCGGCCTGCTGTTATAAGTTTAAGAGAATAGGAATTCATCTGGGCTAGATAATCTGACATTGTTTTTCTTCCCTTTTTAGCTTTGGCTAATGCAATTATATGTACTCAAGCATTCCGTCTTCAGATAGATTATTGAATAAGACTTCCCCGGGTTCACTACATCTCACAGGATGTAGTACAACCTACCTATGAGCTTCACAATTGCCTGTTTTGTCATCAAAACTTAACAACCAACTCATTAACAATTGATCAATGGAAAAAAAACATATCATCTGCTTCTAATTGGGTCAAATAAGTCTGTTGTGTGAAAATATGCTCCCAAATGATAATACTTTTATTGGCTTAAGATTCAACTATGTCAATGTGATGCCTCACTCGGAAAAAAAAGATTATCAAAATTCAGCAAGAAGTTGAAACTTGAACATCAGAAGATGGTTAAAAATTAAATATGATGTTGAGTTTGGTTTTCAGAGAATCTAGTTAATGGATTTCATTCAATGATAAACAGAGTGTACCATACTACAACTTATAACAAAACTTTGACCAATACTACAGTTCCATGTGGTACTATTCGGATAATACACCTAATAAACACTATGCGTGTGTATTATCTCTAACATTCCCCTCAAACAAAATGGGGCTTGAAGAACATTGAGTTTGGCTCTCATAATTTGAAAATGTGTAGAAGACAGAGGTTTAGTGAGTGGGCTTGCTACTTGGTCACTAGATGGAACATATGAGACATTGAGATACTTTTGTAGGACTTGGTCTCGAGCATAGTGGATATCTATCTTCATATGATTTGTCCTTGCATGAAAAATGGGATTGTATCTCTAAAACAAAAAGTAGCTATTGAAACATACACATAGAGGTTCTTTCAATAAAAAAAAAAAATGCATTTAAAAGAAGCCTATAATGGCGCGAATGATAAAACGCCATTATGTCTTTACATGTGGAGACATTTTGGAATGCCTTAATGTGCTTTTGATTTTTCAAGATATAAAAAAAACATTGAGGAAATGTATACAACATTATGTTATTATATCTTTTCATATTCTATAACGATTCCCTTGTCAAATACGAAATATTAAAAAAAACAACGTTTACAGGGTATTTTTGAGAAGTTTACATGTTATTATATTATAATATTAATATTAAAACAAAATCCTTTCCAAGAATAATATTAAGTAAAACACAATCCCTGATTTCGTTTTCTCCGAGTTTAAACCCTAAGCGCCTTCTTCTCCACGCATTGCATCTTCCCCCTAGCCACCTTCTGTGTAAGCAGATGAATAAGATGTGATCAGGCCGGAGGCGACATTTTAAGCCGTTGCGGTGATAATCCAACTCAAAATATTCTTTCGTATTCACTCTCTTTGTTACCGGTGGCGGCTCATAATTCCGATGGCTTCTCTTGATTTCTCTTTCCAGATCCTCCCACCAGGTATCCTCCATTCGACTTTCAATTCAAAATCAATTAACTTTCAGCATTTTTGAAATGTCAAAGCATATTATTCATTTCTATGATATCAATAACCCATGGCGGCCGGGATAATTACGAGTAGGTGAAATAGGGAAGAGAGGGAGGTGCATAAGACTGAGAATAAAAAGGAGTTGATGAAAAATTCATGGCTCGGCAATGGTCGTATCTAATTGACGTCCGGATGTGGTTAAAATTTTCAAATACTTCATGTTGATTGACAAAAAGAATATGCATCTTGGCATTCAAGCTAAAATTTCTATTTCTCAGTGATTATATTGGCGCTAAAAACGTCACAACATAATTAAAATGCCTCAATATCTAAATTTTTGAGGCGTTTCAGACGCCCCTAAACTCTATTTTTCTTGCAGTGTACGCAAGAGATTGAGCACTAATGTTGTCACACTAGGTAGTTGGAGTTGAGTAAAAAGGAATCTGGTGCTTAGACAACAAAGATTTGAGCCAGTGAATTTCTGCAAGACAACATGTGCTGAAGTATTTGTCATGCATTCTGCCTTTGGAAGCATCAACATGTTGGTTTTTGGTTCTCCATGAAACTAAACAGTGACCCAAGTACATCTACTGATCTTCTCTCTCTTGAATCACACCCCAACCTGCATCTAAAAACCTTGTGAGCATAATAAGTGAATTATGAGGGAAGTGCAATCCATGGGTCATGATTCCTTTGATGTATCTGAAAACTTCTTTGAGAGAACATCACGTGTAAGTCACTAATACTAGCAAGAGGACTAGGTCAATCACATTATAGCAAAGCGAGTCAAGGTCGATATCATAGAGACTATTATTTAATCATGTTATGATGTGATATATGATGAGTTTTACGATGGGGATCCCGATCCATTGGCAACCGTGAAGAAGATTGATCCATTGATCATTAGAGATGGACCATTGACAAGGCTCCAAAGGAAGAATATGAGAGAAGCCTTGAATACATTGTTGATAGAGATCCATGAAGAGTTTGGACAGCCCAAAAAAAGTGATGAAGTTCCAATATTGTTTATGCACTATGCTTTTGGGCTTGAAGACAACACCTAATGCTTGTGGGCTTGAAGACAACACCTAATGCTTGTGGCGCCATTGTTAGTTCTGTTTGGACTTGTTTAATTATTTTATGTGGACTTTATTTAATAATTATCTTGTGGGCTTAGATGACACAAGAAAGGCTAGGAAAGCCCATTGAAAGTGGCGCCCCCTTCTAGGTAATTTTCTCCCACATTGCTTAGGAGGAAAACTAGTCTTTTACTTGTAGCCTATATAAGGCACATACTATCTCCTTTCATGAACAAGTTAATTTTGAGTGAAATATTATTTTCGATTAAGCATTGTCTTAATTGTGCACCTTGTGTGTGAGATTCTCTTGGATTGGAGGATCGCCCCCTTTGAGAACTTATCAACGTAAGTGAGCATTACGTTGTGGCGTTCCAACCGTAGTCTTGGTCTAAGGCGCGGATCATAGCTCGTATTGATCACCTTCAATTTCTTCCTGGGCAAACAAAGGATTTGGTTCGTAAGAATCACATCAGTTGGTAGCAGAGCTCAGTAATTGTTGGTAATCAAATATCCCTTTTCGTTTTCTTTTCTATTCGTTCTTCATTGTTGATCCTTGCTTCCTGCGTCCTATTTATTGCAAAGTTGTTCTTGTTCATCCATTGAAAAAAAATATATAAAAAAAAAAAAAATTTCTGTTCTTGATCGTTGTTTTGCTGTTTTGATCGTTCTGATCATAGTTGTTCCTTGAGTAGTGATCCAACAAATACGGAAACTCGAAAACCCTAGTTCCTACATGTCTTAAGAACCCTAAACCGAAACCTTCAAATTTTCTTCAAACCTTCAAACCTTCTTCCTCGCAGCCCGGATAATATTGCTACAACACACACAAATCCGTAGCAATCAGCCTACCTAAGCCCTAAACATCCCCTAAACCCCCAAAACCGCAACCTTTCAACCAACCCTAAACCCTATTTTCACACCGAGAACGATCAAGAACTCATCAGGATTCACTCTTTCGTAATCAAGATCTACGTTCTTGAAATTACGAACCCTAGTTTGTGTTTAGTGGTTTCGCCAGTCGTTTATTTGCTGTGCATATAATTTTGTAGGTTGTGTAATCGTCCAAAAGGCATCCCAGCCAAAAAAAAAAAAAAAAAATTGGCGGGAAAGTTATGCATAATTTTTTTTTGTTTTTGTAGCTTGTGTTGTGTCGTAGAGTTCTTGTGCAAAATTTGGTGTTACGAAAATTTTTGTGATAAAAAAACGAGTAAAATTGGCGGGAAAATTCTGCAAGAATTTTTTTTATTTTTTGTAGCTTGTGTTGTGTCATAGAGTTCTTGTGCACACTTTGGTGTTACGAAAATTTTGGTGATCCGAACCCGTCCCAAACCGAACCCCAACCCCAACCCCAACCTTCGCCTAGATTCGTTTTTGCTTGTTATTTTGATTTGTTTATAAAAGGGGTGCTTTACTTTCCACAAGAGCGAGGGAGAGTGTAAACACGAGTGTCTTGGTGAGGGTTTATTGTCTATCCTATGGAGGACTCTAAACATTCTAAAAATTTGAGTAATGAGTATCTTGAAGAGAGATTGGCTGCCCATGTCAAAGAATTTAGCAAGGAATTTAATAACGAGAATGATGCAAAATTCGAAAGGGTTTTTGCGGAGATGACTGCTATGAGGGCATCCATTCAGCATTTAACAGCCCAAATGGTTAATCTTAATCGTGGTGCCCAACCTGATGGTGCACAACCCGCAGCTCCTACTGCGGTACCTCGACTTCGACAACCGGTCCGTGTAATTAATGTTCCACGACTCCGTGATCATCTTTGATCAACATACCGGCGAGGATGCGTACATTCCGGATAATAATATGACACGAGGTAAAGATGAAGCTTCCTAGTTTTGCGGGTTCGGTAGTGCTTGGTATATCTTGATTGGGAGAGTAAGCTAGATCGGATCTTTGCGTGTAACAATTATACCGAGGAGAAGAAGTGCAATCTAGCTCAATTAGAGTTTACTGAGTTATGCTATGGTGTGGTGGAATCAGTACGATTAATGCGTACCAAATACTGATACCACCCATATCGTTCATGGACACTTTTAAAAGAGATAATGCGCTTTTCGCTTTGTTCCTATATCGTATTATCAAGACCTCTATCGTGCTCTTGAGACAATGAAGCAGGAGAAGCGTTCGGTAGATGATTTCTATGAGGAGATGATGACTACTTTGGCACGATCACGAGTTGAGGAAGAGGAGATGGTCACCATGCAACGTTTTTGTGTGGTGTGCGTTTGGAGATTGGACAACCATTGGAGTTACGTGGTTGTAATACCTTTGGATGAGATGTTACAAACAACTCAAATGCGATTGAGAGGCGGTTGAAACGCCCAAAACCCACCTTTAATAAATCAATTGGAGGTTCTTCTTCTTCTTTCCGTTCGTTTGAGCCTAGAGGAGATAATCCAAATTTTGTATGAGTGCACCTCGGACAGCCCCTACTACTTACTATGGCGCTTCTAAAGCTAAGGCGGTGAGAAGGGTAAAGGTGTAGACAACCGCATTAAGCAGACCTCGTGACGTTAAATGTTTTAAATGCACGGTGTTGGTCATGTTGCATCCGAATGTCCTACTAAGCGTAGCATGCTAGTTGTAGAGAATTTGTAGATGGTGATGATTTTGATGGGGACGACTTTGAGCAGTGATTATGAGGATGCGGAGGGTAATATTGAGTGTGACCCACTTGAGGGTTCTATTTATGTGCTTAAAAGGTGCTAACCGCTAGTGCTAAACTTGAGTCACGGTGTCCAACGTGAAAATATTTTCCATACACGCTGCTTCTTTGAATGGTAACTTATGTTCTCTTATTGTCGATTCGGTAGTTGTGCTAATGTTGTTAGTGCTGATTTGATTTCTCGTATGGGTTTACCTACTATTCCTCATCCCCACCCCTACAAGTTGCAATGGTTGAATAGTGTGGGAGAGAGTGAAGGTTACACAACAAGCGTTGATTTCTTTTAGTATTGGGAAATATGAAGATGAGGTGTTATGTGATGTTGTCCCTTGGAAGTCACCACATATTGTTGGGTCGCCTTGGCAATATGATAGAAAGGTGTTGTTTGATGGGTTTTGAATAAGTACCTTTGTTCATCATAAGGGCAAGAATTATTCTTTATCGACTCTTACCCCGAACAAGTACGTCAAGATCACTTGCACTTACTCGAGCTCGTGAGGAAAAACAAAAGAAAGAGGGTGAAAAGTTGAAAAGTGAAGAAAACAAATTGACGGGAGAGAAAAAGAATGAGGGCCTTAGGAGTGAGGGAAAAATAAGAGTTGAAAACAAAAAATTGGTAAGGGAGGTCGATGTAGTTTCTCGACGAGGAGTGATAAAGTAGAAAAATCAATTGCAGTGTCGGTGCCACATCTAGTGAGGAGGTAATAAAGTTGAAAAGTCAAAAAATGCGGCGTGTGTAGGAACTTCTATGCCAAAGCCTTTGAAGTCATTGATACCATTGACTCCGACCAGGTTGTATTTCTTTTCTTATGCAAAGACCCCATAATCCCTCCCCCTACACTTACAACCGGCCCCACACACTCACCAAAGGTGACTTGGTCGAGTTGCCCCCTCCCCCTTCCCCTTGTTTAATGCTTGTAAGCGATCTCACCGGTTCTCTACCTAGTGTTGTGTGCTCTGTTTCTGAGGAGTTTCTTTGATGTATTCCCCGAGGAGGAACCAAGTGGCTTACCACCATTGCAAGGCGTGGAGCATCATATTGACCTCGTGCCGGGCTCTGCATTGCCCAATCGTCCGGCTTATCGAGCAAACCCAGCCGAAACTTTAGAGATAAAGAAACAAGTCGATGAGTTATTAGCTAAAGGCCAAAATTTTAGAAGAAACCACAAAATTTTAAGTTAAGCCAAATGGTGGTCCTTGACCAAAATAGTGCGGACAAGTAAATAGAAGAAATCCAAGAACAACGTAAATAAACCAAGAATCAATCATGCATATTGAAAAGGCACTAACCAAACTATTCGTAGCTAACCTTCCCATAATCTGTAATTATATCCGATTAGATAGTTCACTATAAAACTGCTAATTCATTGAAGCTACGGGTGAGATTCCCTAAATTGGTTAATAGTTCTTTTGCGAGACAATAGAACCCTATGTTCAATTAAGTGTCTACCGTGAATGGGCTAAAACATATTAATTGAACATGATAAATTCCTATGAACGCCGGAATAAACTGTAAACCTCACCTAGTTATCTAAGATGATCTAATTACTACATAGACGGGTTAGTTCTCTAAGATGATCTAATTATGTATGACCTGCTTAATTCTTTAACCAGGGTTCCTTCAAATTAAGTTACAAAAACACGCAATAAATTGATCAGGCTTACGACAAGTAAATTAAAGCAGATAACATACGAAACTGACGCCGAACGCACAAATTCCTGATCTACAAGTTTCCACGCCGCAACGGCAAAGATGTCTCCGTAGCGAGAGCGGCGTAGATCCTGAATATGCGTTTCTCACCCTTGGAGAATCAGATAATAGTTAAGATTATGGGTTGCTTAATTACTGCATAGTTTGTTTAATTGCGAGTTTAGTTTAGATCCATCACAAGAACAATCATGAATTTAGGTTATGACATTAAACTTCAGAATAGAAAAAACGATACCTATGATGAAGACGATTCTCCCACTCCTTAATTCTCTCCGTTACCGGTGATTCGAAATGTTCCTCGATGAACACAAGAAAAACACAATTCAACAACGGAAGATTCACGAATTAGTTGCTACAAAGTAAGAAGATTTTATTGCTAAAAACTACCTTGTATATGATTTATTGTTGATTGTATGGTATTCTATGTAAAATTCAGACTTAATGGCCTTATATAGGGTGTATTGGATGACCTAGTAAGACAAGAAAACACGTTATTCACAAAATTTGCTTTCCAGGCCCGCTGCAGCGTGCCATGGGTCCGCTGCAGCATGAATACTAGACTACGAATCAGTATTTTGATCATATGTGACCTCCGTAACTTTGATTTGGGTGATTCAAAGTGAGTTGGAAGCTTTGTTTCGATTCCTACAAATTCCATGAATGAGTCCAAGCCCAATTAGAGGGTAAAAGCCTTCGTAATGGCGTTACAAGTTCACCAATCATATTTTCTCGTCCAATCTTGGCTCAAACACTTTAACCTTCAGCTCCAATTCACTTCTTTATCAATTGAACTTCATTTAACTCAAATATTTAACCCAAATTTTTCCTCAAACAATTATTTATCCGTCGATAGAAATATAAGACATATAGTAGTTTCTATTTTCGACAAATAATGTAGTAAAATACATACTCAACACGCATAAAACCATATAAGTTAACCCAATTGTAAATTAATCACTTTTGCCTAAATTAACCAACGATTTCACACATATTATAACCCTAAAACATACAAATTGATGTTAAAATATAACATAAAGTTGACTGTCATCAAGAGATTGCCAATGAATTAGGTAGGATTCTCCATCTGTTGGCAAATGGAGTTTGACTGCTTAGGCAATTTCAGGTTATGTGAAGGTTAATTACTTCATAGCTCCAATTACACTCATGTATAAAGAATGATTCACCATAGGTTAAGCTGGAGTAAGAAGTTTTGTTGTGGTAGGCACGTGGGTTGGACATTGATTGAGATTAGATAGGTTGATATAGTCCAAGAGTTGATTGGCATACATTTGATGTGAGATATATAGTGAACCCATGATGATTACTGAGAATCTAGAGTTCAAGAGAGTAATGAATCTCTGTACGGTTGTGCTGTCATTACTAGTACCAAATATATCATCCACTTAGATAAAGACATACATAAATGTGTTAGAAAGGTGAAAACAAATAAAGAGGACTGCTTAAGATTCCAAAAAGAAGTTTATACTCGAGTTCATCAAACCAGACTCTAGGTGCCTGTTTTGATCCATAGAGAGCCTTTTTGAGTGAACAGACATAGTCATGTTAGGATGGATGAACAAAGCTTTCTGGTTGAGGTATATAGACAGTTTCTATGATATTTACATTGATGAATGCAGTGTTTAGGTCAATTTAATTGATTATTTAGTTATGATATTCAACAAGGGCTAGGATGACCCTGTTGGTTGATGCTTTAGCAACATGACTATATATATCTGATAAGTCTAAACTAGGTGTTTGAAGAAATCATTTGGCAGCAAGCCTTGCTTTGTGACTTAGGACATTACCATTTAGATTCAGTTTGACTTAAAGATCCATTTGTTACCTAGTAATTCTTGTGTAAGGTTTGATGGAACTAGTTCCCAAGTGTGATTATGGATGAGAGCTATATATTAAGCTTCCACAGCTTTCTTCCATACTGGTTGTGCCAAAGCATTAGACACTTTGGTTTGTTCTATTGCTAAGAGGAGTTACTTTCTTGGGTAATAGAATTTTTTTTAAATTTGGTAATGCCATTATTGGCCCTTGTATGCATATGATGGACAATGATGGATGTGTTTGTGCTAACTAGAGGTGGTACATAGGAAGGTGAGGTCGGAAGATAGAGTAAATGAAGAGGTCTGTGAGGAAGTTGATATGGAGGACAGGGACTATTTGTTGGATAATGAGGGTTAGATGGTCGTGTCATGTCTGGAGAATGAATATTGGAGAGAGGTGTTGCAAGACTATTCACTGATCCTTTTGCATTAGGAAGAACATGGGAAGTGATGTGAGTGACTTGAGTAGTGTCTATATTGGATGTTGCCAAAATGGAAGGATTAACTAGGAGTAAGGGTAGGTGCTGGTGTTTGGAGAACTGGAGCTGGACTTAAAAGTGAAGGATTGATTTTTGGAGTAGGGAAATTGTTGTTCATTGAAAGAAACATCTTTGGGAACATAAATCCCGCCCGCTGAAGGATTCTGACAATTGTTTCCTCTATGATGATGAATGATATCGAAACGAACGCACTTTTGAGAATGAAAACGAAACTTATGATTTTGAAATGGTCTAAGGCAGTGATAACATAGACCTCCAAAAACTATGCATATTATAGTCGGGAGACTGATGATATAGAACTTCATAAGGATTTTTGTTGTGTACCACATGAGTAAGAAAGATATTGATCAACATGACAAAGTATTCGAAGATTTCTCACCAAAACTTTAGTGCATGGAAGTTTGAGCAGGGAGATTAAGTACCATCCCACAATGTGTCTGTGTTTTCTCTTTGCTCTGCCATTTTGAGCATGAGCAGGAGGACATGAATATCTTCTAATGATGCCATGAGAGGTAATGAATGGAACAAAAGATCTGAATTACCCTCCCCAGTCATATTGGAGAGATTTCATGTTAAATGAATTTTTTTTTTCACGGGGGCCAGAATATTTTTTCATAAGTAACATGTAGATTTTTAGCAGGGTTTGTGGTCGATCCCCAATTAAATTCGTGTCTCTTTGCCTCCGCATGTCGCTGGCGTGTTGTGTCTTTACAATTTAACATTAGTCGTGTCATTGTATCTATGTCTTGTCATACAACGTGTCCATGTCAGTGTCTGTGTTTCATAAATTCATCGCTAAGAAGAATATATAGCCGCCAAAAACATAACGATGCGGCGTCTTTGATTGGTCGATGAAACAATTTTCTTCATATTGCACTTGTTTTCATTATCAACTGATCAAGATGAAATATACGTGTGGAGCGATGGCGGGCAGGGATCGGGTGAGGGGCGATCTGAGGCGAGTGTAAATTTTTAGGAGAGGCAAAAAAATACACAACATACATAATAGTGTATTTTCAGGATCAAGAAGCGCTTGCATTTCAAGCACTAAGGTACATCCGCCCCTGCGTGTGGATAAGGTTAGGTTACATGCATGGTTTTAGGAATTTGAGTGAAATCTCCTTTCTAACAACCAAATAATGCATACATTACAGGATGGAAATAAATTATTCACTAAAAAACAAACACTCGTGCATTGTTATAGAATTATAGATATATCAATGTGATAGGTACAAATCATAATAAAATGTGTGGAAGAGGTAGATCTCTAAACTACTTACACCCAATTGATTTGAACATCAAAGCACACACCCAGTAGTGTACGTTCCAACCCCTCTTTTAGTGCTTTCTAATCTGTCTAAAATAATACACTTTACAACTAATATTTTTATTTTCGAGACAAACGTAAAAGACAACACTAGAGATATAGAAATAAGCACTCAATCAAATGAGAATTTTTTTATAATAGAGAGAACAAAATTTTATTCCTTTACACAATATTGAATTAAAAAAAATTATATACTCTATCCCCTGCCCAGTTAAAAAAACGAATATAGCATTCGATCTAATCTTTAAACGATTGTAATTCTTTTACTATTTACTATTTTTTGGGCCCAATGTTGCTACAACTGTTGAGGGTGAAAAGCTGGCTTATCAGTCAAGTCATGATTTGGGATTGCACATTCTGCCAGGTCAATGAGAATAGGAATTATATGTACTCAAGCATTCCGTCTTGGAATTATATGCCAGGTCAAAAATCGTTGCCTCATTCGTACTCTTTCCCAAGAAGAATTAGTTCAGACTTGGAGATAGGGTACGTACCCGACCTGCTGTTATAAGTTTAAAGAATAGGAATTCATCTGGGCTAGATAATCTGACATTGATTTTCTTCCCTTTTTAGCTTTGGCTAATGCAATTATATGTACTCAAGCATTCCGTCTTCAGATAGATTATTGAATAAGACTTCCCCGGGTTCACTACATGTCACAGGATGTAGTACAACCTACCTATGAGCTTCACAATTGCCTGTTTTGTCATCAAAACTTAACAACCAACTCATTAACAATTGATCAATGGAAAAAAAACATATCATCTGCTTCTAATTGGGTCAAATAAGTCTGTTGTGTGAAAATATGCTCCCAAATGATAATACTTTTAGTGGCTTAAGATTCAAATATGTCAATGTGATGCCTCACTCGGAAAAAAAAGATTATCAAAATTCAGCAAGAAGTTGAAACTTGAACATCAGAAGATGGTTAAAAATTAAATATGATGTTGAGTTTGGTTTTCAGAGAATCTAGTTAATGGATTTCATTCAATGACAAACAGAGTGTACCATACTACAACTTATAACAAAACTTTGACCAATACTACAGTTCCATGTGGTACTATTAGGATAATACACCTAATAAACACTATGCGTGTGTATTATCTCTAACATTCCCCTCAAACAAAATGGGGCTTGAAGAACATTGAGTTTGGCTCTCATAATTTGAAAATGTGTAGAATAGAGAAGTTTAGTGAGTGGGCTTGCTACTTGGTCACTAGATGGAACATATGAGACATTGAGATACTTTTGTAGGACTTGGTCTCGAACATAGTGGATATTTATCTTCATATGATTTGTCCTTGCATGAAAAATGGGATTGTACCTGTTAGAATTTAGGACCCTCAGGGATCTAACGTGTTGCAATAATCAAGATGCAAACAAGAAAGCATAAATCACACAAGAACAATAACACATGATTTAACGTGGTTTCCGGCAAATGCCGACTACTCCACGGGCAGAAAGAGGAGAATATATTATCACTGGAGATTATATGAGACTGCGCAATTGCCTAAGGCAATTGATCCGCTTTACATCTGTTTTACAAATTTCTTTGCAAATGTTCTAGGTTACAACATATGTGTATTTATAGCCACAAAAAACTAGACCTAGCCGCCATAAAGACATACTAGCAGAATGACTAAAATACCCCAGAGATGTGGACCCGGCGCCAATTTGTTATCCACCGAATGTAACCATGCCGACATTTGTCCAAACTGAGATTTGCTCAAAACTGACTTTCCCAATGCTGACTTCTGCTAAAGCTGACTTTCCAAAGTCGACTTCGGTAGGCGATCTTCCGCAAACCGACTTACGCCAAAGTCGACTTCTTCCCAAAGCTGACTTCTGCTCAAAGCTCATTTTTGCTCAGCTGACTTTACTCAGCTGACTTTTTTCAGCTTAGTACTATACTCAGTTTAGTACCCAGCTCTGAATAAGAGGTCAAGTCACATTTCCTAACAAATCTCCTCCTTGACTTGAACTCTCGTTCAAACAGATGTATAACCGGATGTCTTGCACGGATGCATTATTTAATGCCGGATGTACTATACCGATTCCTCCTCTTCTTCGGACTTGATTGAGTTGAGAGCGGATGTGATCAACTTGATCACCAGAACAAGATGTGACGACCATATTCGGATGTAATCACCTCGGTTGAGCACACTCGGTGAGTTCTTCTGATTCAACTTCACCCAAGCAGATTGCGATTCGGTTTGAGATCTCGAGTGACGGATGTGAACACACAATCGACTCTAAGTTAGACTTCTCGGATGAGACTTAACTCAGGATGAGAACTCCAGCTCAGACATGTTCACCAGATGCTCAGCTGACTTTACTCAGCCAAACATATCAGATTTGTCTTACTCAACTGACTTCACTCGGTTGAGGCTTCCGCATTACTGAGATGCGTAACCAGTATGAGACATGTTCAATGAGACTCAGCGAGACGCCACTCTACTTGACAGATGGACTCAGTGACTCTTTATTCATCTTACTTCCCAGACTTGAACACTCCACTCTACAAAGCGACTTTTACAAACTTGTACTAGATCGGTGAGCCTTACTCAGCCAATCCCAGATTTTGGTTCCACTCAGATTCAGCTCTTGATTCTTCAGGTTCAGATGCACAACTAAGGGCCAGATTAGTGTCGAATGTTCTCAGCTGAGTTCTGCAAATTCAGCTGAGTATGGACCTGAAGCTCCACCTACTTGTCAACACTCCAGATTCAGATTCAGACCAGATTTGCATTAGGGTCTTTGGAATAACCCTTCTTTAATATCTTCTTTCCAGGACTTCCATTCCCTTTGCAACTGCCACTAGCAATTAAACCAATATCCCGATTGTCTGTCCCTGTGCAAGTTGAATTATGCCTCATCTCTCGATTATGAAGAGATGCTCTAACATCCTCTAATGACACTGTGTCTCTCCTAACAACAAAAGACTGCACAAAATTCTCATATGTTGCTGGCAGTGATACCAACAAAATTAGAGCTGCATCCTCATCTTCGATCTTAACACCAATACTCCTTAAATCAAGCAATATTGTGTTTCGCTTTTCAAGGTGATCTCACGAGAGGCATTCCTTCATGCATCTTTAAATCGAAGCAGGACGTTGCTTCATAAGCAACTTGTTGGTCAACGACTTTGTCATATCTGATTCTCAAGCTTCACCACACACTCTTCTTGAATCCTCTTCAAAGAACAACCGGTGATAACATCATCAGACAAGCACAACAAAATCATTGAATGTGCTTTCTCCTCCGAATCGGCCATCTCGGCGTTTTCGGCAACCACCGTCTTTGGTGGAGCCCCGAGTCCCAATTTCTTCAACAGAGCACGATCTTGATTTGCCGATTGAAATTGTTCCTTCCTGTGAGTTTATCAATCTCTACATTTAACCCGAGACATCTTGATCTTGCCAAAGAACAGAACTTTTATCACAAAATCCGAGCACCGGTGAAGGTCTTGGTGAAGATAAAATTTTGTTCAAACAGATGATTCCAAAATAGAATCTTATACTCCCTGATGATAACCTGACTCTCTGATACCAATTTGTTAGAATTTAGGACCCTCAGGGATCTAACGGGTTGCAATAATCATGATGCAAACAAGAAAGCATAAATCACACAAGAACAATAACACAGGATTTAACGTGGTTTCCGGCAAATGCCGACTACTCCACGGGCGAAAGAGGAGAATATATTATCTTTGGAGATTATCTGAGACTGCAATTGCCTAAGGCAATTGCTCGCTTCTCTGCTTTTTTACACATTTCTTTGCAAATGTTTTAGGTTCAACAGATGTGTATTTGTAGCCACAAAAAACTAGACCTAGCCTCCATAAAGACATACTAGTAGAATGACTAAAATACCCTAGATGTGGACCCCAGCGCCAGCTGTTATCCACCAGAATGTAACAATGCTGACATTTGTCCAAACTGAGATTTGCCTAAAACTGACTTCTGCTAAAGCTGACTTCTGGTAAAGCCGATCTTCTGGCAAAACTGACTTCTGCCCAAAGCTGACTTCTTCCCAAAGTCGACTTACGCTTTCGGTGACATTACTCGGTGATTTTTTTCTCGACTTAGTACTAAACTCAGTTTAGAACTCAGCTCTAAATAAGAGGTCAAGTCACATTTCCTAACAGTACATCTAGAACAAAAAGTAGCTATTGAAACATACACATAGAGGTTCTTTTAATAAAAAAAATGCATTTAAAAGAAGCATATAATGGCGCGAATGATAAAACGCCATTATGTCTTTACATGTGAATGACATTTTGGAATGCCTTAATGTGCTTTTGATTTTTCAAGATACAAAACAAACATTGAGGAAATGTATACAACATTTTGTTATTATATCTTTTCATATTCTATAACGATTCCCATGTAGGAAATATTAAAAAAAACAACGTTTACAGGGTGTTTTGAGAAGTTTACATGTTATTATATTATAATATTAATATTAAAACAAAATCCTTTCCAAGAATAATATTAAGTAAAACACAATCCCTGATTTTGTTTTCTCCGAGTTTAAACCCTAAGCGCCTTCTTCTCCACGCATTGCATCTTCCCCCTAGCCACCTTCTGCGTAAGCGGATGAATAAGATGTGATCAGGCCGAGACGACCTTTGCCGTTGCGGTGATAATCCAACTCAAAATATTCTTTCGTATTCACTCTCTTTGTTACCGGTGGCGGCTCATAATTCCGATGGCTTCTCTTGATTTCTCTTTCCAGATCCTCCCACCAGGTATCCTCTATTCAACTTTCAATTCAAAATCAATTAATGTTTAGGGTATATTTTACTATATTTTCGGGCTTAATCCCTAAACAATTGACCTTGTTTTTAAAAGGAAATAAATGAGAAAATCATGTTTTTAACCAATAAATTCCTATAATGGTTATTGAGAGGTTATAATTTAATTATGAGGAAATATTGAGTTTAAATGTTATTTCGTTACACATTTTTCTATTATTATTACTCGATGACTTGGTGTAACAATAATTTTGTAGAAAATAAAGAAATGCAAGGGGATATTATTTATTGAGAAGATTTATGTCATTCAATCAAGGATTTCAAAATAAAGGAGAAAATCGGATCAACATTTGAAGAATAAATCAGATCAGAGCGAAAGAGTGGAGTGGGGAACACGTTTTACGAAGCACAGTGTGAACGCAGAGAAGTGGCACGCTCGGTCGACCGAGCCGTTCTATTCGGTCGACCGAGCCAAGAGGTTCGGTCTACCGAGGCTGCATGAATTAATTCGACGCGTTTTCTAGATCCTTCCCTATGTCGGCCACAAACTCCTATATAAGCAGCATCCATTCGAGCAGAAAGAGACATCCAGAAAATCAGAAAATTAGTATAGCAATTAGCAATAAATTAGATTCATAGATAGTCTTTCTTTTATTTTTCTTTCAATTTCAATTCAAACAAATAAGGATGTTTTTGAAGAAGATGAGTGGCTAAAGGCCGAGGCTAGAACCACCAATGTGAAGCCACCATCGCCGGAATAAACAAGGATTTTTGCATTTATTCGATTCTAGTAAGTTTCTTGTTCTTCCTTCATGTTTTGAATTGTTTATGTGCAATGTGTATGACTATACTTGTGTTGCATCTTGATTGAATTTAGACATACGATAGTTGATAAATTCATAGATTGCCGTGAAGGAGAGTGATAATATTTCTTCTAACAAACGATAGTTGAGGAGAATATTGTTAGATTAGGATTTTATATCCATATCTTTGTTCCGTAAATTCGTTAGTTGCATCGAGAGGTGGACTAGTTAACGGTGTTAAATCGAGAGAGGAAACGCCTTTTTTAGTAGATAATAATCCAAGGCTTGCAAACGAATGTGCGTCTTTCTTGTTAATTTCGGTGGGGTGGTGGATCAACGGTGCTTCTAGTAGTTTAATTATAATTGTTACAGAAAGATTTGTTACGTGCTAGTTTTTATTTTCAATTTTCAAACTCTTTGTTTTATTGTTTTTTTTAATCCAAGATCGTAGTCGTCAACCTTACAAAAGAAATCGAAAGCAAGAAACACTATTTTCGTACAAGTCCCTGCGGATACGACCCGGTTTCATCACTATATCTGCGAACCTTCGCACTTGGGGTTGACATCGGTTTTATTTATTAAATTTTATCACTGCTTTGCATAAAACCGCAAACAAGTTTTTGGCGCCGTTGCCGGGGACTTGGCACGGAAAGTTTTCGTTTTCAGTCTCTGTAATTTCTGGACGGTCGCTAATTCCGGTGCGTACTTATCTTTAAAAAAAAAAAAAAAAAAAAATTCAGTTCGGTCGATCGAACTCACGACTCTCGATCGACGAGAGTTATTTTATTTTTTTCTTTTCTTTGTTTCGCTCGTGATAGTCTTACGAAGATTACATTTACATTTTATTTGCGTTTTTCGAATCTGTTTCGAGTCTGTTTTAGTTTAGTTTTTAGTTGTTGAGTCTAATTTAAGGATTATAAAAAAATTAAAGAATAAATAAAAAAAATTAAAATTTTTTTTTTTGACATTTGGTTCGAACGTGGTTTATGCAAACTCGAACTCACGGGGGACCACTTTTATATAACCCGGAGCTAGAGCGAACCATCGTTCGACCGAATAGACGTTTGGCTCGACTCGCCGGATCGACGGACGAGGCAAACGATCTCGAAAGAATACGTTGAGGAAGAAGCCCAAGTTGAGGAAATGGCGAGATCAAAGGACATTGGCGAGACTATGCCATGCCGCTTCATCGTGAAAGTAAATCCTGCAATCGTGATTCCCGAAATCACGGCCGATATTTCGAACTCAAAACTTCTTTAATCAACTTGGTGAGAGGTTCCACATTCCATGGCTTCTGCGAGGACCCACACGATCACATTCACTCATTTCTAGAATCGTGCGGGACTACTTTAATCAAAGGGTCACCGAGGGCATACGAGGATGAAACTTTTCCCTTCTCACTTTGAAGGAGAAGCGAAAGAATGGTATAAATCTTTACCGATTGACTCCATTACTTCGTGGGAGGAGTTGGAGAAAGAATTTACGAGCGATACTTTCCACCGCAAAGACGGCTCATCTTACGAATCGATATTCACTTTTGTGCAAACCGAGAGGAATCATTTTGCGATGCATGGAAACGATTTAAGTCTCTCTTGAGAAAGTGCCCCACCATAATTTGGATAAACAAAGGTTGGTCAACACTTTCTATAGTGGTTTGACCGAATTGACCAAGGAATGGTGAATAGTTTCACTGGAGGTGCATTTACGAGAAAGACACCGAAGAGGATGGACGTTGTTTGAAGATATTGCGAAGTATAATTATGCCCCTACCTATAAAGGTGCATCCAATCGAGGAAGAGCTCGACTCAGGGAAGTATGAGGTAGATGAGACCACACTTCTAAAGGCTCGATTAGCCGCACTCACGAAGCAAGTGGCGGCAATGAATGTTCAAAGTCTTGTAGTGATAACCGCCATGGCCAAGGCCATCGCGATGTCATGCCGCCTTGACCCGATCCTCAGTCAAAGCTGTGCAAAACAACGTTATCCGCCAAAATTGCGATACTATTGGGCACACATTCCATCAATGTCCTCTATTGTTGCATTCAGAGGAGGTGAATGCATTCGATTCTCAAAATTATCGACCTTTGGGTCGAATCGAGAACACTCAAGGGTTTAATTACTGGAGTGACCCTTCTAGGGTAGCAAATCCCCATCGATTTCAGGCCCTAAGCCTAATCTCGAGCAATTTTCAATCAACTCTCGACCGGCATGGAACAATAATCCACCGGTCAATCAAAATCAAAATCGAGAATCAATCACTTGGATCTTAGAACAAAAGTTGAGTGAGCAAGTCACGCCAACGCTTTCAGTTGGCAAATGCATTGAGTACTTTGACCAAGATGCAATGAGGAATTTAGAGGTGCAAATGGGGGATGATTTCGGGCGGGCAAGAAGCAAGTCGACCTCAAGGTCAGCTGCCGAGTTTTACTGAGAAGAACCCTCGAGGGGTTAACGTGGTCCAGAATGACCAGAATACTTGCACCGATCTGGCTGCACCATGGAACTATGGTCAAGATGAGTTGAATGTCGTAAATCTGAGGAGTGGGAAAGTGGTTGGCGGTCAGGCCAACCAGGGAAACGAATAGCCCCCTCCTGCGAGCAGAGAGGCAGGAGGGGAAGATCTTTTTTCTCCTCAGAAGGATGCTAGGACGTCTGTTGAGCCAAGTGAAAAAGGAAATTCTGAAAGAAATGTGAGAGTTGAGAATACTGATGATAAAGAGAATACTGCTGAAAAGAAGTCGGATTCTAAGTTGAGTTCTGGAAAGCATGTGAGATGGAAAGATAGGGAAGACAAAGCAATCAATCATAAGACGGCAAAGAAGAACTTCACTGAGGAGGACTTTGCTGATCTCCTTACCCACCTAGCAAGAACAAAGTGTCATTAACCAGTCGATAAGGAGTATAAGAAGGTTATCGATTTGCTCAAGAATACTGAGGCAAACATTCCATTAGTTGATCTTTTGGTAGGGATGCCAAAGTATACAAAGTTTATAAAGGACGCAGTGAGTTCGAAGAAGAAGCTTCAAGAGCTCGAGCACATAGTGTTGAATGAAGAATGCTCCGCAATCGGTCAGACTAAACTTCCTATGAAGTGTCCTGACCCTGGTAAATTCACGATTTCGTGTACTATCGGGAATAGGGACTTCCATAATGTTTTATGCGATTCGGGGGCATCAGTCAATCTGATGTCTACTTCAATCTTCCAATCTCTTGGATTGGATCAATCTATTACTCTTAGACCCATTTCTCTTCAACTTGCAGATAGAAGTGTGAAGTATGCAAGGGCGTAGAAGATGTGTTGGTCAAGGTTGAGAACTTCATATACCCGGTGATTGGGTAATCATGGACATGACCAATGATGAGAAAACACCCTTGATCCTTGGAAGACCTTTTCTTGCAACCGCCCGTGCCTTACTAGATTCCTACAGTGGCGAGATAACCCTACATTTGGAGGATGAGAGTGTAAAGTTCAATGTGGGCAATGCAGTGAAGCACGCATCCAGTGACACTTGTTTAGCTATTGAGGACGATTTCAGCGATGAGTATGATGAACAAGTGTTCATGGGCGGTTGGGATGAGGAAGAATTCAATAAACAATCTGCAACTTGGGTGATGAGGAGTGGAATAATTTTTAGAAGAGATTGAGAAGGAGGAAAAGGAAAGTTCTGATTACCAGGAGATGGTAAGAAAGAAAATGAGGAAGAGGCATGGTGACATGGCCAGATTTGAAAAAGGGGATGAAACCCCTGTCTGCTGGGAGGCCATGATGCTTGAGCCCTTATGATAAGCTTGGAGATCTGGAGCTTAAAGGCGATAAATTAAGACCAAGTGTGGAGGAGCCACCGTCGATTTAGTGTTGAAACCCTTGCCTCAACACTTGAAATACATTTTTCTCGAGGGACGGTGATAAGCTCCCTTTGATTATTTCATCTAAGTTAGAACCAAAGGAGGAAGAAAAACTTATCAAAGTCTTTGCAAGATAATATCCTCGCCTTTGGTTGGCAAGTGGGAGATATAAAGGGATAAGCCACGATATCAGTATGCACAAGATCGGGACTGTTGAGGATCGAAGAAAGTGCGACGACCTCGAGAAGGCTAAACCCCTCACGCAGGGAGGTCGTTAAGAAGGAAATCATCAAATTGCTTGACATGGGTATCATCTACCCAATAGCCGATAGTGAATGGGTGAGCCCCACTCAGGTGGTGCCAAAGAAAGGAGGGATCACCATCGAGAGAAGAATGAAAAGGGGAAGAGATTGCCCTACGGCAAGTCTTTGGGTACAGAGTTTGCATCGATTATGAAGACTAAATGAGGTAACTCTAAAAGACCACTTCCCTTGCCATTCATTGACCAGCTCCTTGAGAGGCTTAGTGGCAAGCAATTTTATTGTTTTTCTCGGATGGCTATTCAGGATACTTTGAGATAGCTATCGACCCCAATTGATCAAGAAAAGACTACCTTCACTGTCTCCTCGTGCACCTTCGCCACCGAAGAATGCCATTTGGTCTTTGCAACGCACCGGCTACATTTCAAAGATGTATGTTGGCTATCTTTGATGGTTTAGTGGAGAAGGTGATGGAGATTTTTATGGATGACTTCTCTCGTGTTCGGGACAGTTTAGACCACTTTGTTTACACAATCTTGATAAAGTTTTGTCCCGGTGGTGCAGAGAAGGACTTAGTCTTAAATTGGGAGAAGTGCCACCGATGGTGGAAGAGGAATTGTTCTTGGACACAAAGTGTCCAAAGAAGGTATTGAGGTCGACAAAGCGAAGGTAGAAGCTATTGAAAAATGACATACCCCAAAAATGCAAGAGAAGTAAGAGGATTCTTGGGTCATGTCGGTTTATAAAGCGATTCATCAAAGACTTTTCTAAAATAGCCAAGCCTTTGTCATCTCTCTTAAGAGAAGATGTGAAGTTTATTTTCACCCCGAGTGTGAAAGAGCATTTAAAGAACTAAAAGACAAGTTGGTTACCTCGCCAATTCTTATAGCACCTGATCGGGAAGCTCCTTCGAGCTTATGTGTGATGCTTCTAATTATGCGATCGGCGCGGTGCTAGGTCGGAGAGAGTGGACGGAAGGTTCGACCCATCTACTACGCTTAGTCACACTTTAAACCCAGCGCCAAGTAAATTATGCAACAACCGAGAAGGAGTTGTTGGGTGAGTTTTTGCCATGGATAAATTTAGAAGCTACTTGCTTGGGTCGGAGGTCACGGTCCGGCAGACCATTCTCGCATTGAAATATCGTTGAACAAGGCCGATGCCAAGCCTCGTTTGTTGAGATGGATCTTGATTTTACAAGAGTTTGATGTTCATATCCGGGACAAGAAGGGTAGCGAGAATGTGGTAGCCGACCACATGTCTCGGCCGACCGACGATCCTCGTGTAGAGTCGGATGAGATTGGAATTGATTTTCCAACCGAGCAACTCATGACCATTGATGTGTGCGAGGTTGCTCCCGCCATCATCGAAAAAGGTTCTCCTTGGTTTGCACCTTTGCAAACTTCTTGAGCGGCGTATATCCGGACCCCGACTGACTTATCAAACAAAAGAAGAAATTCTTTTCGGATTTGAACTATTATGTGTGGGACGATCCCATTCTCTTCAAGCGTTGCAAGGATGGATTGCTCCGTAGGTGTGTCCTCGAGTTCGAAGCGCAGAGGACATTATGGAGCAATGCCATGGTGGACCTGCGGAGGTCATTATGGAGTGGAAAAGACTGCTGCGAAGATTTTTCATCCGGTTTCTCTTGGCCAACAATTTTTAAGGATACAGAGAACTTTGTAAAAGGGTGTGACCGGTGCCAACGCACCGGTAAACTTTCTCGGCGAATGGACATGCCCCTCCACCCCATCCAAGAATGCGAGGTTTTCGACGTATGGGGTATTGATTTCATGGGACCGTTTCCATCTTCGTATGGGAACAAGTACATTCTGGTCTGCGTCGACTACGTATCAAAGTGGGTGGAGGCGATAAGAACATCGCTGAACGACCACAAGGTGGTCAAGAACTTCAAGAAAAATATTTTCACGCGGTTTGGTTGTCCACGAGCCCTCATCGGTGCGAGGAACTCACTTTTGCAATACCCCACTAGACAAGATTTTAGAACGATATGGGGTAAAACACAAAATCGCTACCCCTATCACCCTCGACGAGTGGACAAGTTGAAGTGAGTAACCAAGCCTCAAGAGCATTCTTGAGAAGACGGTGAATTCTAATAGGACGATTTGATCGAGTCGAAATGATGATGTGCTCTGGGCCTACTGATGCGACTTTCAAGACTCCTATTGGCACGTCTCCGTTTGAGATGGTTTATGGCAAGGCTCGCCACCCGCCAATCGAGCTTGAGCACAGAGGCGTTCGGGCTATTAAATTCTTGAATTTCGATAGCCGCTATGCAGAGAAAAGCGATTATTGCGATTGCGAGAGCTTGATGAGTTGGACTCCAGGCCTACGAGAGCTCGAGAATCGAAGAAAGGACTAAACCGCTTCACGACAAGAAAATCAAGATTAGGGAATTCAAAGCGGGCGAGTGGGTTTTTATTGTATAATACCAGGTTACATCTGTTTCTGGTAAGCTACGCAGACCGTTGGTCCGCCCCTTTGAAATCTTTCGAGGTATTCCCTAGTGGAGCAATCGATTTGAAAGATAAGCGAGGCGGGTTGTTCAGAGTAAATGGTCATCGGTTAAAACACTATATTGGTCAACAAAAGGAACGACCGGTGGTTTTCTATCCGAATGACGCCCCTAGTCAAACCAAAGCTCCGATCCTTTCGCACCGATGATTTACATCTCTCGTGAGTTCTTTGATGATGTTGTGCTCCCACGATGTTGCACCTCGGCTTGTGAAACAGAAACCTAAGAAGAAGAAGAGAAGAATCATAGTGCGAAGTGGATCTGAAGTTTGATGATATGGCCAAGACGTTGGCGAGACTTTGTTCCTGTGGATTCCACTGTTGACCCGAGAAGGTCGAGAATAATTCGGGATGAGGTTTCACCGCTTTGACCCGGTTGAGTTTTTATTGGTTAGTCGAGCTCCCGACTATAATTAAGCCCTACTAGACGGTAACCTAGATATCTTTTTCTTTTTTTTGTTTGTAGTTTATTTTTGCTTTGTTTCTCTTGTTGGTTGCTAATGTTTTCCACTCAGCGATTTCGACTATGGATCTGCACTTGGGACGATTGCCCACATCATGACCCTGTTTGTTTCTTTTTATTTCCTCATGTACCCAAGATCTCTCGATATTACATTTGTGCACTACATTTCACATAGATTCGGTTATTATCAATTTTTGCATTGCTTCGCTTTGTTCCATGATATTGCCTTGTCTATCATCTTTTGTGCCCCTCGCGCCCGAGGTACGTCTTGTTTCCCATGTGTGCAGGATATTTGCGATAAGCGGTTGTGAGCTTCGTGATGATATCGTTACCGGTGGATGGTCCACGATCTCGATTTCTTCAAGCATTTATGGATCTCGACTCGCGACCACTTCCAGAATTGCCTCCTTCGAATTACAACCAGCTAAGTTTTTCTTATTTTGCACATGCTGACGACATCATGTAACTTAAGTGTGGGGGGAGGGTTTATTGGTTTGTTTTACATGTTATCTAGTTTTGCTCCTTTGAAAAATTTGATAAAATTTTTGAAAATTTGTGAGTCCCGAGTAACTTCAATGACATGCTAGTTTTGTAAGTTGGCACCTTTAATTGTTATCAGTAGTCATATCATGTTCTAAGAATAGGTTTGGTAGATCATATACTCACTTGAACCTCAGTACACGAACCTGTTAGATGAGGAACCAAAAATTTAATAGTCTCCGGTTAGTTAAGGGATAGCCAATTCTAGCTGCAGATAACCACTTACTTAGCACTGATGAAAGTTAAGAACTCGTACTATACTCACAGTTAGAATCTAAGTACCTTAGTGTCTTGAGAACCTTAAAAGTCTTGAATGTGTTAGAAATGATACCTGACCGGGACTTTCCAAAGAGTTTGAAAAAAGAAGGAAAATTTTGAAAAAATTAAATTGCAGAAGTTGTTTGCGACTATCACCTCGAGTCCACTTGGATACTGCCCCAATTGGGGAGCGTGGTTTACCTTGGACAGTATAGGTTTGAGTGATCTCAGGGTGACTGCCTCTAAAGTAGGGGAGAGTGTTATACTTTTGAGACGCGACGATGGAAGAAAATATAGGCCTTTTGGAACTCTAAGTCGAGTTGATCTAAACCCAAGAGAGACACGAAAGGTATTTTCTTGGCACCAAGTAAAGGAATTTAATTGTGAGTTGGTTACTTTGTTCTTGATAAATAGTTTTTGTAGGGTAAGTGCTGTAGGCAGAACGAACTTCGTTTATTTAACCGGATGACTGTTAGTGCTTGATTTAATACATCAAGAGAGGATCGGTGGAAGTTTAGCGGGTTCAACACACACAATCACTGAGTGAGTTCGATTTGCTAGATACTAGCTTGATGTGAGCATGACTACGTCTCGTGTCAAATTATGTGGGTTTTTGATAAGTTTGTCGTTGTTTGTTTTGCTCGGGGACAAGCAAAAAGCTAAGTGTGGGGGAGTTGTTTAGGGTATATTTTACTATATTTTCGGGCTTAATCCCTAAACAATTGACCTTGTTTTTAAAAGGAAATAAATGAGAAAATCATGTTTTTAACCAATAAATTCCTATAATGGTTATTGAGAGGTTATAATTTAATTATGAGGAAATATTGAGTTTAAATGTTATTTCGTTACACATTTTTCTATTATTATTACTCGATGACTTGGTGTAACAATAATTTTGTAGAAAATAAAGAAATGCAAGGGGATATTATTTATTGAGAAGATTTATGTCATTCAATCAAGGATTTCAAAATAAAGGAGAAAATCGGATCAGCATTTGAAGAATAAATCGATCGAGCGAAAGAGTGGAGTGGGGAACACGCTTTACGGCACAAGTGTGAACGCAGAGAAGTGGCACGCTCGGGTCGACCGAGCCGTTTATTCGGGTCGACCGAGCCAAGAGGTTCGGTCTACCGAGGTCGCATGAATTAATTCGACGCATTTTCTAGATCCCTCCCTATGTCGGCCACAAACTCCTATATAAGCAGCATCCATTCGAGCAGAAAGAGACATCCAGAAAATCAGAAAATTAGTATAGCAATTAGCAATGAATTAGATTCATAGATAGTCTTTCTTTTATTTTTCTTTCAATTTCAATTCAGCAAATAAGGATGTTTTTGAAGAAGATGAGTGGCTAAAGGCCCGAGGCTAGAACCACCAATGTGAAGCCACCATCGCCGGAATAAACAAGGATTTTTGCATTTATTCGTTCTAGTAAGTTTCTTGTTCTTCCTTCATGTTTTGAATTGTTTATGTGCAATGTGTATGACTATACTTGTGTTGCATGCTGATTGAATTTAGACATACGATAGTTGATAAATTCATAGATTGCCGTGAAGGAGAGTGATAATATTTCTTCTAACAAACGATAGTTGAGGGAGAATATTGTTAGATTAGGATTTTATATCCATATCTTTGTTCCGTAAATTCGTTAGTTGCATCGAGAGGTGGACTAGTTAACGGTGTTAAATCGAGAGAGGAAACGCCTTTTTAGTAGATAATAATCCAAGGCTTGCAAACGAATGTGCGCTCTTTCTTGTTAATTTCGGTGGGGTGGTGGATCAACGGTGCTTAGTAGTTTAATTATAATTGTTACAGAAAGATTTGTTACGTGCTAGTTTTTATTTTCAATTTTCAAACTCTTTGTTTTATTGTTTTTTTTAATCCAAGATCGTAGTCGTCAACCTTACAAAAGAAATCGAAAGCAAGAAACACTATTTTCGTACAAGTCCCTGCGGATACGACCCGGTTTCATCACTATATCTGCGAACCTTCGCACTTGGGGTTGACATCGGTTTTATTTATTAAATTTTATCACTGCTTTGCATAAAACCGCAAACAATTAACATTCAGCATTTTTGAAATGTCAAAGCATATTATTCATTTCTATGATATCAATAACCCATGGCGGCCGGGATAATTACGAGTAGGTGAAATAGGGAAGAGAGGGAGGTGCATAAGACTGAGAATAAAAAGGAGTTGATGAAAAATTCATGGCTCGGCATGGTCGTATCTAATTGACGTCCGGATGTGGTTCAAATTTTCAAATAATTCATGTTGATTGACAAAAAGAATATGCATCTTGGCATTCAAGCTAAAATTTCTATTTCTCAGTGATTATATTGGCGCTAAAAACGTCACAACATAATTAAAATGCCTCAATATCTAACTTTTTGAGGCGTTTCAGACGCCCCTAAACTCTATTTTTCTTGCAGTGTACGCAAGAGATTGAGCACTAATGTTGTCACACTAGGTAGTTGGATTTGAGTAAAAAGGAATCTGGTGCTTAGACATCAAAGATTTGAGCCAGTGAATTTCTCAAGAACAACACGTGCTAGGCGCCTGCATGCATGATTCTCTGACCTGGAAGCATCAACTTGTTGGTTTTGGTTCTCCATGAAACTAAACAAATTGACCCAAGTACATCTACTTATCTTCTCTCTCTTGAATCACACCCCAACCTGCATCTAAAAACCTTGTGAGCATAATAAGTGAATTATGAGGGAAGTGCAATCCATGGGTCATGATTCCTCTGATGTATCTGAAAACTTCTTTGAGAGAACATCACGTGTAAGTCACTAATACTAGCAAGAGGACTAGGTCAATCAAATTATAGCAAAGACGGTCAAGGTCGATATCATAGAGACTATTATTTAATCATGTTAAACAACCACAAAATTTTAAGTTAAGCCAAATGGTGGGCCTTGACCAAAATAGTGCAGACAATTAAATAGAAGAAATCCAAGAACAACGTAAATAAACCAAGAATCAATCACACATATTGAAAAGGAATTAACCAAACTATTCGTAGCTAACCTTCCCATAATCTGTAATTATATCCGATTTGTTAGTTCACAATAAAACTGCTAATTCATTGAAGCTACAGGTGCGATTCGCTAAATTGGTTACTAGTTCTTTTGCGAGACAATAGAACCCTATGTTCAATTAAGTGTCTACTGTGAATGGGCTAAAACGTATTAATTGAACATGATAAATTCCTATGAACGCCGGAATAAACTGTAAGCCACACCTAGTTGTCTAAGATGATCTAATCACTACATAGACGGGCTAGTTGTCTAAGATGATCTAATTATGTATGACCTGCTTAATTCTTTAACCAGGGTTCCTTCAAATTAAGTTACAAAAACACGCAATAAATTGATCAAAGCTTACGACAAGTAAATTAAAGCGTATAACATACTGAAACCGACGCCGAACGCACAAATTCTCGATCTACAAGTTTCCACGCCGCAACGGTAAAGACAATACCGCCAGAGAGAGCGGCGTAGATCTTGAATCTGTGTTTCTCACCCTTGGAGAATCAGATAATAATTAAGATTATGGGTTGTTTAATTACTACATAGTTTTTTTAATTGCGAGTTTAGTTTAGATCCATCACAAGAACAATCATGAATTTAGGTTATGACATTAAACTTCAGAATAGAAAAAACGATACCCATGATGAAGACGATTCTCCCACTCCTTAATTCTCTCTCTTAACGGCGATTCGAATTGATCCTTGATGAACACAAGAAAAACACAATTACCCCACAAAAGATTCAAGATTTAGTTGCTACAAAAGAAAGAAGATTTTATTGCTAAAAACTACCTTGTATATGATTTACTGTTGATTGTATGTTAATCTATGTAAAATTCAGACCTAATGGCCTTATATGGGGTGTATTGGATGACCTAGTAAGACAAGAAAATGCGTTATTCGCCAAATTTGCTTTCCAGGCCCGCTGCAACGTGCCATGGGTCCGCTGCAGCGAGAATACTAGACTACATATCAGTATTTTGATCATATGTGACCTCCGTAACTTTGATTTGGGTGATTCAAAGTGAGTTGGGAGCTTTGTTTCGATTCCTACAAATTCCATGAATGAGTCCAAGCCCAATTAGAGGGTAAAAGCCTTCGTAATGGCGTTATAAGTTCACCAATCATATTTTCTCGTCCAATCTTGGCTCAAACACTTTAACCTTCAGCTCCAATTCACTTCTTTATCAATTGAACTTCATTCAACTAAAATATTTAACCCAAATTTTTCCTCAAACAATTATTTATCCATCGATAGAAATATAATACATATAGTAGTTTCTATTTTCGACAAATAATGTAGTAAATACATACTCAAAACGCATAAAACCATATAAGTTAACTAAATTGTAAATTATTCACTTTTGTCTAAATTAACCAATGATTTCACACATATTATAACCCTAAAACATACAAATTGATGTTAAAATATAACATAAAGTTGACTGTCATCAAGAGATGCCAATGAATTAGGTAGGATTCTGCATGTGTTGGCAAAGGGAGTTTGACTGCTTAGGCATTTTTAGGTTATGTGAAGGTTAAGTACTTTATAGCTCCAATTACACTCATGTATAAAGAATGATTCACCATAGGTTAAGCTGGAGTAAGAAGTTTTGTTGTGGTAGGCACGTGGGTTGGACATGGATCGAGATTAGATAGGTTGATCTAGTCCAAGAGTTGATTGGCATACATTTGATGTGAGATATTTAGCGACTTGATGTCATCTCTAAATGCTTGCATCCTCTGAAAATGAGTCTGTGAACCCATGATAATTACTGAGAATCTAGAGTAAAAGAGAGTAATGAATCTCTGTACGGTTGTGCTGTCATTACTAGTACCAAATATATCATCCACATAGATAAAGACATACATAAATGTGTTAGAATGGTGAAAAAAAAATAAAGAGGAGTCAACCTTTGACTTCTTAATATTCCATAAAGAAGTTTAGACTCGAGTTCATCAAATCAGACTCTAGGTGCCTGTTTTGATCCATAGAGAGCCTTCTTGAGTGAACAGACATAGTCATGTTAGGATGGATGAACAAAGCTTTACGGTTGAGGTATATAGACAGTTTCTATGATATTTACATTGATGAATGCATTGTTTAGGTCAATTTAATTGATTATTTAGTTATGATATTCAACAAGGGCTAGGATGACCCTGTTGGTTGATGCTTTAGCAACATGACTGTATGTATCTAATAAGTCTAAACTAGGTGTTTGAAGAAATTATTTGGCAATAAGCCTTGCTTTGTGACTTAGGACATTACCATTTAGATTCTGTTTGACTTAAAGATCTATTTGTTACCTAGTAATTCTTGTGTAAGGTTTGATGGAACTAGTTCCCAAGTGTGATTATGGATGAGAGCTAGATATTAAGCTTCCACAGCTTTCTTCCATACTGGTTGTGCCAAAGCATCGACACCTTGGTTGGTTCTGTTGCAAAGAGTGAGTTACTTTCTTGGGCAAGGTAAGAATTTTTTTAAATTTGGTAATGCCATTATGGCCCTTGTATGCATATGATGGACAATGATAAATGTGTTTGTGCTAACTAGAGGTGGTACATAGGATGGTGGGGTCGGAAGATAGAGTAAATGAAGAGGTCTGTGAGGAAGTTGATATGGAGGACGGGGACTATTTGTTGGATGATGAGGGTCGGATGGTCGTGTCATGTCTGGAGAATGAATATTGGAGAGAGGTGTTGCAAGTCTATTCACTGATCCTTTTGCATTGGAAAGAACATGGGAAGTGATGTGAGTGACTTGAGTAGTGTCTATATTGGATTTGCCAAAATGGAAGGATTAACTAGGAGTAACGGTAGGTGGTGGTGTTTGGAGAACTGGAGCTGGACTTAGAAGTGAAGGATTGATTTTTGGAGTAGGGAAATTGTTGTTCATTGAAAGAAACATCTTTGGAAACATAAATCCCGCCCGTTGAAGGATTCTGACAAATGTTTCCTCTATGATGATGAATGATATCGAAACGAACGCACTTTTGAGAATGAAAACGAAACTTATGATTTTGAAATGGTCTAAGGCAGTGATAACATAGACCTCCAAAAACTATGCATATTATAGTCGGGAGACTGATGATATAGAACTTCATAAGGATTTTTGTTGTGTACCACATGAGTAAGAAAGATATTGATCAACATGACAAAGTATTCGAAGATTTCTCACCAAAACTTTAGTGCATGGAAGTTTGAGCAGGGAGATTAAGTACCATCCCACAATGTGTCTGTGTTTTCTCTTTGCTCTGCCATTTTGAGCATGAGCAGGAGGACATGAATATCTTCTAATGATGCCATGAGAGGTAATGAATGGAACAAAAGATCTGAATTACCCTCCCCAGTCATATTGGAGAGATTTCATGTTAAATGAATTTTTTTTTTTTTTTCACGGGAAAAATGAATATTTTTCATAAGTAACATGTAGATTTTTAGTAGGGGTTTGTGGTCGATCCCCAATTAAATTCGTGTCTCTTTGCCTCCGCATGTCATTTGGCGTGTTGTGTCTTTACAATTTAACATTAGTCGTGTCATTGTATCTATGTCTTGTCATACAACGTGTCCATGTCGAAATGTCTGTTTCATAAATTCATCGCTAAGAAGAATATATAGCCGCCAAAAACATAACGATGCGGCGTCTTTGATTGGTCGATGAAACAATTTTCTTCATATTGCACTTGTTTTCATTATCAACTGATCAAGATGAACATACGTGTGGACAGTGGCGGACGCAGGATCCCGGGTGAGGGGGGGCGATACTAAGGGCGAGTGTAAATTTTTAGGAGGGGCAAAAAAAATACACAACATACATAATAGTGTATTTTCCGGATCTAAAGGGGGGCGCTTGCCCCCCAAGCACTAAGGTACATCCGCCCCTGCGTGTGGATAAGGTTAGGTTACATGCATGGTTTTAGGAATTTGAGTGAAATCTCCTTTCTAACAACCAAATAATGCATACATTACAGGATGGAAATAAATTATTCACTAAAAAACAAACACTCGTGCATTGTTATAGAATTATAGATATATCAATGTGATAGGTACAAATCATAATAAAATGTGTGGAAGAGGTAGATCTCTAAACTACTTACACCCAATTGATTTGAACATCAAAGCACACACCCAGTAGTGTACGTTCCAACCCCTCTTTTAGTGCTTTCTAATCTGTCTAAAATAATACACTTTACAACTAATATTTTTATTTTCGAGACAAACGTAAAAGACAACACTAGAGATATAGAAATAAGCACTCAATCAAATGAGAATTTTTTTATAATAGAGAGAACAAAATTTTATTCCTTTACACAATATTGAATTAAAAAAAATTATATACTCTATCCCCTGCCCAGTTAAAAAAACGAATATAGCATTCGATCTAATCTTTAAACGATTGTAATTCTTTTACTATTTACTATTTTTTGGGCCCAATGTTGCTACAACTGTTGAGGGTGAAAAGCTGGCTTATCAGTCAAGTCATGATTTGGGATTGCACATTCTGCCAGGTCAATGAGAATAGGAATTATATGTACTCAAGCATTCCGTCTTGGAATTATATGCCAGGTCAAAAATCGTTGCCTCATTCGTACTCTTTCCCAAGAAGAATTAGTTCAGACTTGGAGATAGGGTACGTACCCGACCTGCTGTTATAAGTTTAAGAGAATAGGAATTCATCTGGGCTAGATAATCTGACATTGATTTTCTTCCCTTTTTAGCTTTGGCTAATGCAATTATATGTACTCAAGCATTCCGTCTTCAGATAGATTATTGAATAAGACTTCCCCGGGTTCACTACATCTCACAGGATGTAGTACAACCTACCTATGAGCTTCACAATTGCCTGTTTTGTCATCAAAACTTAACAACCAACTCATTAACAATTGATCGATGGAAAAAAACATATCATCTGCTTCTAATTGGGTCAAATAAGTCTGTTGTGTGAAAATATGCTCCCAAATGATAATACTTTTAGTGGCTTAAGATTCAAATATGTCAATGTGATGCCTCACTCGGAAAAAAAAGATTATCAAAATTCAGCAAGAAGTTGAAACTTGAACATCAGAAGATGGTTAAAAATTAAATATGATGTTGAGTTTGGTTTTCAGAGAATCTAGTTAATGGATTTCATTCACAGAGTGTACCATACTACAACTTATAACAAAACTTTGACCAATACTACAGTTCCATGTGGTACTATTAGGATAATACACCTAATAAACACTATGCGTGTGTATTATCTCTAACATTCCCCTCAAACAAAATGGGGCTTGAAGAACATTGAGTTTGGCTCTCATAATTTGAAAATGTGTAGAATAGAGAAGTTTAGTGAGTGGGCTTGCTACTTGGTCACTAGATGGAACATATGAGACATTGAGATACTTTTGTAGTACTTGGTCTCGAACATAGTGGATATTTATCTTCATATGATTTGTCCTTGCATGAAAAATGGGATTGTACCTGTTAGAATTTAGGACCCTCAGGGATCTAACGTGTTGCAATAATCAAGATGCAAACAAGAAAGCATAAATCACACAAGAACAATAACACATGATTGAACGTGGTTTCCGGCAAATGCCGACTACTCCACGGGCGTAAGAAGAGAGAATATATTATCACCTGGAGATTATCTAGACTCGCAATTGCCTAAGGCAATTGCTCGCTTCTACCATCTCTGCTTTACAACCGCTTTGCAAATGTTCTAGGTTACAACAGATGTGTATTTATAGCCACAAAAAACTAGACCTAGCCGCCATAAAGACATACTAGCGAATGACTACTAAATACCCAGAGATGTGGACCCCAAGCTCATTGTTATCCACCAAAATGTAACCATCGACATTTGTCCAAAGCGAGATTTGCTCAAAACCGACTTTCCCACGTCGACTTCGCTAAAGTCGACTTTCCAAAGTCGACTTCTTGGGTAAAGTCGATCTTCCGGCAAACCGACTTACGCCCAAAGTCGACTTCTTCCCAAAGTCGACTTACGCTCAAAGCTCACTTTTGCTCGGTGACTTTACTCGGTGACTTTTTTTTCAAACTTAGTACTATACTCAGTTTAGTACCCAGCTCTAAATAAGAGGTCAAGTCACATTTCCTAACAAATCTCCACCTTGACTTGAACTCTCGTTCAAACAGATGTATAACCAGATGTACTGTACCAGATGCATTCTTTAATGCCAGATGTACTATACCAGATTCCTCCTATTCTTCAGACTTGATTGAGTTGAGAATAGATGTGATCAACTTGATCACCAGACAAGATGTGACCCATATTCAGATGTAATCACCTCAGTTGAGCACACTCAGCTGAGTTCTTCAGATTCAACTTCAACCAACAGATTGCAGATTCGGTTTCAGATGCTGAGCTGACCAGATGTGAACACAACTGACTCTAAGTTAGACTTCTCCAGATGAGACTTAACTCCAGATGAGAACTCCAGCTCAGACATGTTCACGGATGATGCTCGGTGACTTTACTCTCACCAAACATATCGATTTGTCTTACTCAACCGACTTCACTCGGTTGAGGCTTCCGCATTCTGAGATGCGAGAACCAGCGCAGACATGTTCAACAGACTCAGCAGACGCCACTCCACTGACAGATGGACTCAACTGACTCTTTATTCATCTTACTTCCCACACTTGAACACTCCACTCTACAAAACTGAATTTTACTCAGCTTGTACTAGATCAGCTGAGCCTTACTCAGCCAATCCCAGATTTTGGTTCCACTCAGATTCAGCTCTTGATTCTTCAGGTTCAGATGCACAACTAAGGGCCAGATTAGTGTCGATCGTTTCACGGTGAGTTCGCAAATTCGGTGAGTATGGACTCAAGCTCCACCTACTTGTCAACACTCAGATTCGATTCGGACAGATTTGCATTAGGGTCTTTGGAATAACCCTTCTTTAATATCTTCTTTCCAGGACTTCCATTCCCTTTGCAACTGCCACTAGCAATTAAACCAATATCCCGATTGTCTGTCCCTGTGCAAGTTGAATTATGCCTCATCTCTCGATTATGGAGAGATGCTCTAACATCCTCTAATGACACTGTGTCTCTCCCAACAACAAAAGACTGCACAAAATTCTTATATGTTGCTGGCAGTGATACCAACAAAATTAGAGCTGCATCCTCATCTTCGATCTTAACACCAATACTCCTTAAATCAAGCAATATTGTGTTTAGCTTTTCAAGGTGATCTCTGAGAGGCATTCCTTCATGCATCTTTAAACTGAACAGACGTTGCTTCATAAGCAACTTGTTGGTCAACGACTTTGTCATATACAGATTCTCAAGCTTCAGCCACAGCCCTGCTGCTGAATCCTCTTCAGAACCGGTGATAACATCATCGAGACAAGCACAACAAAATCATTGAATGTGCTTTCTCCTCCAGATCGCCATCTCGGCGTTTCGGCAACCACCGCCTTTTGAGTAGGCCCGAGTCTCGAGTTTCTTCAACAGAGCACGATCTTGATTTGCCACAGATTGAAATTGTTCCTTCCTGTGAATTTATCAATCTCTACATTTAACCCAAACATCTTGATCTTGCCAAAGAACATAACTTTTATCACAAAATCCGAGCACCGGTGAAGGTATTGGTGAAGATAAAATTTTGTTCAAACAGATGATTCCAAAATAGAATCTTAGACTCCCTGATGATAACCTGACTCTCTGATACCAATTTGTTAGAATTTAGGACCCTCAGGGATCTAACGGGTTGCAATAATCATGATGCAAACAAGAAATCATAAATCACACAAGAACAATAACACAGGATTTAACGTGGTTTCCGGCAAATGCCGACTACTCCACGGGCAGAAAGAGGAGAATATATTATCACTGGAGATTATACAGACTCTGCAATTGCCTAAGGCAATTGCTCTGCTTCTACTACTGTTTCTACAGCTGCTGCAAATGTTTTAGGTTCAACAGATATGTATTTATAGCCACAAAAAACTAGACCTAGCTGCCATAAAGACATACTAGCAGAATGACTAAAATACCCTAGATGTGGACCCCAGCGCCAGCTGTTATCCACTAGAATGTAACAATGCTGACATTTGTCCAAACTGAGATTTGCCTAAAACTGACTTTCCCAATGCTGACTTCTGCTAAAGCTGACTTCTGGTAAAGCCGATCTTCTAGCAAAACTGACTTCTGCCCAAAGCTGACTTCTTCCCAAAGCTGACTTCTGCTCAGCTGACATTACTCAGCTGACTTTTCTCAGCTTAGTACTAAACTCAGTTTAGTACTCAGCTCTAAATAAGAGGTCAAGTCACATTTCCTAACAGTACATCTAGAACAAAAAGTAGCTATTGAAACATACACATAGAGGTTCTTTTAATAAAAAAAAAATGCATTTAAAAGAAGCATATAATGGCGCGAATGATAAAACGCCATTATGTCTTTACATGTGAATGACATTTTGGAATGCCTTAATGTGCTTTTGATTTTTCAAGATACAAAACAAACATTGAGGAAATGTATACAACATTTTGTTATTATATCTTTTCATATTCTATAACGATTCCCATGTAGGAAATATTAAAAAAAACAACGTTTACAAGGTGTTTTGAGAAGTTTACATGTTATTATATTATAATATTAATATTAAAACAAAATCCTTTCCAAGAATAATATTAAGTAAAACACAATCCCTGATTTTGTTTTCTCCGAGTTTAAACCCTAAGCGCCTTCTTCTCCACGCATTGCATCTTCCCCCTAGCCACCTTCTGCATAAGCGGATGAATAAGATGTGATCAGGCCGGGAGACGACCTTTGGCTTCGTTGCCGGTGATAATCCAACTCAAAATATTCTTTCGTATTCACTCTCTTTGTTACCGGTGGCGGCTCATAATTCCGATGGCTTCTCTTGATTTCTCTTTCCAGATCCTCCCACCAGGTATCCTCTATTCAACTTTCAATTCAAAATCAATTTACTTTCAGCATTTTTGAAATGTCAAAGCATATTTTTCATTTCTATGATATCAATAACCCATGGCGGCCGGGATAATTACGAGTAGGTGAAATAGGGAAGAGAGGGAGGTGCATAAGACTGAGAATAAAAAGGAGTTGATGAAAAATTCATGGCTCGGCAATGGTCGTATCTAATTGACGTCCGGATGTGGTTCAAATTTTCAAATAATTCATGTTGATTGACAAAAAGAATATGCATCTTGGCATTCAAGCTAAAATTTCTATTTCTCAGTGATTATATTGGCACTAAAAACGTCACAACATAATTAAAATGCCTCAATATCTAACTTTTGGAGGCGTTTCAGACGCCCCTAAACTCTATTTTTCTTGCAGTGTACGCAAGAGATTGAGCACTAATGTTGTCACACTAGGTAGTTGGATTTGAGTAAAAAGGAATCTGGTGCTTAGACATCAAAGATTTGAGCCAGTGAATTCTCGTGAAGAACATGTCTTTAGAAGTATACTGCATGCATTCTCAGACTGGAAGCATCAACATGTTTGTTTTTGGTTCTCCATGAAACTAAACAGTGACCCAAGTACATCTACTGATCTTCTCTCTCTTGAATCACACCCCAACCTGCATCTAAAAACCTTGTGAGCATAATAAGTGAATTATGAAGGAAGTGCAATCCACGGGTCATGATTCCTCTGATGTATCTGAAAACTTCTTTGAGAGAACATCACGTGTAAGTCACTAATACTAGCAAGAGGACTAGGTCAATCAAATTATAGCAAAGACGGTCAAGGTCGATATCATAGAGACTATTATTTAATCATGTTAAACAACCACAAAATTTTAAGTTAAGCCAAATGGTGGGCCTTGACCAAAATAGTGCGGACAAGTAAATAGAAGAAATCCAAGAACAACGTAAATAAACCAAGAATCAATCACGCATATTGAAAAGGCATTAACCAAACTATTCGTAGCTAACCTTCCCATAATCTGTAATTATATCCGATTTGTTAGTTCACAATAAAACTGCTAATTCATTGAAGCTACGGGTGCGATTCGCTAAATTGGTTACTAGTTCTTTTGCGAGACAATAGAACCCTATGTTCAATTAAGTGTCTACCGTGAATGGGCTAAAACGTATTAATTGAACATGATAAATTCCTATGAACGCCGGAATAAACTGTAAACCACACCTAGTTGTCTAAGATGATCTAATTACTACATAGACGGGCTAGTTGTCTAAGATGATCTAATTATGTATGACTTGCTTAATTCTTTAACCAGGGTTCCTTCAAATTAAGTTACAAAAACACGCAATAAATTGATCAGGCTTACGACAAGTAAATTAAAGCAGATAACATACGAAACTGACGCCGAACGCACAAATTCCTGATCTACAAGTTTCCACGCCGCAACGGTAAAGACAGTCGCCATAGAGAGAGCGGCGTAGATCTTGAATCTGTGTTTCTCACCCTTGGAGAATCAGATAATAATTAAGATTATGGGTTGTTTAATTACTACATAGTTTTTTTAATTGCGAATTTAGTTTAGATCCATCACAAGAACAATCATGAATTTAGGCTATGACATTAAACTTCAGAATAGAAAAAACGATACCCATGATGAAGACGATTCTCCCACTCCTTAATTCTCTCTCTTACCGGCGATTCGAATTGATCCTTGATGAACACAAGAAAAACACAATTCAACCACAAAAGATTCAAGATTTAGTTGCTACAAAAGAAAGAAGATTTTATTGCTAAAAACTACCTTGTATATGATTTATTGTTGATTGTATGTTAATCTATGTAAAATTCAGACCTAATGGCCTTATATGGGGTGTATTGGATGACCTAGTAAGACAAGAAAATGCGTTATTCGCCAAATTTGCTTTCCAGGCCCGCTGCAACGTGCCATGGGTCCGCTGCAGCGAGAATACTAGACTACATATCAGTATTTTGATCATATGTGACCTCCGTAACTTTGATTTGGGTGATTCAAAGTGAGTTGGGAGCTTTGTTGCGATTCCTACAAATTCCATGAATGAGTCCAAGCCCAATTAGAGGGTAAAAGCCTTCGTAATGGCGTTATAAGTTCACCAATCATATTTTCTCGTCCAATCTTGGCTCAAACACTTTAACCTTCAGCTCCAATTCACTTCTTTATCAATTGAACTTCATTCAACTCAAATATTTAACCCAAATTTTTCCTCAAGCAATTATTTATCCATCGATAGAAATATAATACATATAGTAGTTTCTATTCTCGACAAATAATGTAGTAAATACATACTCAACACGCATAAAACCATATAAGTTAACTAAATTGTAAATTAATCACTTTTGTCTAAATTAACCAATGATTTCACACATATTATAACCCTAAAACATACAAATTCATGTTAAAATATAACATAAAGTTGACTGTCATCAAGAGATGCCAATGAATTAGGTAGGATTCTGCATGTGTTGGCAAAGGGAGTTTGACTGCTTAGGCATTTTTAGGTTATGTGAAGGTTACGTACTTTATAGCTCCAATTACACTCATGTATAAAGAATGATTCACCATAGGTTAAGCTGGAGTAAGAAGTTTTGTTGTGGTAGGCACGTGGGTTGGACATGGATCGAGATTAGATAGGTTGATCTAGTCCAAGAGTTGATTGGCATACATTTGATGTGAGATATTTAGCGACTTGATGTCATCTCTAAATGCTTGCATCCTCTGAAAATGAGTCTGTGAACCCATGATAATTACTGAGAATCTAGAGTAAAAGAGAGTAATGAATCTCTGTACGGTTGTGCTGTCATTACTAGTACCAAATATATCATCCACATAGATAAAGACATACATAAATGTGTTAGAATGGTGAAAAAAAAATAAAGAGGAGTCAACCTTTGACTTCTTAATATTCCATAAAGAAGTTTAGACTCGAGTTCATCAAATCAGACTCTAGGTGCCTGTTTTGATCCATAGAGAGCCTTCTTGAGTGAACAGACATAGTCATGTTAGGATGGATGAACAAAGCTTTCTGGTTGAGGTATATAGACAGTTTCTATGATATTTACATTGATGAATGCATTGTTTAGGTCAATTTAATTGATTATTTAGTTATGATATTCAACAAGGGCTAGGATGACCCTGTTGGTTGATGCTTTAGCAACATGACTGTATGTATCTAATAAGTCTAAACTAGGTGTTTGAAGAAATTATTTGGCAATAAGCCTTGCTTTGTGACTTAGGACATTACCATTTAGATTCTGTTTGACTTAAAGATCTATTTGTTACCTAGTAATTCTTGTGTAAGGTTTGATGGAACTAGTTCCCAAGTGTGATTATGGATGAGAGCTAGATATTAAGCTTCCACAGCTTTCTTCCATACTGGTTGTGCCAAAGCATCAGACACCTTTGTTGGTTCTGTTGCAAAGAGTGAGTTACTTTCTTGGGCAAGGTAAGAAATTTTTTTAAATTTGGTAATGCCATTATGGCCCTTGTATGCATATGATGGACAATGATAAATGTGTTTGTGCTAACTAGAGGTGGTACATAGGATGGTGGGGTCGGAAGATAGAGTAAATGAAGAGGTCTGTGAGGAAGTTGATATGGAGGACGGGGACTATTTGTTGGATGATGAGGGTCGGATGGTCGTGTCATGTCTGGAGAATGAATATTGGAGAGAGGTGTTGCAAGTCTATTCACTGATCCTTTTGCATTGGAAAGAACATGGGAAGTGATGTGAGTGACTTGAGTAGTGTCTATATTGGATTTGCCAAAATGGAAGGATTAACTAGGAGTAACGGTAGGTGGTGGTGTTTGGAGAACTGGAGCTGGACTTAGAAGTGAAGGATTGATTTTTGGAGTAGGGAAATTGTTGTTCATTGAAAGAAACATCTTTGGAAACATAAATCCCGCCCGTTGAAGGATTCTGACAAATGTTTCCTCTATGATGATGAATGATATCGAAACGAACGCACTTTTGTTCAGTTCACATGTGATGTGACTTATGGCTTTACTATGAGCATACCGGTCAGGATTAGTGACAGACTCAGGGGTGGTTGGATAAGCAACATTCTCGTTGTAGTAAGGTGAGTTTGTACTAAAACTTTGCAGGGTGGAAGACCCACGAACGTTTGGATGGATAGTGGACTTCCATAGCAGAAAGTTGTTTATATCGAGTTTCACCGTACAAGATTTATTGAGATTGGCTCCGAAAGGAGCCAAAGATGGTTGTCTTGTCATAAAACTAGGCACAACATGGAGATGTGATCGATTAAAGGTGTTAAAATCTTGAAATGTGACTACGAAGTTTGGTAGAGATTGAGGAATTGAGCAAGGTTGAAATTGAGGAGGTGAGTTGGTGAAATTCAAGGTTTGTGGTGCAAATGTTGAGCTCTGAAGGGAGGTAGTAACTTGTGTAAGAGACTGCATGTCAATGGAGGAGGTGGCCGGAGCAGACGAAGCTCCAGTGGTGGAGCTACCGGCGGCGTGAACCATAACAGCTATGATACCAAGTTTTGTTTTCAGAGGTTCTAGTTAATGGATTTCATTCAATGATCAGCAGAGTGTACCATACTACAACTTATGTCAACAATACATAACAAACTTGTACACATAGGCCAATACTACGGTCACTGCCATGTGGTAACACAATGATAATACACCTAATACACACATGTACACTATCTCTAACATGTTGAAATAATAGATTAAACAACTTTTGATTAATAATTGTGCACAAAATCATAGAAAGAAAGTAGGGAAAAAAGGGTGGTTCTTGTGTGGTGTCTCCACACGGTGTGGAGACACACACCCCACATAGTTTCATTCTGTCTTTAAACTGTGTGGTTCTCTGATCATTTCATCCATCACTTCACATCAAAATCCATCTCCACACAAGTATTTCCCGGGAAAACACAACACAACAAAACAAACTAGCCCGGAGACTATGTGCATTGAATTGGGAAATTGATTTATTTCTTTCCTTTCTACAATCCAACTAGCTTTTTTGTCAAGTCATTTCATTATCCGAGTTTCGGAAGAATTCTATCGTAGGGACATATAATGCACGGGGAGTTTTATCGCCTTTAGCCCACCAATACATGGCCTGTCTCTAAACTCCGTTGTCAAAAACCCAATTTCACGAAAGCTGAAAATTCTTTTGGGTCCCCAAAATATATGTATATAATTTCTTTTTGAGAGAAGGGTCCCCAAAATATTGATGAAATAAAAAAGTGATAGCTAAAGTTGTTCAAAATGGAATGTGGACACTATCCTTTCTTTCTTTTCCTCCCGTATAATGAGCAACTATTTTCCATCTTGCAAGTGTAATTTTCTACTTTTCTTTGTGCAATCTTAAGAGGAATGATAACGTGCATTTTTTCTTTAGAAGGTTTGTGATCATAAGATCCACCAACACTTTCATCATATATTATTATTACATGAAAGTGCAGCTCAATAAAGAATTTTATGTACTTTGCAAGGTGTTAGATAAAACCTTTGAAGTTTAATTCAATTCAATTTATTTTATTTTGAAAAAGAAGAAAATATGAAGACGTTGAAGTACAAATCGTTTATTTTTCTACATGTTAAGTTCACGTGCATGTCGCCTTCAACTCCCCGTTCAAATTCACTCATTTCCACCATGTCTTCGGTGGTTTTTGTTTTTTACATATACGAAATATTCCACGTCTTCAGCGTTAATAAAGCTCTAATATTAGTCTTTTGCTTTAAAAATGTTAATAATAAATTAAAACTAATAATAAGTAATAATTTATCCTATTAATTTGTAGCAGCTATGCAATGATCATAAAGCGAACTATTATTTCGCTTTTTACTAAAAAAGGATTATAATTTGTATCTATGTGCAACATATTCGGGAACTGATGACGGTTAAATTCGTATATCTTACGGCATCAAAATTACACCCTATTATGAGCTAAAATTAGTCATTTCGGCCATTGAATGTGAGCATTTTGTTAAATGCTATCTATGAGGTTCACGAGTTGAGAATTTGGCATTTCTAATAATTATCCCCGAATTTGGTATCACTTCGTGTATTTTTGGATTATTCTCAAGAAACGAAGTGGGCCGAGTGTCGAGAAAAATTATATGGAGCGGATCTGTTGAAGAATCGGGCCTAGGGCATCTAGAAAATTCCAAGACTAAGTCAGCAAAAAAAAGTATTGCATTGCCCTCGGTCATGAGGCGGCGGCCGACCTTGACGCGTCGGAAGCTTTGAGAACAGAGTTTACGTGTTTTCATTGACGAGAAGTAGGTTTTAGGATTTCTAGAGGCAACTAGGTCGGCAAGAGTAGTATAAATAATGCGAATTAGGGATAATGACACAATCTGGAATATTTTTAAGTAAAATGACAGCTACATATTTGTTATAGGGAGAAGGACAACTGCATAATTTTTATAGCGAGAAGGACAAACAGTGAATCCCGAAAATCAGTGAATCTCCCTAGTGAATCCCGAAATCAGTGAATTTCGACAGTGAATCCCGAAAATCAGTGAATTTCAAAAATGAATTTTGAAAATTAGTGAATTTCGACAGTGAATTTGAACAGTGAATTTCAAACACAAGTGAATTTCGACAGTGAATAAATAGTTTTGTCCTTTATGCAAAAGTTTCACAAGACCGTCCTTCTACTCAATTGATGAAATATTTCTGTCATTCTCCCTCATTCCTCCTATAAATAAAGGGTAGCAGACCCATTTGTAAAGAGCCCACAAGTATCACAAGATTATAACATATCTTATGCATTAAACATTCTTCTTTCGTTCCGTTATTATTTTCTATGAGTGTTAGTCATGGATCCGACAGATTCGCCACATAAGGAGCGATCTGAGGAGGATTTACGCTTGAGTTCGAGGGTATGACCCGCTTTCTATATGTAGATCTGTTGTTCTATGATCGATGAGTTTCATTTAATTTTCGTATTAGTTCTTCTATGTAGTTGTTAAATTATTTTCCACAGTTATGAGTAGATCAGAGTCAATGTTGAAGAAATCATGAAATAAGGTTGCGTTCTCTTGACGCGGCGGTGGTCTTTCCCGATGCATCGAGATACCTAATAAATCATATTTAATGATAACCGGCGCCAGCTACGTCTGATATTCAGTTTTTACTTACATGTTATTAGCCTGATCAACTAGTTTCATGTCATCGTAAATTAGCATGATGGAGTATTACTGAAGTGCTAGTTTGGACATAGTTTATCTATCTCTAGAAATCTGCCAGTCACTGTCGATGGCTGCCTAAGGAGGTTCTCAGTCGTGAGCCGGCCATCCCTAGATCTTACCGCATATGATTCTAATACGACCTAAGGTAGGTTAGATGCACATAGGCACATGATGTCCATACAACGAAAGTATGGTAAAATTAGGGATAGCACCCGTAGCTGTTGATGAATTAAAATTCACCACGAGGAAGATAAATTCACGATTGAGGGAGAGTTTAATTAATCTGAGTTAGGACTAATCCTTTAGAAACTCATAGGAAGCATACATGTGTGATTATTGTGTGGCCATTGTTTATTTACTTGCACTTTATTTGGTCAAGGACCACCTTTATCGTTCTCAATCTTGGTTTAATTGTATCCTTACAAATCTCCATGGGATCGACCTTGAGTCTCCTTTGCTATACTGCAGTTGGACTTGTCCTCTTTCTAGTATTGTGAGTTGCATGCGATCAAGTTTTTTGCGCTATTTCCAGGAACTCAGATGATGCTCTAAATAGTACCATTAATTATACCTTTATTCACCCTGAACTATGCTCAAGGGAGGATAGATAGGCTCATGTGTTAAATGCTATGTGTGTGTTCTTAGGATCGTAATTCTGCATTTGTGTTATTTTCCCGAAGAATTGGTATTGTTTTGTCTTGTTTTATGTGTTTTACATGATGTACCAAATCTGGAGCGTTGGATAATCGATCTGGATCAAAGGAATCATGTTGGGCCAAGTAAATAAAGTCCAAGTAGAGATCTGCTAAAGAAAAAGAGGAAAATTTAGCCCGGTTTACTGTGAGCTAGGTCCTGTAAACTGAGAGCCTTGTGGGACATGAAATCGATTCTGCCACATTTACTAGGTCGGTTAGTGTTTCTATGAGTCATAAGTCGGGTATTGTATCTATATAAGGCCGCACCAACTGATTATTACATAGTTCTTCACAAGTTTTGCATATTCTATTATATACATTATACAATTTGATGAAATAAAGTTCCAAGCTTTTGAGGAGTTATTTTCTGGTTTTCTCCCCTTCCTCACCATCTCTAGCTTGAGTGGATCAAGCCAGATCTCCATTGTTGAAGGTATGAAGCTTTGAACGTTCCTTTTTGTCTTCAATATGGTAGATCTGTTCGTATTCATGTGTTTTAGTTAATCTGCATGTTTAATGACCCCATAATTTACTTAGACTAATCAAAATTGAGCAATGTAGATCCATAATTAAGAAAAGCCGACCCCGGTAAACCGGCGGTCTATACAGGTTTACCGATTCAATATTTAGGAAATTAATCTGGAGGATTCACGTCAGCTACGTTGATCGATAGAATTAATTAAAATGAGTAATAGGTCTGGCCAATCTAGTATTCGTAATTCATAAATTAACATGAAGTACTGATAGTGAAGTGTTAGTTAGGACATAATCTTGATGGACCCTAGGAACGTGCTGATCAGTGTCGTCAGCTGTCTAGGCGGATTAATGGTATGAGTTAGCACTCGATACCGGTAATTCTAGTTCATTATGCGTATGGGCTATTACGGACCAAGTAAGAAGGGTAGCTGGCGTATAGATTATCTACTACCATGGTCGGAGTAGACAGGTTTAGGAGTTGCACCCATAGCTTAAAACTAAATTAAAAGCTCGCTCGATTATTTTAAGGGAATTATGTGGGGAAGTAAATGTAAGGATTAACTAATCCAAGTTATTAGGTCGGTGGGAAGAGGGGGAGGAATACCACGTTTCTTTCTGTTTATTGTTGGTCAATGACCACCTATATGTGTCTTCTTAATTAGGTTAGAATCGTTTATACTTAGAGTTGCATTTATTCTGTGGGATCAACATTGACTCGCACTTACTATAGTACGATGGACCTAGTATTATTGCTAGTAATATCGATGTTAATGACTTACACGCGATCAAGATTTTTGGCGCCGTTGCCAGGGACAATGGCCAATTTTAAGGATTAACATTTTAAGTCTAATTAAGAAGTCGTTTTCTTTTGAATTTATTTTCTTTTTGAGTCTTGAGTCATTCTGGATCAAACCTACACTTGTATAATTGCCAGAATAAGAAATTCTTGGCCTGGTTTACCGAGGGTCACCCCCGATTTACCGAGGTCTAGAAAATCGAATTCTAACAGCCCCTGTTATTCTATGTTCATCTCAGTTGATTTTAGTTAGTAGGTCTGCAACAGTTGGGTTCATCCCCAACTGAAGCGGGAGTTGATAACCTTTTTTTGTTTTATTTTGTCTTTCAGAAGTATCTGGACACTTCGGAAATTCAGTCAAGCAAGGGCGATTAAGGCTAGACGAGTCAAACACAATGGCTCATACTCTGTTGAACATCAAACCAATCTCTATGTATCCTGGATCAGAATCCAGAGGGCAATATGAAGCTGACAAGAAGCGCGTGGAGGAGGAGACTGAAATGCTTAAACAAGAAGCCGAGGAAAACCTGAAAGAGTATGAGACTTATCAGCCAGGAACGTTTCCTATATAGCTAATTGATATATCATCCGAATAGGACTCCGATGATCCGGAGGAGGATCCAGACACTATGTTTTCAGAGTCTGAGGCTTACCCGGACTTTGACACGGTAGAAAAGTTAGGAGACCCTGGAATGTTTCGAATCCCAATTTCTATCAATGGTATATCTGTAGGTTTAGGCCTATGTGATTCCGGTTCAAGTTGTAACATTCTACCTCTATCCCTCTGCCAAAATATTAAGCTTCCGGTCATTATGAATCAAACCCGAACTATGACCTTTGTTGATTCGACTAGAGATATGCCTGCCGGTCTGCTGAGGAAGTGCACGATAAAGGCATGAGGGTTCACTTTTCCAATTGATTTCACGGTTATAGACATACCAGAGGACTCAAGTGCCCCAGTTTTGTCAGGTAGACCTTTCTTAGCGACAAGCATAGCGATCATGGACTTTGATAATGGGGTAATCATTTTAAGGTTGAACAATGATGCCGTATCTTTCAAAATCTTAGAGCCCCTAGATAATAAGCCGGAAAGTTGCAAGTTGACTTATGATTCAGGGAAAGTAGAAATCATGGAGATAGAGAAGGAAGGGCATAGGCAACGAGAGGTTGTAGTAGAAACCGTTGAGCAAGAATTCATGAGATTAATGCTTAGAAAGCGTGAAGAGAATGACCATGACAAGACGCTCACGGAAGCTAGTCCATCCGTATTGCATAGTGAAAGAGTAGAGCTTAAGTGGAAAATGTGGAATCCTTGGGCATAAAGATGAAATGTCGACGCAGAGGCAGACCTAATACGCAAGCAAAGAGAGCGAGACGTGCTAGGAAGAGAGCTCAGAAAGTTTCTATGAAAAAACCGTGGAAAGGCACTCTTGAAAGATAATGATCGACGAGAAGGCAAGTGCGTGACAGTTGAACCCTTGAAGATGCGAGTTTGACGAGTTAAGACCCCAAATCTTGGCTGAGTGAAGATCTGAAGGTAAGTCGAGCTGACGACTTTAAACTCAGAACTATTTTTTTGAAACCTTAGGTAGAATAGGAATCAAAAAAAGTAGCCGGATGAAATGATGAGCTTTTTTTCATCCTACCGCATCAGTAGGCTTGAAACCGATGGTTGGTGGGAAGATTTTTTTTACTCGTTATGGATTCTAGTGAAGTAGGTTAGGATTGAGTCAGAGATAGCAACAAAAGGAGTAAGAGACTAGTCAATCTGAGGCCAGGATTGAGCAGGAAGTTATTATACGGTGTGCAGAGAAGGAGTACAATGAAATCTGGGGAAAAGAAGCTCTGGTAAACCGGGAGATACCTCCGGGTTACCGAGCTAGGATTTTTAAGTTTCTGAGTGTCAGATTTAAAAGCAGGATTTTTAGAGACACGTGGAGGACACACGTTGTTTCAGAAACCACCAGTCAGCAAAAAACCATCCTATTTTCCCTATTTCCCACCTTTTCATCCTTTACCACACTCCACCATAACTCCATCTCAATCCCATTAATCAAACCCCTCAAATCCCTCAACCTCATTACTCCTCTACCCACTATCCCACTAAATCCTTCCACCTTCTATCATTTCTCCTATTTAAACACCATTTTACCACCATTATTCATCATCCCATCTACTATAATCTTCTTCAATCACCAAAATATCTCCATCTCTAGAAATTTCGGCCCCTATCGCCACCATACCTCCACCATAATCAATCTTTTTTCTTCCATTTCAACACCCAAAACACCGATTTCTCCATCCCTGTTGCTGATTAGTAGTGCTACTGTAAAGTGAAGCTACTATAGTTCTTCATCTTCCAGTACCAGAGCACAGTCCCAGTAAGAAATCGAGAAAATTCAGGCCGGTAAATCGGGGGTACACGCCGATTTACCGAGGGTCTATTTTTATATTCAACATCATCTTCAACATCTTTTATCCTCAGGATGGGTCCCAAACATAGCAGAATAGCCCATCGTCCGAGTGGTCACTAGTATGTCTACGGAGATGCTAACCCCTTGATAGACTGGGTTGAGCAATTTCATTCTTTAGAAGTCTATGAATCATTCCGAAGGCATTGGAATGGAAGACCGGTTGGCCGAGAACGAGGCGTAGAGTTGGACGATTGTGGTACGATCTTGCCGAGAGCCCTGAAGGTGCAAGATATTCTGGATATGGCTGAGGCTCCGACAAGGTTCATTGCTATAGTGGTGAGAGAATTTATTCTTATCTTTCGCATAACCCATGAGCTACATTTACGATGGTCCATAGAGTTAAAGTTGATTTTTCGATTGAGCGGATCAACAAATATTACGGGGTTTGCAATCCACCAGTGGGCCCAGATGAGTACACATCCTCGACCAATATTGAAGATTTGGAGAGGATGAAAATGATAGCTGAATGCTTTAGGGTGCAATGGAAGCGCAACCCTATTGGAGCCCCCACCATCTTCCTGGAAAATGATTTATCCTGGGACATGAAGATGGTCAACAGATTTGTTTGTGCTCGCCCTCTGCCGACCAAGAATACGGTGTCTGTCATATCGAAGAGGGAAGAGTTGATGTTCTATCTGGAGTAGGGATCTCTATTCAACATAGGCCTCCTGATGCACAGCTGCATTCACGGGCTTGCCGCCACATCTGAGCGAGAGCAGTTGCCATATGGGCCTGTGATTGATATGTTCACTATAGAGGACGAGGTCCCAGTTCTGGTGAGTGACGAGTGGGAAGACCCTGAGCCGATGATTAGTTCACAGTCAGTCTTGAGAGTACCGAGATGGGTCGGTTCTAGAGCTGAGAGAGAGCGTACTCCAGTCCTCGGAGCACCTCGATCCCAGAGAGCCTTGCTAGAGGAGCACACACTAGAGATTGAGAGTTTGTATCGCAAAATGGATAGAATTATAGACTTCTTTGGCATTCCTACTTCGACCCCACCACCTAGGACTGCCCCACATCACGGAACATCCTCTTTCGCCGCTGCTACCTCGAGTTCTGTACCACCTCCCGGTTTTGAGCCTAGAGATGACTGGGAGGATTATTATGATGAGGAGTAGTTTTTCTTTTTTTTTTCTTTTTATATTGTTGTTATTTTCCATTTATTATTATTATTATTATTATTATTATTATTATTATTATTATTATTATTATTATTATTATTATTATTATTATTATTATTATTATTATTATTATTATTATTATTATTTCCTATCTAGTATATGTAGCTGAATTTTAATAACATAATGATTTTGACGGCTTAAACTATTAGGAGTTATTTTCTCTTTTACTGCCGCGATTTTATTATACGATTTCTTGTCACCACAATTCTTCTTGGATTGTTAGAGATAACGTAGCGTAGATTATTGAAGGACTACTTGCTTACGCCCAGTGAATTATGAGACGATCCGGTTTGTTCCCTTGGCTCCACCCTTAACCGAAACTAAGTTCCTTCTCATTTTCTTTTTTCATCTTACACATTGGGGACAATGTTTCGATTAAGTGGGGGGTAGGTCAGGGGCGGAACTATGTGTATGGTGGGGTGGTCTCAAGCCCACCCAAAAAAAAACTGGTGAGAATATGTTTGTAGTACCCCATAATAAAGACCAAACTGATAACCAAGACACCCCATAATAACCAAGACCACCCCATAGTAAATTCCTGGTTCCGCCACTGGGGTAAGTGACGTCACTTAGCTATTTGACAGTAAATTCCAAAAATATTAGACTATCTTGATTCTCTTTGATGCACTGTTCACCATCTAGACTTTGATTCATTTCGACAGAATTTCGAAAAAATATGTTATCTTTGATCTTTTTGAGTTAATTGACTTCACTTTTGTTCCACGATGTACGAGTAGAGTTGTGCCCATAGGGCCGGCCCAATAAGGAAGCGTTGGCTTAAGGCCCAACCATCCCAGGGGCCCGAAAATACGTGTTTTCCAAACAAACAATAATTAACAAAGATAATTAATAAATGTTCAAATATTTTTGAGTCATTTATTGTGGTCTAGTTGGTTAGGATATTTGGATCTTCCTAAAGACTTGAGTTCAAGTCCCGGCAACATTAGATTTTTTGTTTTCTATTATTTCAGTCAATTTATTGACTCCTTTAAACCACTTTGGTTCTTTTGAACCCTGATATATTAAGACTCCACCAATATATATATATATATATATATATATATATATATATATATATATATATATATATATATATATATATGTGCTTCTATCTACTTCACATATATAATTACTACTCGATCTGCTTTTTTTTTATTTTGTTTCTATTATTTTAGCTAATTTTTTGACTTCTTTAAACATATTTTAGGCCTTTTGAACCTAGATATATTAGCATCCTCCGAGCACCCTCGAGTATATATATGCGGTTTCTATCGGCACCACATAATTACTATTGACAATCTTTTTTTCATTTAGTTTTGGCCCCTTTAAACCACTTTTGTGCTTTTTGAACCCTGATATATTAACACCCTCCAATATATATATATATATATATATATATATATGCGGTTTCTATCGATACCACATAATATTTACTGACACCCTTTTTTTTCATTAACTTCTGGCAGTACATATGTATTTGTTTTTTTACTTTCGGCTTAAGACCACACAAGAACGTGAGTGCCACCGACGCTCCTTTTCGATAATAACGCCAGAGATCGATGTTTTTCACCAATGATACATTTATTTATTTTTTCTTGGAAAAAACACGGAAGAAAAGAATATATATATATATATATATATATATATATATATATATATATATATATATATATATATATAGAAAGAAAGAAAGAAATAAACTGCATGAACTAAAAGACCTATATATTCTCCAAAAGCGTTGTTTAATTTTACTACTTTATGGGTATGTTTTGAGGCTATCAATGAATTGAATTTTGTATCTACGGATGTTAAAAGCACGATATTGAAGTAATATTTTGTAAATATGTTTTTTCAAAAAAATAAAAAACTTCGAACTAAAAGGCCTAATTCGACGACTTCGCCGAAGGCCCGAAAATTTTCAGGACCGGCCTTGTGTGCCCACTTCTGAAGTAGTGGCGTATTAAGTGCATATTCTGTTATGAGCCACCATTCTTAAGCACGTATAACTCACTTTCCCTAGTGTGTAGTCGATAGCGCATTACTTTGACTAGAGTTGACCATGGCTTTATCCCGAATTACGTTCCCCCAACGATTATAAGAATATCTTGCACCTTCAGGGCTCTTGGCATGATCGTACCGCAATCGTCCAACTCTACGCCTTGTTCTCAGGCAACCGGTCTTCCGTTCCAATGCCCTCAGAACGACTTATAGATTTCTAAAGAATGAAATTGCTCAACCCTATCTATCAAGGGGTTAGCATCTCTATATAGATACTGGAGACCACTTGGACGATGGGCGGTTCTGCTACGCTTGGGACCCATCTTGATGATAATAGGCACTGAAGATGACTCTAAATCTGAAAATAGACCCTCGGTAAACCGGCCCTATGCCCCGATTTACCGGCATAAATTTTTCTCAGTTCTTTCTAGGACCTTGCTTCTAAAATGGGAGATAAAGAACTGCAATAACAACGTGCTACAACAACACTAATAAGCAAAGGGTAATGGAAAGAATGGTATTTGGGTGTTTAGATGGAAGGAAATTTTTGGTGGAGATATGGTGATATTGTGGGCCAAATTTTCTATGATTAGGAGAAATGCAGAAATGTGTGATGAAGAAGAAGAAGATGATTGGTAAGGATGGTGAATGAGAGTGGTGGAAGGGTGTTTATATAGTGGAATTGTGGAGAATGTGGAAGGATTTGGTGGGATAGTGGGTAGATGAGTAATTAGGGTGAGGGATTTGAGGGGTTTGATTGATGGGATTGAGGTGAAGTTATGGTGGAGTGTGGGAAAGGATGAAATGATAGAAAAGAGGGAAAATGGGGCGGTTTTCCAAACTGGTGGGTTGCTGGTGCACGTGTGTCCTCCACGTGTCACTGAAAATTCTGCTTTTTAACCTGACACTCAGAAAATGAAAAAACCTAGCTCGGTAACCCGGAGGTAACTCCCGGTTTACCGGGGTTTATTTTCCCCAGATTTCTCTTCCCTACTACTCTGCACACTTTAGAATAACTTCCTACTCAATCTAGACCTCAAAAATCAGTAGTTTCTCACTCCTTTTGTTACTATTTCCGACTCAATCCTAACATATTTCACTAGAATCCACAACGAGTAAAAAACCCTTCCCTACAACCATCGGTTTCAAGCCTAAGGGTGCGGTAGGATGAAAAAAATCTTGTCATTTCATCCGGCTACTTTTATTCACTCCTATCCTATCTAAGTGTTCAAGAGAATAGTTCTGAGTTTAAAGTCGTCAGCTCCTCTTACCTTCGGATCTTCACTCAGTTAGAAGTTGGGGCATTAACTCACCAAACTAGCATCTTCGAGGTTTCAACCGTCATGCTCTTCCCTTCTCGTTAGTCATTTTCTTTTAAGAGTGCCTTTTCCTGGTTTTTTATAGAAACTTTTTGAGCTCTCTTCCTAGCACGTCTCTCTCTCTTTGCTTGTGTACTAGGTCTACCTCTGCGTCAAGATTTAAACTTTTTGCCCAAGGATTCCACATTTTCCACTTTAAGCTCTAGTCTTTCTCTACGTAATGCGGAAGGACTAGCCTCCATGAGTGCCTTGCTGTGGTCCTTCTCTTCGTGTTCTCTAAGCATTAATCTCATGAATTCTAGCTCATAGGTTTCCACTAGAACCTCTCGTTGCCTATGCCTTTCCTTTTCTATCTCCATGATTCCCACTTTCCCTGAACCATTAGTCATCTTGCAACTTTCCGGCCTATTATCTAGGGGCTCTAGGATTTTCATAGATACTGCATCATTGTCCAGGCTTAGAGTGATTTCCCTATTATAAAAGTCAATGATTGCTCTATTGGTCGCTAAGAAAGGTATAGCTAATAGAAGTGGGGCACTCGGATCCTCAGGTACGTCTAAAACTGTGAAATTTATCGGGAATAAGAATCCTCCTACCTTAATTGTACATTCCTTTAGCAGGCCGGCAGGCTTATCTCTAGTTTGATCGACAAAGGTCATGGACCGGGTTTGATCCATGACAACCGGAATCTTAATCTTCTGGAAAACGGATATAGGAAGAATGTTACAGCTTGCACCGGTATCACAAAGGCCTAAACCTATAGATATACGATTGATAGAAATTGGGAGTCGAAACGTCCCAGGGTCTCCTAGTTTTTCTACCGTATCAGAGTCCGGGTAATCCTCTGACTCTGAGAACATAGTGTCCGGATCCTCCTCTGGATCATCAGAGTCGTAGTCGAATGATATATCAATTAGCTCGATAGGAAACGTACCTGGCCGATAAGTCTCGTACTCTTTCAGGCTTTCTTTTGCTTCATGTTTAAGCATTTCAGTCTCTTCCGCCACACGCTTCTTATCAGCTTCATATTGCTCTCTGGCTTTTGATCCAGGATACATAAAGATTGGCTTGATGTGCAACATGGTACAAGGCATTGTGTTTGACTCGTCTAGACTTAATCGCTTTTGCTTGACTGAATTTCCGAAGTGTCTTGATATTCCTGCAAAAGAGACAAAATAAAACAAAGAAAAGGTTAGCAACTCCCGCTTTAGTTGAGGAAGAACCCAACTGTTGCGGACCTACTAACTAAAATCAACTGGGAACAACACAGAATAACGAAGGCTGTCAGAATTTGATTTTCTGGACCTCGGTAAATCGGGGGTAAGCCACGGTAAACCAGCCAAGAATTTCTTATTCCGGTAGTTAAACAGTGTAGGTTTTAATCCATGATGACTCAAGACTCAAAAAGAAAATAAGTTTAAAAGAAAACAACTTCTTAATCAGAATTAAAACGTCTATCCTTGAAATTGGCCATTGTCCCCGGCAACGGCGCCAAAAATCATGATCGTGTGTAAGTCACTAACGTCGATATTACTAGAAAGAATACTAGGTCCATCGTAGTATAGTAAGGGCGAATCAAGGTCGATGCCACAGAGACAATGCAACTTAAGTATAAACGATCCTAATCTTAATTAAGAAGGCACATAGAAGTGGTCATTGACCAACAAAGTACATAAAAGAAACATGGTATTCCTCCCCCTCTTCCCACCGATCTACTAACTTGGATTAGTTAATCCTTACGTTTACTTCCCCACATAATTTCCTTAAACTCATTGAGCGAGCTTTTCAATTTAATTTTAAGCTACGGGTGCAATTCCTAACCCTATCTACTCTGACCATGGTAGTAGATAATCTATACGTCAACTACCCTCCTTAATTGGTCCTTAATAGCCCATACGCATAAAGAACTAGAATTGACGATATCGAGCGCTAACTCATACTGCTAACCCGCCTAGACAGCTGTCAACACTGATCAGCACGTTTTTAGGGTCCATCAAGACTATGTCCTAACTAACACTTCACTATCAGTTCTTCATGTTAATTTATGATTTACGAATACTAGATTGGCCAGACCTATTACTCGTTTTAATTAATTCTGTCGATCAACGTAGTTGACGCTGAACCTCCAGATTAAGTTTCCTAAAATTTGGCTCGGTAAACCGGTATAGACCGCCAGTTTACCGGGGTGGATTTTCTTAATTCTGGATCTACATTGCTCAATGCTGATTAATCTAAGTAAATTATGGGGTTGTTAAACACGCTGATTAACTAAAACACGTAAATACGAACAGATCTACCATATTGAAGACAAAAAGGAACGTTCAAAGCTTCATACCTTCAACGATGGAGATCTAGCTCGATCCACTCAAGCTAGAGATGGTAGAGAAGGGAAGGAAACCAACAAATTAACTTCAAAAGACTTAAAGGATCTTTATTTCATCAAATTGTATAATGTAGAAGATAGAATATGCAAAACTTATGTAATAATCAGTTGATGCGGCTTTATATATACAATAGCCGAATTATGACTCATAGAAACCCTAACTGACCTAGTAAGTGCGGCAGATTCATTTTCGTGTCTCACAAGACTCTCGGTTTACCGGACCCAGCCCACGATAAACCGGGCTCACTTTTTTTTTTCTCAGGAAGATCCCTTCTTGGACTTCATTCACTTGGCCCAACACTCTTTCCTCTGGTCCAGCTTCATCATTAAATGCTCCAGATTTGATACATCCGGTAAAATACATAAAACACGACAAAACAGTACCAAACCTTCGGGAAAATAACACAGATGCAGAATTACGAACCTAGGAACATACACATAGCATTTAACACATATTCCATGTAATAATGAGCCTATATATATATATATCCTTTTTTTAGCATAATTCGGGGTGAATAAAGGTATAATTAATGGTACTATTCAGGGCGTTATAAGAACACCCTGCAAGCATGTGTTTCGACGTGCTATTGTTGGCAGAATTGTCAGAGTCACCTCTTTCCTCTATCCTACCTTTTCCTCCTTCCCTATAACCCACCTTTACACCTTCACCTCAATCCCATCACAATCACCTAAATCACTCCACCACCATTAATCCATCCCATTATTCCACATAAACCCTTCCACTTTCACTCATTTCTCATATATAAACCTACCATTTCCACCATCAAATCCCTCATTTCATTTCACAAACACAACACTGATGATGATTAAAATAGTCTATCCTACGGCATCAACATTCTATGCATTATGAGCTAAAAATAGTTGTTTCGACCTATAAATATGAACAATTTAAGTTGAATATCATAGTCGGGTTCGTGAGTCGAGAAATATGCACTTAGCGATTATTTTCCCTATTTCGATATTATTTCGTGCATTATTTGATGATTTTCAGGATACGAAATATTGGGCTGAGCATCATGGACGAATCTGGAGTGGACTGAATGAGAGGATTGGGCCTAGGGTATTCCAGAACCTTCCAAGTTAAGTCGGCAGATGAAAAAAGAAGAAAATACCCTTGGTTTACCGAGGTGTGCTGCCGGTTTACTAAGGTTCCAGAATCCTCCGAAACGCGTTTTCTTGGACGGGGGTAGATCTCGGTGGTTGTAAGTCGGTTTATGTAACTATAAATAAGAGGCTTCGTCTCAGAACACAAGTGTACAATTTTCAAGACAAGTTCTTTGTTCTTTATTTTATTTTATTTATGAGTTCTGGTTGGAGAGACGACGGAGTCGCCGCCTAGGGAGAGATCCGAGGGAGATCTACGCTCATCTTTGAGGGTATGATTTTCTATCTTTTCCAAGATGTAGATCTGTTGTTGGTTTATTCGACTAATATGTGCTAATTGCTTATTTAGTTTAATTATATAGTAGTTAGTTTATTTTACCCCATGTGTTGTAGATCTAATTCATTGGTGAAGAAATCATGAAATAGTGGTTGCGTTCTTCAGATCTGTAACGGTCTATATCGCAAGATCTGAATACCTAGTAAATTACTAATTCATGATAATCGGCACCAGCTACGTTGATCGATAGATTTAATTTACATGTTATTGCCCGATAAACTATTTGCATGTCATCGAAAAAGTAGCATGAAATACGAATAGTGAAGTGTTAGTTTGGATATTATCTTAATGGACCTTAGGAATGTGCTGATCAGTGTCGACAGGTGTCTAGGCGGGTTTGCGGTATGAGTTAGTGCTCAATATCGATAGCTCTAGTTCTTTATGCGTATGGGTTATTACGGACCAATTAAGGAAGGTATCTTGAGTACAGGTTGTCTACTACCATTGTCGGAGTAGATAGTGTTAGGAGTTGTACCCGTAGCTGAATAATGAATTAAAATTCACCAATGGGGAGGACTATTGCATGTGTGGGGGAAATAACTAATTACTCATAATTGAACTAATACATTAAAAACTCTTGTTGCTCCATTGAACTTGCATAATCTTGATAGTTGATTGTTACCAAATTGACTACTGTCTATATTATAGTTGGTTGTAGACCATTAATTGTGACAAGCTCAATCTTGATAATTAGACATTCTTACGAGTCTCTGTAGGATCGACCTTGACTTGCCAGTACTCTACTACAATAGACCTAGTCGTATTGCTAGTAAGTGCTTTGCACGCGCTCAAGATTTTCTGGCGCCGTTGCCTGAGACTCGTGTCAAGAATACTTTTTCTTTAAGATTGAGTTTTATGTATATATTTGAGTCTGTTTAATTGAGTCTGTTTTATAGTCTACTTATACTGGAGTCCTACAGAGTCAGTTCTGTTAAAATCTGAGAAAAAATTCATCCTGTTTACCGAGGGTATACAGCAGTAAACCGAGGGTCTCAATTTTGGCAGAATCGTTTCTGTCAGTTTAGCGTCGAGTCAGTAGTCAGAGTCTTTATTTTTGAGTCTGCCAGGCAAGTGTAATAGCCGGTGAGGCAAGTCACTAACTTTTTTATTTTCTCTTTGTGTCTTGTTGTACACTACACGAAGTTCAGCAGCCAAACTCGAGAGAGTCGTACGTGAGATCAAAAAGTTTGCTAGACAAAAGAGAAAGGAAGCTCGAGAGAAGTCTGAAAGGCTGGCAGACAACGTGATTTCGCATGAAGAAGATCACAGCGAGAAGGATGAAGAAATTCCACCTTTTGAAGATCCAAACGACATGATGGCACAGAATAGACAAAACGGAAGGGTCAATAGAGCCGGAGATGTGGCGCAAGGATATTGGAGAACGCTACAGAGTTATGCAATGCCGATGATAAAGAAATTTGTGCCAGCAATTGTTCAGCCAGAGGATGCGGCTGAGATCTTCTATCCGAAGCCAAATGTGATACATATGGCGACTAATTACACTATCTTCCATGGTGTACCAAACAAAGATCCTAGTGTACATATCACCAACTTTTTGGAGATAGTCAGCACGGTCAACCAGCAGGAGTACCTGAAGATAATATCAAGCTGAAATTATTTCCGTTCGCTCTAAAAAGACAAAGCGAAGATATGGTTATTGTCTCTAGCACCAGGATCGATCCAAACTTGGACCGATCTGTTGCAGAAGTTTATGAACAAGTACTGCCTGCCTGGGAAGTCCCTACAGATGAGACAAGACATTATGAACTTCAAGCAGAAACCAACTAAAACCTTTGAAGAAGCTTGGGAAAGATTTAAGGAAGAACAGATGAGATGCCCTCACCATGATATCACTTTGCCCGTACGAATGGATAGTTTCTATCTTGGATTACGGCCAAGTGAGCATGAGGGTAAATGCATCAAGCAATGGATGTTTTGCATTGCTATCACCTAAAGAAGCTGAAGAAAAATTGGAGCAAATCGCACTTACAAGTCAATGGGGAATGCATAAAATAGAGACTGCCAAAGTAACTGAAGGCGTATTTAGAGAAGATACTTCTCAAAAGATCTTATACCAGCTAATGGAAATGAATGAGAAGATAGATGGCATGCAAGATCGCATTGCCAAGGTTGAGAAAGTACAAGATATTGAAGCAGCCAACACTGAGGACGTGAACTATATAGGGAGGCAAGGAAATCCTAATGGGGGCGAATAACGTCCAGGTTCTCATGACCACCCTGATTTTAGACTGAGTGACCCTACAGGGGGTTTTTGACAAAATGATTCTAACAGTGGAGAGAGACCAAGAAAAACTGATGGATTCATGCCTCAATTCAATAAGTCCGGTGGTTGGGAAGCGGCCATGGATAAAATGAGCTCAACTGTGACCAACACGGTCAATCAACTTACAAAATCCATGACTGAGCTGAATACAAACTTCACCACCTATTTTCAGAAGAATGATACAAGACTGACCAATCAAGAAACCTTAGTGCAGAATCTATCGCACCAAGTGGGGAAGATCACATAACAAGTGTCAGACCGTCCTCCGGGAGGATTGCCAAGTAATATTGAGAAGAATCCGAAGGACGTGAATGCAATCATGACTAGAAGCGGAAAGGAACTGCCTGGACCAGTTATACCAAATGACCAGGAAGAATCAGAAAGCAGCGGAACGCAGTAGAATCTGGAGAAAAAGAGGGGCCGGTAAACCGGGACATCACCCCGGTAAACCGAGAGTCTGAAAATTCAGCTGACAAGTAGGCAGAGCAGCAGTAGTCAGCAAGTAAGTCTTCATGAATTGTAACTATTAATCCTGCTACTTTACCCTTTCCCCTAGTAAAAACAAGCCGAATAATGATGATGCTCATTATAAAAAGTTCACAGAAATGTTTAAAAAGTTGCAAGTGAATATACCTTTGGTAGAAGCTCTGGCCGGAATGCCAGAGTTTGTGAAATTCTTGAAAGAAGCAATCTCTACCAAAAGGAAGTTGTTGGATCTTGAGACTATATGCCTTAACGAGGAATGCTTGGCAGTTTTGCAACGCAAACTTCCTCCTAAGTGTAAAGATCCTAGGAGTTTCCTTATACCTTGCACAATTGGATAAGTATGCCTAAACAAAGCATTGTGTGATCTTGGAGCCAGTGCCAATCTAATGTCACACTCCATCTTCATAAGTTAGGCAGGAAAGAGTTGAACAAGACATCTATATCCCTTCAATTAGTAGACAGGTCTATGAAGCAACCATGTGGAGTGGTGGAGGATGTTCTGGTAAAAGTTGACAAGTTTGTATTCCCTGTAGACTTTGTGGTGCTAGACATGGAGGCTAACCACGATGTTCCATTAATCTTAGAAAGACGTTTCTTAGCTACGAGTAAGACATTGATAGATGTCCATAAGGGTGAGCTGATTCTGAGAGTGAATGAGGACAAAGTAGTGTTCACCTGAAGTACGTGTACTTACAAGGTGATAATCTTCCCCTTATAATTTCATCATTTTTATCACCTTTAGAGGAGGAGAAACTTTTAAGAGTACTGAGAGAGCATAAGGGAGCGTTTGGGTAGACCATTGCAGATATTAGAGGAATATGCCCATCAGTGTGCATGCATAAGATCTCTGTAGACCCTGAAAATAAAGCGGTAGCACAACCACAAAGGAGGTTGACACCACAACTAAAGGATGTTGTTAAGGAAGAGATCATAAAGATGTTGGAGATGGAAATCATATTCCCAATTGCAGACAGTGAAAGGGTGAGCCCGATTCATGTGGTGCCCACGAAAGGAGGATTCAATGTCCAGCCTAATGAGTTTGATGAGTTAATCCTTATGAGACTAATTACTGGACTTCGAGTGTGCATTGATTTCAGGAAATTGAATGAAGCAACTCATAAAGATCATTTCCCCTACCATTCATTGATCAGATGTTAGAAAGATTAAGCGGTCATGCGTTTTACTGTTTCTTAGATGGATATTCTGGTTACTATCAAATCCATATTGCCCTTATACCGAGATAAGACAACATTCAAATGTCCCTATGGAACCTTTGCGTACAATCGCATGACATTTGGATTATGTAATGCACCAGAAACTTTCCAAAGGTGCATGATGTCATTATTTGCGTACATGGTGGAGGATTTTCTACAGATTTTCATGGATGATTTCTCTGTATTTGGAGATAGCTTTGATAAATGCTTGGACAATTTGAGTAGAGTGCTAAAGAGGTGTGAAGAGACCAACCTTGTACTTAATTAAAAAAAAATGCAATTTCATGGTTACATAAGGAATAGTGTTGGGTCATAAGATTTCAAGGAAAGGAATGGAGGTTGATAAGGCAAAAATAGAGGTAATAGAGAAGTTACCCCCTCCAACAAACTTAAAGACGTTGCGAGCCTTTCTTGGCCACGCAAGATTTTATAGGAGGTTTATCAAGGACTTCTCTAAAGTTACTAAACCCTTGACGGAGTTACTTGCAAATGATGTACCTTTTGTGTTTGGAGAAGAATGTAAGAAAGCATTCAACACACTAAATGAAATGCTTATAACCCCCCCAATTCTGGTAAACCAGATTGGAACAAACCTTTTGAGCTTATGTGTGATGCAAGCGACACGGCGGTTGGAGCAACCCATGGACAAAGTAAGGATAAAATATTTAAGCCTATCTATTAAGCTATTCGTACCCTTAATAGTGCCTAGAGGAATTACACAACTATAGAAAATGAACTCTTAGCTGTCATCTTTGCATTTGACAAGTTTCAACCATATCTGATAGGATCGAAAGTCACTGTATTCACTGACCATGCAGCTTTGAAATACCTTTTAACCAAGCAAGACTCCAAGCCGAGATTGTTGAGATGGATTCTACTCTTACAAAAGTTTGATTTTGAGATTAAAGATCAGAAGGGATCTGAGAACCAGGTGGCTGATCACCTGTCAAGAATAACTTTGCTGGAAGAAGAGCAACCGACTGAGATTAGGGAGACATTTCCTGATGAACAACTTTTGCCATCTCAGTGGTAGCTCGAGCTCAATCTCAGACCCGACAAAGTACATCAAGAGTGGGCAAGGTATACCCTTGGTTTGCTAACTTTGTCAATTATTTAGCGGGAAGATACCTACCACCGGAATTCACAACCGCGGATAAAAAGTTTTTCACATATCCGAAGCATTATCATTGGACGATCCCTACCTATAAAAATTGTGCCCTGATGCCATTCTTAGGGGATGCGTCCATGATGATGAAATTCCAAGTATTTTGTACATATGTCATTCTAGAGAAGTTGGAGGTCACTATAGCCCAGACAAGATAGCAGCAAAGGTACTGCAGTGTGGATTCTATTGGCGAACAATTCATAAATCTGCTTATGAGTTTACACGAACCTATCATTCCTGTCAACTGACTGGTAACATTTTTAAGCTGAATGAGATGCCACTGTAGAGTATCCTAGAAGTGGAGTTATTCGATGTTTGGGGAATTTATTTTGTTGGGCCTTTCACATCGTCAGAATCAAATCGTTACATCCTGGTAGCAGTTGACTATGTTTCCAAATGGGTGGAAGCAGTGGCCTCACCTACTAATGATGCCAGGGTTGTCGTGAGGTTTCTTAAGAAGAACATTTTGACGAGGTTTGAAGTGCCCAGAGCCATAATTAGTGACGGAGGGAGTCATTTCTGCAATAGGTTGTTTGAGAAATTGATGTTGAGATATAGGGTTAGACATAAGATTGCAGCAGCCTATCACCCCAGACGAGTGGACAAGTAGAAGTCACGAACAGAGAGATTAAGAGGATCTTAGAGAAGACTGTGAATCCCATGAGGAAGGATTGGTTTTTGAAATTAGATGACGCTCTTTGGGCCTACATAACAGCTTATAGGACCACGATTGGCATGTCACCATACATGGTAGTGTTTGGAAAAGCGTGTCATTTTCCGGTAGAACTCGAGCACCGAGTGCTATAGGCTACGAGATTTCTAAACATGGATGAGAATTTAGCCGGTGAAAAGAGGACGTTGGAGTTGAATAGATTGGAGGAGTTTAGACTTCAAGCGTACGAAAATGCTAAGATTTACAAGGAGAGAACGAAACGCCTGCACGATAAGAGGATTCTGAACCGCGCATTTCAAGTTGGAGATAAGGTGCTGGTGTATAATTTACATCTTCGTCTTTTTCCTGGGAAGTTGAAGTCTAGATGGTATGGACCACATTTAGTCATGAAAGTTTTCAATTCAAGTGCATGTGAAGTTAGAAATGAATACTTTGGGCAGACTTTCATAGTAAACAGCCACAGGCTGAAACATTACCTAGAGAACAAGTATAACCCTGAGTTGGAAGTCTTTACGTTGACAGAGCCAGAGTATGAATAAAGGAGCCCTATTAGTATAGTCGAGCTGGCGACTATAAACTCAGAACTATTTCTATAAACCCTAATTTGTTGCTTTTGTTTATTTGAGTTATTTTGTGTCAATAAAGTAGCTTGACAATCGCAAGGTTTTTTTTCATCACATATATCTTTGGTCATCTGGCTAAAGATATTTGTGGTTTTTTCCTTCATGATTCTCATGTGATACCCTCATAAAAGTTTTCGCGTCTTGCTTAGGTCGATAAAGAATAAAGTGGCTTAAACTGTTTTTGCGCATTCCACCGGTATGCACAATTACCGCCACCTTATTTTCTTATTGCCCTTCACACGTTACTCACAGTTTTCAGAAGTATTTTGGAAAGCAGGTTAGGACATGAAAGATGGATTACCTAGAGCTAATGATTACGCTCCGGGATTCACATTGACTCAGCCGACATTTCCAGAGCTAAGTACCTTTTCTTTTCTTTATTATTCATAATTAGGGACAATGTTCCTAATAAGGGGGGAGGCGTCTTAGCTGGGTAGTTGAAATTAGGGGAATAATTTTGAAAAGATTAACATTATTTATAGCTTGCTTATTGCACGTTTTGAGTAAGGAATCGGTGGAAAAGGAGCCCAAGTTCAATTTGAAGTGAGCTATATCATATTCAATTTAGTATGGAAGAATGAGGGTTTGTTATGTTGCATGAAGTAGTAACTTATTAATTATTATTCTATCATTGCAATCAATATTTGAGCATATAATCTGAGTGAGAAGTGTTTAAGATCATATTGTTGGTCCCAGAGAAGGGTAAAACTATAGTCAGAGAGGGGGGGTGAATGGCAATAGTGGAGTGTCAAAAGCTTTTCTTGTATTTAAAAGCTTTTGGGCAGCGGATAAGTCCCTTCTAAATATGTTGCAAGTAGTTTATGCAATCACTAATATGTAGTATGCAATGAAATAAACTGTTGTAGAGTAAATTGCTGAAAGTAAATAGACACAAGGTTTATAGTGGTTCAGGGTGGTGTAATCCCGTAATCCACTCTTCTTCTGTGATGATTGGAGGAATTCACTATTGTTTTCATAGATACAATAGCCTGATTGTCCTTGACTACACAAGCTTCACAATCTTCAAGACTATCACTCCCTGACTGCAACAACTTCAATGACTCAGTCTCTTTCACTGCTCCTTGAGAACAAAACTTCAGCAGCTATCACAAACACAACTCCTTCTCAGATGGCTCTGATTCACTTGCTTGATTGAAGTAAATTGGATTCACAAAACTTGTTGATCAGACTCAATGCTTGATGTTGAAATTATAGTTCTGAGTTTTGAGTTGATCACTAGATATTCCTTTTTAAGCACAGATGAAGGCTTTTCATTTTGACAGAGTTTCTGCTTGAAAGCTCTCAGATTTGATCGTCCTTTTGTGTATTTGTCAATGCCTTCTATTTATAGCCTTGATAGTCCTTGATTTGAATTTCCGTCCGTTGGCTGTATTAATGAGGGTAATAATCCTTGATTTTATTCTTGATTCCCCCTTAATTATATTCTCCTTGATTTTAGTGATCGGATTTTTCTTCGAACGTTTATCAGAAAATCCGTCCTTGATTGATCCTCAATTAATTGTGCATTTAATGCTTGATCTTCTGAATCTTCTTCATATTTCAAAATCTGATCAAGTAAAGTTTACTTGGCCATTCCCTGAACGGTTAAGTGATCTTTTTGACTTTGCCGATTAGATCTTTCTTCATTGCTTTGTCATTACTTAGCCGATAGTCAGTTTACTTTGCCGATTCACTGTTTCTTTCATTCTTTTTATTTTTAGGTGAATCTTTGTACTTCACTGATCCTTGATTTGTGTGGGATCAATGTACACCATATTTGAACTTTATGTTTCCTCACTTGGAATGTAACTTAGACTTATCCAAGGTCATCACAGACTTCCTTGGTTATAAGTCATACCATATGTCTTCATGTTTCTCTGCTGGTGCTTGGCCGCTTTACTTTGCCGAACATCTGATTTCACTTTGCCGTCCTACCAACTAGTACAGTAATTGTCTGACTCAACTTATACAACATGTCAGACTCTAAGTAAAGACTTATACAAAGAATTCTAACTTATTTTCAGGCTTGCTATAACAGCTAGTATGGGCATCATCAAAACATAACAAAATGTTCCTAACAATTTCCCCCTTTTTGATGATGCCAAAACCCTCATAAGCCTAAAGATTAGTATAACAAAGTTTTTCATAATAAACAATGTAATAAAAATTCAACAATTTTATTCATCCATTTGAGGGAAATAAGATAATTCAGTTCAAAGCATATTCAGATTGCTGTAATTACATTTTACTTAGTTCTGCTTTGTACCTCTTGAACTTTGTGGTCTAGACCTCTTCCATATCTTTCCAGTCGATCTCTGGAAACTTCCACTTGCAGTATGCCATAGCAGTGTACTCAGAGACTCCATGAAATACTCTCTTGGCAACAAGTCTATTAAAATCAGGCATAGTCTCATTTGCCCTAGGTTCTCCAAAATACTTCTCAAGTCTATCCCTAGCTTCTGCAATGTGTGAGTCAGCAAACTTGAGATTCTTGTACAGACCCCATTGGTCTTGTTTTTCATTCTCCCTATAGGATTGAAGTATTTTGCCATATAGTTGAAATCCTCTTGTTTCTCAGTTGGTAAATCTTCTGGTCCTTTTGCAGAAAGTGGTTTGGCTGTACTTGGTCTGCTGGTTCCAACACTTTGCTGGAGAGATGCATGTTGTCTTTTAATGCCATTGTATATTTTGGCCATGTCAACTCTCTTCTGTTCATCCTGATAGCTTAGCCAGTCTGCCCAAGCTTCATCTTGTGTTTGATTTGGATACAACCCTTCTTGGACTCTGAAAAATTCTCTTACATGAATAGGATCTCAGCCTCGTATTCTTGCCTGTTTCTGTGAGTTGGGAAAATTCTTTTCTCTCTGCTTGTACTAGTTCTGTGTTCTCTTGCTGATCTCCTTTGCTGATTTGATCTAGGTCTTTGCTGTCCACCCGATCTATCTCTATCATCGTCTCTTCTTTAGATAGGATGAGGAAATCCTATGCAGGGTTCATTTGAGGCATTTTCTCTTTCTTCTCTAGCCTTCCTTTGCTGCTCTTCAGCCTCATTTTTGATTCTTATTTCTATGTCCCTTGCTCTCAACTGTTCCTCTGTAAAATTTGGGGGTCTGAGTGTTGATCCTTCAGGCTTATCACTTTCCTCCTTTTTGGCAGCATCAATGCCTTGTTGGAGCAAGATGTTGTTTGTAGCTTCAGCTGTACCAATTAGTGAGTCCAATTTGGACTCAATGTATGTGAACCTAGAGTCATGATCAGTCATCTTTTGGGTTACACTTCTAAATCTGGTGCCAAAAGCAAGTGACATGGACTCATTTTCTTGAGAGATGTGTTATCTGAGTCCTGTAAGATTGTTGGTGATGTTGAGGTTTAGCTGTTTGAGCAAGTCTCTTTGTCTTGGCACAACTATATTCTGTGCATCAATGTACTCAGCAACAGCCTGAAATCTTCTTTCAATGGAGTGACTTTCATCCTTAAATGCTGAAGTCATTGATCTGAGATACAGGGCTTGCTGTTCCAGTTCCTCGGCCAGCCGATCTGCTGCCTTTTCAAATTCCTCATTTGTTATGCCAGTGTTTGGCTGAGTAAGTGTGTGATGGATGTCAGCTGGCTCTGGTACTGTTTGCTACCCTCTGTCTTGATGTTGAGTAACATCTATACCAACTTCTACTACTTCAAGGACTTGAGTAGAAGTGTATTGTTGTGCAGCACTGTCTCTTATTCCCCTTGCTCTGTGCTAGGAATTGCCTTGACTGGTGTTGCAGCAGCTGAGCCAGTATCCAACACTGTTGTGGGGTCAGCCGGAATATCAGCGGATAGTGGCTGTTGTGTTGTCTTAGCTGGTGAGGTTGGTTTTTCTGATGCATGTGTTTTTAGAAAAGAGCTTAAGAGAATGTTATCATCAATTGCATCAGCTGTTCGTTCATCCTCTTTGTCTTGGCCATCAGTGGTGTCCTTTGGATCATTTCCATCACCATTTTGATCAGCACCATCATCATCACCATCGTCATCATCATGGTTATCACTTTCATCAGCTGACTCATCACTTTCTTTGTCAGAGGGTGGATGGATATTTGCATTAGCCGCATCCACCATATCCTAGAGTGGTGACTCATCTAGTACACCAACAAGGGTTATGATCCCAAGAAATTTGAAAACCAGGCCTCTTCAGCAAGCATGCGTTCTGAGTCTTGATGCTGAATTCTAGAATCACCTTCCTTCCATTCAAGGTATGCTGCAATTCGACCATCAATATCATTTGCAGATAGCTGTGCCGGTTCTTCTGGAGTTTCTTCTTCATCTCCAGTGTCTTCCCCAACCTCCTCATTTTGAGGTTGTTCATCCTCACTTTCATTTTCCTCTGCTGGTTGTTCTCTATCTGCTTCAGAATCCTCTTCTTCTTCTTCATCAATCAACTTTCCAAAATCTTCATTGTCCAAATTTCTTTGAACCTTTTGCTTCTTTCTTTGGCTAGAGGTGTGTTTTGTGGTTTGCTTTCTCTTTCCTCCTCCTGTTTTCTTTTGCTGTTTGATATAGGTAAACATGGTTTTGGATTCATGCAGTTTATGGAGTTGGACAACTGATACTTTCAAACATTGCAGAAGATAGTGTAGCTGGATCCCATAGGACTTCTTTACCCAGAAGATCCTCTTTTTCTGCCTTCCTTCTGCTAATCCCTTTTTAGCAGCAGTTGCCTCTCCTTGGATTTGTTCTTTGATTCTCAGGAAGAAATAAGTTGCCCAATTAAACTTCAGACTGTGATAGATGATTCCCATAAGGAGCATTCTGACCTCTGTCATGGCGTTGTTTGCCCCTAACTTTCCTTCAATTGTTTTTCCAACTAAGGCACTGAATTCGTTGAAGGATTTCTTCAAGGCAGATCTAAGACAGTTGAATTTCTTAGGGCCTGGGTTTGCTGTTTTAGAGATTGTGTCCCAGAGTTCATCCAAGTTTTATGGGACAAGAGCCACTTTTGCTTGACCTTTATTTGAAAGTTTGAGCTGTTGCGAATTACCTTTGATGTAATAACTACTTCTGTGCCGTTGACAGATTCAACACTTTTGTCTTCCTCCCATTCGTCACCTTCTTCTGCAGGGAGTCCAGGGATATATTTTGCAGTCTTCCAGAAAGAGATTAGACTTTCATAGCAAATATCGGTGATTGGGGGATTTCGAAAAGTCGATAATTTTAGGTTTTTGCATCCAGTTGCAAGTTTTTGTGCATCTTCGTCATTTCCACATAGCTTTAAGTAGTGTTCATCTAGAAAGAACGACCCAGTGTCAATTGATTTTTCATACTATTTTCCAGTTTGAGTATTTGAAGAGGATGAAGCCATTGTTTGAGATTTGAAAGAAAGCTTTGGTTTTGCAGTGAGAGAATAGGGTTTATGGTTTGCAAGAGAGCGTAAAGAATTCTAAAAAATCTTTAAGTGTGGTTTATATAGGGTGATTTGTGTAGTGTGAACGTGGTTGAATATGGAAGGATTTCGTGATGTAATGGCGTGATTTTATGTATATAAATCCTGATATTCGAGTGAAGTGGGGGAGTGGATTGAGGCGGTTGTAATTAGAGGAATAATATAGTTACCTCCATGATTTAAAAATGATCTCCACGTGTGTAATCTTTCACAATATAATCTTCCATAACTTCTTGATTTGCCACGTGTATTAAGCTGATTTAGTTCACACTTTAGTTTGCTGGTGACTTTAATTCGTATTTCGGTGGAGTGACTTGGCTGGTCACTTAGCCGATGTAGTGACTTCTTCACTGAGCTGCTATATATAATTGTTCCTAACAATCAGTGCAGTTGACTTAGCTGAGTACCAGTGTCTTACCTGCTATATATAAAATTGACCGTTGGCTCCTCGGCAACGGCGCCAAAAACTTGATGACGTAGATCAAGTGTTAATAAAATACTTGACCACCATAAACCAATACTAGCAAGAGGACTAGGTCCATCGTAGTATAGCTATAGCGAATCAAGGTCGATCCCATAGGGAACCAATTGTGGGTCATTTATATACAAACAATTAATTATTCATATCAAGGACACAAAGCGGTCTATGACCAACAAAAGACAAGAAAGGTAAAGGACACGACACAAACAACGTAATTAACCACCCCAATTATTATGTTATCGTTTGGATCTAGAGATTCTATATAATTAAGCTAGACTCGACAACTATTAATCCGATCCGTATTTCTTTTATATTGGCTACGGGAGTCATCCCCTAAACTAGATCTAGCTCCGGGTAGGCCATCTAGATCACTATGCTACATTACGTGACTTTGCTTTTTCGGCCTCTATCTCATATAAATTGCACGCTTACAAAACTAGGGATGCCGATATTAACCATATTCCTCACCTAGGAAACATTCCTGTGATTAGGCATACTTCCTAAGCGATCGCATCAGTCTCTGTCCCATTAACAATTACCTGCACGGTCTCATGTTAATCTACGATTTACGTATAACTAGGTGCTAGCAATTCCCAAATACAGAATAGATCTAGATCTCGCTGAAAGTCCAGGAAGATCAATTCATGAGCCGACCTAGGAGCACTATATTGGTATTTCCTAATCATACGCTAATTAAAACAGACGAGCAACGTATCCGTAGCCATACCTACTAAGATAAGAAATTCTAGGTGGACAATCACACCATAAAGACGTGGCTAGATTGACGCGGCGAAAACCTAAATCTTAGCGTTTCTCTATACTTATCGGATAAAATACAGATTCATAAAGCAATTATATAGATCTACTAAAAACACGATTGTTGATCAAAGTAAAGTCATACATAGATCACGAGATATAGGCGTGGGCGTTTGGATCCTTATAGACGAGGAATCCCCACTGCCTCATGTCGCAATCCTAGATCTACATCATTTAACTAAGAAACAATAATCTCAAACGATAAATAATAATTGGGGAATTAATTATAAAAACTAAGAGAAATAAATACAAGAACTTACATAATTGCAGAACTTGTAAAAAACTACTCTGAGAAAAACTGAGGATTTTATTATAAACTGAGAGAAGTGTCTGAGGTGTATTGTGTGTTTTTGGCGTGTATGACATGCCTTTATTTATAGGAGTTCAAGCTAATTAAGATATATACTTCAAAATATCAAAACAAATAGAGATAACTCCCGGCCGATCTCAAAATAAAAATAAGATGCGCGCCCCCCCCCCTTTCATGCGTGTCCTCCAAAGTCGGCGCCACTCTTTGGATTGGTTTGCCGGCGCTTGTCATGCCTTACTCCTCTTTTCGTGCTTATCCGATCTTTATCTTTAATGCATCAGGATTTCCTTGGATTTATCTTGAGATTTAATTCTTCCATTTGTATTTATCCTCCAAAATTATCTCAATCTATAAAATAGATATTTATCTCAAAGTAAATAATAAAATAATAAAAACGGATAAATACCAAAATATAAATAAAAACAGATAAATACCAAATTATAAATGATAAATCACATAACATTAAATAATCAAAATAAACATGTGATTTAATATAAAATACATATTATTAATCTCGATTTAAGGTCAACGTTGATGACTTTTACGGGTATAATTTGACCGTCATCAACTACCCCCCACTTAGACTTTGATCGTCCCGAACAAAGCATCAATAAGTCATTCCCCAAGAAAACAGTTGTCATGGTCAAATCATATTTACGCAAGAAACTCGAGTCAACTCATACCAGTCATGCTCATAAGATATCCATTATTCACTACTCGCTATGAACCGAAGTGATGTGTGCATGTGCATTCAGTTTTATATACTCGTGGCAAGATTAGAGTTTATGCTAACTTCGCAATCTTAACCTACCAACATCAGTATTCCCACTTCTTAAGCCTCGCAATGGGTAAAGACATGGTGCAATAAGCAAGAGCGTTATCTAAGAGGTTTTTGGACTTGGAGACCGAGAAAAATACTCGAAGCCTCTTAAAAGTTGAATTTTTTCTCATATTTTCATATCTTCAAGCATTAACACATCTCAAGAAAGAAACTTGCTTTAAAAGTAAATTGTTGGACTTATTTTTATGTTTTGATGATGAGTGCCAGACTAACTGTTATAGTGCAAAGGCAAAAAGATGTCTAGATCAAATATATAGGTTTATTAGAGTTTGATATTTGTATAGGTTTGATCAAACAAGCACTGTAATGGTCAATTTGATTCATATATCCAGATCGGCCCATATCGATGAGGGTAGATTAGTCGATGAGACTAGTATAGAAACCCTTGAAGACCGAAAAGTGAGGCTCAAACTCGATTCTGAAGGCTGGGGATCAAACTTAGTGATTAAAGTCAAGGATATGGAATCAGAATTTAGGCAAGTCTGTGATGACCTAAACTGATTACATATACCTTGTGTACAAGGTCTAAGTTCCATAAGTTGGAAGATGTTTGGAACTTGGTTATAATTAAAACGGTGTAATCTAACTTCACAAGTTAAAGTTAGATAAAAGAAATCAGCTACATTGTATTTTATACACAGCAAATTGACGTTCAGCAGACTGATAGGTATTACAGCAGACTGATGAACATGCTGATAATATACCTCGATTAATTCAAGATTACATTGGAAGATTACATGGAAAATGACAGCTAACAACATATGACTTATCAAACAAATTAGTGGTTGAGATTAAAAGGACGTTGGGATGATTCAGGATTTTATCCAATGGATATAAGTCAGGATGGACAGATTTGCATTGTCAAAAAGGAATCGACATCATCGATCCTATGAATAGTGACAGAAAGCAAGTCAAATGGGACAAAACAAGGAACGGCTATATTTGAATTTCAAATACAAGTCACATGCCATCCTACCTATAAATAGAGGACTTCCAACTCAGAAAACGAGGAGAAAGATTGATGAACTTTAAGAGAAAAATATAAGAAATAATTCTGAGCTGCAAGAACACCCTGTTGAACCTACTGAGCTTAAAGCTACTGATCCAGAGAAAATCTTCAAGTGTATTCTGTATTCAAGCTACATCAAGTTTGCACACTTGAAGACCGCAAGTCGCTTGATTATATCATCCTAATCAAGTCACGTGAATGCCATTGAATCATTTACTTGATTCAATATTTATTTTATAAAGAACCTCTTGAAGACAGGTGAAGCATCATTGGAGTGTGAAAGGCTGTTGTTTGTGGTGGAGAGTGGTGAAGAGGCAATCCTACCCTTCAAGGACTAGTGGAAGACTTTGGAGCAAAGCAATCCTACCTGTTCTAGTTTTCGGTTTGTGAAGCCATAGTCATTGGAGAAGGACAAGCAACCTTAGGAATCTTTGTAATGACTACATCAAAGATCTCTACAGTGAATTACCTCCAACATCACGGGAGAAGAGTGGGTGACGAGATTACACCACTGGAACCACTATAAAATATGCCTACTTACTTTCTGCACTTACATTCGCATTTAGTTTACTATACACATCAATCTCATGAATCTAGCAATGAAAAATCACACATACACTAATGAGTATCTAATACTTAGTATCATATTTAACAACAAGTAACAAGGCTTAATTTTTGATATAATTCCATTTGCACAAATTCATAAACTCAGCTGTCGATGAACTCTTGTACATCGACATCAAAGAGCTTATTGAAGTGTCAAGCAGACTCACCGAGGTATCAACATTCTTTGAAGTTGTTGAATTTGTTAACTCCAAAAAGTTTTAAGTGTTAAGTTTATTCACCCCCCTCTAAACTTAACCAAAGCCTTTTCAAGGGACCAACAATTGGTATCGGAGCAGTGCTTCTATTCTGAAGAAATCCTACTTGTTGTGCTTGTGAAAATACTTTGAAAATTTTTCAAATCACTGATTTTCAAAGACTTGCATCATGGATAACAACCTGTATGCTAGAACTATGCTGATGTGTTCTCTAGATAGATTTGATGAATATAAACGTCGAATGCAAGCTTACCTTGTTTGCAACTCATGGTGAAATGATGTATGTCTTTGACGAGATGGATCACTTGGAGATTGTCAAAGCGAGAATGATGGGTGATGTATTTGAATACATTCCAAAACCAAAAAGAGAATAGAGTGCAGAAGATAGAAAGAGAGCAAACCTCAACAATATTGCTATTGATATCATTTATAGAACCTTGGATAGCAATATGTACATGAAGGTTAAAGATTGCAAAACAGCTAAAGAACTTTGGGACAAGATACAGTTGATATGTGAAGGCACTGATGCAATCAAGAAGAATAAGATCAGTGTGGCAAAGAAGAGGTTTCAAAAGTTCAAGATGCTACCAAATGAAACCATTGAGCAAATGGAGTCTAGTTTTAATGCTATCCTGGATGAACTTACCCTACTGAGTGTAAGTTACTCAAAAGAAGAAATAAACTCAAAAATCTTGGAAGCATTACTTGACAAAGAAGTTTGGGAGATGAAAGTCACTGCAATAGAAGAAATGAGAAAGCTGCATGAAGAGGATACATTCAAATTATTCTCAGATCTTAAAGCATATGAATTCAGCAAGAGATTGGTTCCTACCACTGAAATAGAGGAACCAAAGACAACTGCATTGGCTGCTAAACATCAAGAAGAGACATCAGGAGCTCAAGATGATCTGCTGGATGAAATGCAAGAGCAGATTGCCCCACCGAGCAAGAAAATTAGAATGATGAAGACATGAAAGGCCCCTTCAAGAAATTTCACAAAGAGGCCTACTGAAAGAAAGAAAGAAGAACCAAAGAAAGACAATGATTATCTTTGCATTCATTGCAAGAAACCAGGACACTTCAAACCTGACTGTCCTGAGTTAAATTAGAAAAAAGAACCTGATTATCTTTGCTTTAACTGCAAGAACCCTGGACATTTTAGACCTGATTGTCCAGACCTACTGAAGACCAAGAGCCAACAAAGAAGACATGGAAAGAAGGCTATGGTTGCTGAAGATGAATCAGGGTATGAAGTTGAATCTGAAAAGGGAAATGAATCAGATGACACAACATTGGTTGCTGAGATGGAAGATTATGCATTGATGGCTAACATGGATGAAACAGAGGAGGTATACAATACTGTATCAATTAACACTCCTGCTGGAAGTGATTGTGAATCAACTTGTGGTTCAAATCCTAGAAATTCCTACAATGAAGAAGCTTTGGATGCCATCCTTAAACAACTGACGAAAATACAATCTAGTTATGAGATTGTGAAGGCTGAAAAAGAAGCTCTTCAAGTAGAAGTTGAAAGATTAACTGATGAATTAAGGATTCTCAAAGGTAAGGAAAAAGAGGTTAGACAGAATCAGTATAAGCCTACTGAACATCCAGTGAGCTTACGAGTCTCATTGAACCACCTTGTTCTCTCTACGCATACAAATCTGGAAAGCCTTATGGTGATAGAGCAGGGCTTGGATTTGGAACTCAACAATCCAAAAAAGAGTGGATCCAAAGAAGGCTCATTGAACCTAGTACGAGGTGGTCCTAAGTTTGTACCTGCACAAGATCCAACTCCCAGTAAGGTTGCTGAGGCAGTAAAACCTACTGAGAATGCTTCAAGGAAACAAAATCAGAAGTCAAAGAAGTCAACAGCTCCTAATAAAAGGAACAAATCCAAAAATAGGACTGCTGTGCCTTCTAAACCTGTTGATAGCAGACCTGCTACCAAGTCTGCTGGACCACAGAAGGGTAAGAAACAGAAATATTCCAAGGATAAGAATCCTAAACCCAAAAATATTAATCATTCAAGGGATACTTATCTCAGGGGGAAAGGTAGACTATTCCCTACTGATGATGATTGGAATATTCCTGTATCTAATGCTAGAAACAGTAAGAATAACCATTCTGATAGGGTAAAACCTAAGCAATGGGATCAGCAGAGGACTTACACAATACCTCAGCAGACTCCATACTACAGGGCTGTTTCTAACAGACATCAAACTAATGGTTATGCAAATGCTTCTAACAACAAAAGTCACTTCAAACAGCATTATAAACCAAAAGGCCAGAAAACATATGTGAATCCTACACAACCTACTGTTAGAACTTATGGATGTGTGGAATACATGTATGAACCAAGGTATGACACTCTTAGGAAAAGACCTTATGGAAACTTACCAAAGGTCATGCTTACCACTGACCATTATGGACCCAAACAGGTTTGGGTACCTAAAATGTATTAAATTTATTTTGTAGGGTGTCTGGTACTTTGACAGTGGATGTTCCAGACATATGACAAAGAATAAGCACTGTTTGTCAAACTATGTGGCAAAGGATGGTCCAAGGGTGAATTTTGGCAACAAAAATACACCTGGATACACAAGAGGATATGGCACACTTGTGAGGAATGGACTTACAATCAAGAATGTTGCATATGTGGAAGGATTTGGACTACAACTTCTTTGAGCTTTGGACAATTACGTGACATGGGATACAAGGTCACTTTTGACAAAAACAAGCGTATCTTGTCATTAGTGAAAGAGGTGATCAAGTTGTATTGGTGGTAGAAGACAACAAAACATGTATGTTGTGGATTGGTCTCACTGCAGTTCGAAACTCTGCTGATTGTGCATACCAAGTCGAACTCAATTGGTTATGGCACAAAAAGTTGAATCATTTAAATTTTGATGATATCAATCGGTTGGTGAAGAAAAGCGGTGATTGGTTTACGAGATCACATTCAAGAAAGATACTATATGTGATGCTTGTCGGCAAGGTAAATGCAGACCAAATCAAGCTTCAAATCAAAGACTAAGCAATCAACTAACTTGAGTCTTTAGGTGATACATATGGATTTATTTTGACCAGATTACACCAACAAGTGTTACACGGAAAGAAATACACCTTAGTGGTTGTGGATGATTATTCATGGTACACTTGGGTGGTTTTTATGAACAAGATAAGTGAAACACTCAAGATGATGCCTGATCTTTTGAAGAGATTACAAAATGAGAAAAGTTTGACAGTAGTAAAGATAAGATCAGGACAAAGGGTTGAGTTTCTCAATAAAGTTATAAGAGAATATGTGAGAATGAATGGTGTACTACATCAACTTGCTGCTGCTGGTACACCTCAGCAAAATGGGGTTGCTGAAAGAAGAAACATGACATTAAAGGAAGCAGGAAGGACTATGATTTGTGAAGCATTGCTACCTGAAAGATATTGGGCTGAAGCAGTTAATACAGCATGCTATACACAAAATAGAACCTCAGTGAACAAGAAGCTGCTGAAGACACCTTATGAGATTTGGAATGGAAGAAAACCAAATATATCTTATTTCCATCCATTTGGAAGCAAGTGTTTTATCTTGAATCATAAGGAGCATTTGAAGACATTCCAACCTAAATCAGATGAAGGAATTTTCTTGGGATATTCTTCAGTCAACAAGGCATTCAGGGTACTGAACAAGAGGTCATTAAAACATGAAGAAACAATCCATGTTGTGTTTGATGAACCTAAGTTCACTAGTATGGAAGATGAAGTTTGTGAACCTGCTGAGAACCTACAAGTCACTGATCTAGACTGTGTTGAAGTTTTGGAAAGGTTTAATGACTTAAAAGTTTCTGATTCTGCCCCTGCTGAATACCCTGCTAGTGATACTACTGATGCAACAACTGGAGCAGTTCAAGGATCTGCTGAACCCCCTATTGAAGAAGCAACAGCAGACCCCACTAAAGATGAGGTTCCTGAGAATCAATCTAACCAGAATCCACAATGGTTAAGGGATCACCCTGCTGAACAAGTCATTGGCAACATTCAGCAAGGTGTAAGAACTAGAAGACAATTAGAAGCTATGTTTACTTGTTTCCTATCACAAATGGAACCTAAAGTTGTTGAAGAAGCAATTTCAGATCCAGATTGGATAATTGCTATGCAAGAAGAATTAAATGAATTTGAAAGAAATCAAGTTTGGACACTAGTTGAAAGGCCTAGTCATGCAAATATCATTGGTACTAAATGGGTATATAGAAACAAACTTGATGAATCTGGTACCATTATAAAGAATAAGGCCAGACTAGTTGCAAAAGTCTATTCTCAAGATGAAGGAATAGATTTTGATGAAACATATGCACCTGTTGCAAGATTGGAAGCTATCAGACTATTCTTGGCACATGATGCATATAAAAACTTCAAGGTATATCAAATGGATGTCAAAAGTGCATTCTTGAATGGCATTCTAGAGGAGGAAGTGTATGTTCAGCAACCTCCGGGATTTGAAGTTAAAGATCAAGAAGATAAAGTGTATAGACTCAATAAAGCACTTTATGGCTTGAAACAAGCACCAAGAGCATGTTATGAGACTTTATCTCAATTCTTGGTGGACAATGGTTTTACAAAAGGCACCATTGATAAGACTCTTTTCAAAATCAATGAGAAGGACATCACCCTGCTGGTACAAATTTATGTTGATGACATAATCTTTGGTTCTGAAAATGAATTGTTATGTGAGAAGTTTGCAAATCTAATGAAGAGCAAGTTCCAAATGAGTATGATGGGAGAAATGAACTACTTTTTGGGATTGCAAGTTAAACAGATGAAGATGGAATCTTCATTCATCAAACCAAGTACACCAAGGAGCTGCTGAAGAAGTTTGGTATGGAAATAGCACTAAAGTATCAACTCCTCTGAGAACAAATATCAGATTGGATAAAGACAAGGAAGGCAAAGATGTTGATCAGACTTTATACATAAGGATGATAGGCAGTCTGCTGTATCTCACTGCCAGCAGACCTGATATATCCTTTGATGTAGGTGTTTGTGCAAGATTTCAATCCAAACCTAAAGAAAGTCATTTAGGTGCAGTCAAAAGATTTCTCAAGCACCTAAAAGAGACTTTGGGAGTAGGGATATGGTATTCCAAGGATGGAAGCTTCAAAGTTATATCCTACTCAGATTCTGATTATGCTGGATGCAAGATTGATAGAAAAAGCACCACAGAACACTCGTCGGTTAATGGGAAATAGATCGGTTTCTGGTTTAGCAAGAAAGCAATTCAATATCAACTTCCCTTCTTGAAAAGCCGAATACATTTTTCGCAGGAAGTTCTTTGTGCACAAGTACTTTGGCTAAGACAACAATTAAGGGATTATGGAATTGAAGAAAAAGAAATTCCAATTATGTGCGGCAACACAAGTGCAATTGCAATCATAGAAAATCCTGTTTTGCACTCAAGAACCAAGCACATTGATGTGAGACATCATTTTATAAGAGATCATGTTGAAAAGAAAGATGTGGTGGTTCTGTATATCCCTACTGAAGATCAACTTGCTGATATTTTCACTAAACCACTTGATAGTGAAAGATTTGCTAAACTAAGGATTTGAACTTGGAATTATAAAAGTTGGTGATATTCAAACAATGTCTTGGAATTCACCAAGGGATTAGTCTTTGCTATGTTGGGTGAGCTCACTTAGCAGATTAGTCATTGGTATCAACAATTCCATGTACTTATGTTTGGACAATTGAGCAAATGAGGTTGCGAAGGGGATTGGTCTTTGTCATGTTGGGTGAGCTCACTTGACAGATCATTCATTGGTATTAAACTTCATCTTGTATTATCAATTGAACAAAACAAGAAGAAATCAAGGATCGTGAGAGAATTACTATGTCGGTGAAATTTCTTTGAAGCATCTTTATCAAAGGTCTTTGAGCCAACCTCTTTGAGGACAACCCTTTGAATAGAGCGTTTACAGTCAAACTTATTAAAGTCAAAAAGCAGATTGGCGGGATATTTATTTTATCCTTTATAACCGCAGTTAACACGATCTAACAGTTACAATACGTTTTGGAAAGTAATGGGCCACGTGTCAAGCTAGCATTCACTCAGATTAATCATGGTTAATGTGGATGTACGTGCACTGACAGTTACAACCACTCCCTGTCTATTAATACAGACCTATTACACAGAAGATACTCTCTACTTGCAAAATCTCAGATTTATACTCTCTGTTTTTACACTGTGTGAACACAGATTTGAGAAACTATCTTCTTCATCTCATTTTTCTTTAACAATGGCGGAAAAGATTGATGTTCAGATTGGAAAAAGTCAAAGTGTTAGAGGTTTTGTTGTTGATGCAAATAAAACTGAATTAGCAATCAACATTGGTCGAAGAATAAGGAGATATGAAGGTCTGGAGAATGTTCTTAACATAAGACTGGAAACAATCTCATACACAAATGTTGTGAGCTTTTGGAAGAACATTGTGATAAAAGAAGGAACAGAGGCTTTCAAAACAAGCTGTGAATGCCCAGGAGATTGAGATTTCCCAAGTCTGCGAGGAAGTTTTGGTTTTGAAGAAGTAGTAGATGGTCCGAAGAAATCCACGAGGAAATGGGATTGTCCAAGATGGATTTTGTTGATAAGATCAAGACAAATGAAGACATCAAATCAATTCCAGGCATCAATGTTAGACACATTGGGTATGAGTACAACTTTCTTTGCGCAAAATCATTGCAAAGAATATATATTAGAAATTTGGTTGGAAGTATGGATACTCTATCGGGACCCAAGATAGAGTGATGATGATTATTTGCGAAGTATGAAGTTTGATTGAAATTTGGGTATTTCATTCATTACATGAAGAAAGTAGCCAAAGAAGAAAGAGAAGGGAAGAGGAAATCCAAGGCTTTTCCCTTAGAATTGATGGTTCAGGCCCTGCTGAATCATTTGGAGATTCCTGATGTTGCACCTGAGAAAATAAATCAATCCAGATATAAGAAAGAGATCACTTATCATATCCCTGGTCTGGATGATGATGAAGAATGTGTTGCTGAGGCTGCTGATAGTGATGATAATGGAGATGATGGTGATGCTGGTGGTGAGCAGGTCAAGCAAACTGTTAAGAAATCTGTCAAACCTGCTGCACCAAAGAAGGCTACTGAGAAGAGAAAGGCTGTTGACACTAGAAAGATAACATAATTGTTAAAGCCTAAAAGAACAAGGAAGCAAGCAGAGATGGGATCATCGAGTGAGGCTTTGAGGTCCAGTGAAGTTGAGATTACTGACCCTGATGTAGCTGCTAGGAAAACTGTTGTTGAGATTTTGAAGGAACAACAATAAGAAGCTAGTAGAAAGAGGAAGACTACTGTGATTGAAATTGATGATGAGCCACTTTCCAAAAGGATCAAGGAGATTATTCACAAAAAGAAACATGGAAAAGGGGAAACAATTGAAAATCTTAGAGGCTCAAAGGGCACAAGAAGAAGAAGAAGCAGTAGAAGAAGAAGTAGAAGTAGTAGGAGAGGCTATTGATGCTGAGCCATTGACTATTATCAAGCCTACTGAGGATGCAGAGGTGGTTCTTGAGCAACCTGCTGGAGAGTCACAACAAACTACAGAAACTGAACCTGCTATTGATGTTGTTGAATCCTCATCTGCAAAGGCTGCTGAGCCAACTGAAAGTGCACAGGTTGTTGTTGAGCAATCTGTTGAAGAAACACAGCAGTCTACTGTACCTGAGCCTACTGTTGTTATTGTTGAATCTACTCCAATTGCACAAGTTGTTGTTGAGCAACTTGTAGAAGATCCACAGCAGACTACTGAGTCTGCCCCTACTGTGGAAGTGGAGAAATTAGTACAAGACCCTGCAATTACTGCAATAGTTCAGGGGGAAGAACAGTCTACTGTTAACCCTGCTGATGAGCATATAAGTCAGGGGGAAGAAAGTGTGGTGCAGAAGGAGGTAGTAGGGACTAATATACAACCAGAGAAACCTACTGACCTAGAAGCATCTGTAGAAGAAACTTTGAACCTACTTGTGGAGACCTTTGGAGGTCAGCAAGGTAGTAAAACAACTCCCAAAAGATCATTCTTGCCCTTTGAAAGACATGAGAAAAAGAAGAAAGAAGGGTATGTTGATCCAAAGCTCCTGCTGATGGCTGATTATTTCCAATGGAAGTTTGGATATTATAAGAGACAAAATCCAGCTGCAGAACCAATGACAGATTTTGTACCTCCTTGCTGCAGTCAAGGCTGATGGATCTGTTTGATGAACAACAGAAAGAAGAAGGTATCAAGTTCAGGAATCCAAGAGGTGATGATGACTCTTCATCATCTGACTCTGATGACAATCATCCATCTGGTCCAGGAGGAACCAGTGGGAATGCACTAATTATTGACCCACCTGTAAGGCAGTCTACTGGTATAGGACAGTCTACTGATAGAAATCAGACTAGACAGATAGATGAGGATTTGGAAAATCTCACCATGGATGATATAGAGGCACAAATCAATGAGGGAATAGATGGTGGTGCAAACAGAATGGTTGGTGAGATTGATGATATATTTGTGGTTGAACCTACTGATCAACCTGAGGATCAGCAAAATGTAGATTTGGATGATGTGAGGGTCACTGACCACAGTGAACCTAGTGCCAGTTCAGAAGACTCAATTCAATATCAAGATGGATTTGACACCGAGGACACCACGACCAAAGCGCAAATTTGCTAAGAAGGATCACCGATATGGGAAATTTCAACAAGAAAATATGGACATTTTCCCTGATCAAGTTGTTGTGGCATTCATTGCACAAGATCCAAGAGTTGAAGAGGAGAGTACAGTTCTTTGTGGATCAAACAACACTGGACACGAGTTGGAGCAGGAGAGGCAGGCTCTTTGGGTTACAAAAAAGACTGGACAAAGGTTGGAACCAAATTTGGGTTTGGAGGAAACCCTTGTTGTTGGAGAACAGGCTGCTGTAGTGGAGTCTACTGGAGTCAAAACCACTGAAGGGAAAGACAGTCAGTAGACTGCTATAATTGATGAGGAGGAGCAGCTGCTGGACTATGACTTCAGTGATGAAGAATTTCAAATTGATGCATCTACTGATGATGAACCAGTGATTGAAGAACCTGCTATTGATCATATTCTGGAAGAGTACCATGGACCACACCCTGCTGGAAGGGATATGAGTTATGCTGTGGTGATCAGCAATCAGAGGCAACAATATAATATGGAGGAGCCTGCTGATGGTACTGATGGAAGAATGACTGATGGAGTGCCAGTAGAAGTGTTGAATGATTTGAGGACTGTCAGGAATGACATGCAACAGTTAAGAACTCAACTGGATAGACAAGAACAAAGATTTGAAGAACTGATGAAGCTGGTGAATGACAACAGACAATCTACTGAAACAGTTGCTTCAAATTTCACATCTACTCAAAATGCTGTTAATGATATGATGCTAGATATGAGGCGAATCAAGCAAGGAAATACACTGAAGGAAAAGTTTTTGAAAGACCAACTTACATCTATTCATCAAAAACTTGACAAACTTGCTGAAACTCCTAGACCGGCTGAGCCTGCTGCTGCACAACAAACTGTTGTACTTGATCCTAAGCTTACTGAGAGGATAACCCTGCTGGAGCAAACAATGGAAGGAAGGATCACAACAATTGATACTAGGAGTGAAATCATTGAGAGTCAACTTAACAACCTAGTAATCACTCAGGAGAGTGTGCATGGCCTGCTGTCCCATTTTGTTGATGATGTCAATAAGGGGGAAGAGGGTCAAACAGCTGTAGCAAAAGTGGCTGCAAGAATTTTCCATAAGAAGAGATGGGAAGCTGATACTAATGAATATAGGGAACCTACACCTGGCAGACTTCCACTTACAGATGAACTTCTCAAACAGTACAAGAATGTGTACAATAACAGAAGGAGACTGTCACGGATTTATCTAATGAAAAACAACAAGTAATAAATTTATAAATCCGGTATTCCCCAAGTGTAGGGATCGTAGTACAGCGATTAATACCAGAGTCGATCACAGGGAATCGGGGTATCTAGTTCATTAATTTTCCTAAGATTGTTACTATTTATTTCTAAACACAAAACTAAAAACGATAAAATAAACTGGATAGATGATTGTCAGTCCAAAGCCAGGAAGGATAAAAGCGATAATAAATAAAACTATAAACTAGAAAAAACAATAGAAACGATGATCATGGTGATTAAACAATTGAACAAGTTGTTATCCACCGTTCCCGCAACCCTTAATTTCCTTTCTAGAGTTATCTTGTGATGATCTAATTAAAGATGTGGTTCACCTATCAAAGGTATGAATTTCTACTTTTGTAGATAATTCGCCTATCAATCTCTCATCTCTCGATATATAAGATTGACGCTCTCAAACCAAGGTGTAAGATCTCTCAATCTAGCAACCTAGAAATTCAACCTATCAACTCTCGTTATGTGAAGATTAAAAATCTAATCTTTCCTATGGTGATCTAAGGTTTACACCGACTCTCATCATACGGTAAACATCAATAAGAAATACATCTCTCGATATTGATTGCATAACACATAAGCATATAAAAGATACAACTTTAATCAAATTCGCAAAACAAATCTAGATTGAAAATAAAGAACCTGCTGAAACGGATTCACAAGGTTTGAACAATTGCTCAGCCTCCAAGCATTCAGCACAACAAAAGCAAAGCGGGCGTAAAGCGAAGAAAAAACAAGAAAAATCGCAACCCCAAGCCTCTCCCAGAAAGTGGGCAGGGCCGCTTAGGTTTTTCTCCTAATGATTGTGTATCAATAGGTCTCAATAATGTGTGATTAGGGTTGAAATCCGCGCTGCTATTTATAGAAAAGTAAGTCGGTTTTCAGCATGTCGGCCGTGGACGCTCGTCCGGAATTGTGGACGCCCGTCCAGATGCCTTGGACTTGCTTCAGACGCCCGTCCACTCAGCGTCCAAACTCTCTTAATCAACTTTCTTCTCCTAGACGCCAGTCCATATCTTTAGATGCCCGTCCACTATGGACGGGACTTGGACGCCAGTTCAGCTGCTCAAAAATCGATCTTCTCATCTTTATCTTCAATCGATTTCATCTTTATCTCTTCTCCTCTTCATTAATCCGATTTTTAACCTCTTTTAATCCTCTTCTTGGTCGAAATTGTGTATCTACAATACATCAAACACATTGCAAAATGTAGTATCTTCCAAATCAATATAAAACCATCAATTTTACACATAAATCATACAATTTCGCAACTAACCCATTAAAAACATCACTTGCTCAATAAACCAATTAAACCCTTAATTTCTATGCAAATTATATGAATATGGAGGAAATCATTACAAAATATAACGTTATAAATCACATAAAATCACCCTTAACAGAGACCCTATCATGACAAGGGATTTCATGAAGGTCTAAACTCATTTTTGAGTTTGAAATTTTGGGAAGCTAGAGTGAAAGCCATGAGGGCATCCAAGAGAGGTGGAAGAGGTGGAAGAAATGGAAGATGTGGTAGTGGTGAAAGGAGTTTGCCTACCACAGATGCAAAGGAATCACTGAAGGAATTTAAGGAAGTTTATATGAGGTTAGGCTTCAGGGTTAATCAGATAAATCTTACACTTCCTGAATCATGGCATTGGTGGAAACAGCTGAACACTCATATCAACCTCTCTCTGATTGAAAATGACTGGATGAGAGAGATGATTTATGAGATTAGAGCTTATCAAGAGCAAATTGAGAAAGCAAGAGAAGAAATGGAAAGAAGACAGTAGATCAGCATACTTATACATTTATCTTTCTTTGATGCTAGATCAGTAATAACTTTGAACAAATGTTTATAATGAAAGATTACTGAATTTGTTCTGTTTTTGTTTTCTATCTTTTTGCTTTGCTGTTAGGTGAGGGTATTGGCATCATCACCAAAAAGGGGGAAATTTTTGGACTTATATTTATGTTTTGATGATGAGTGCGGACTAAGCTGTTATAGTGCAAAGGCAAAAGATGTCAGATCAAATGTATAGGTTTATTAGAGTTTGATCTTTGTATAGGTTTGATCAAACAAGCACTGTAATGGTCGGTGATTCATATCATGCAGATGGTCTATATCGAGTAGGGTAGATTAGTCAAGTAGACTAGTCCGAAACTCTTGAAGACCGAAAAGGCGAGGGCTCAAACTCGATTCTGAAGGCTAAGGGATCAAACTTAGTGATTAAAGTCAAGGATATGGAATCGAGATTTAGGCAAGTGCAGTGATGACCTAAATCGATTACATATACCTTGTGTACAAGGTCTAAGTTCCATAAGTTGGAAGATGTTTGGAACTTGGTTATAATTAAAAGGTGTAATCTAACTTCACAAGTTAAAGTTAGATAAAAGAAATCGAGTGCATTGTATTTTATACACGACAAATTCTTTATTCAAATAGATCGATAGGTATTACAATGATGATGAACTCGCTTGATAATATACCTCGATTAATTCAAGATTACATTGGAAGATTACATGTAAAATGACAGCTAACAACCTCTAACTTATCAAACAAATCAGTGGTTGAGATTAAAAGGACGTTGGGATGATTCAGGATTTTATCCAATGGATATAAGTCAAGGATGGAATGATCGCTGCTTTGTCAAAAAGAATCGACAATCATCGATCCCATGAATAGTGACAGAAAGCAAGTGAAATGGGACAAAACAAGAACGGCTATATTTGAATTTCAAATACAAGTCACATGTCATCCTACCTATAAATGAGGACTTCCAACTCGTAAAACGAGGAGAAAGATTGATGAACTTTAAGAGAAAAATATAAGAAATAAATGAAATTTGCAAGAACACCTGCTTGAACCTCATCGAGCTTAAAGCTCCGATCTAGAGAAAATATTCAAGTGTATTACGTATTCAAGCTACATCAAGTTTACACACTTGAAGGCGCAAGTCTTGATTATATCATCCTAATCAAGCTCTGCCAGAATCGAATCATATACTTGATTCAATCTTTATTTTATAAAGAACCTCTTGAAGACAAGTGAAGCATCATTGGAGTGTGAAAGATTGTTGTTTGTGGTGGAGTGGTGAAGAGGCAATCCTAGTGAATCTTAGTATGACTACATCAAAGATCTCTAGTGAATTACCTCCAACATCAGGGAGAAGAGTGGGTGACAGGATTACACCACTGGAACCACTATAAAATCGCCTACTTACTTTACTGCACTTACATTCTCGCATTTAGTTTACTATACACATCAATCTCATGAATCGCAAATCGAAATCACACACATACACTCTTGAGTATCTAATACTTAGTATCATATTTAACAACAAGTAACAAGGCTTAATTTTTGATATAATTCCATTGCACAAATTCATAGAACTCAACTGTCGGTGAGACTCACGTACATGAGCAAAGCTATGAAGTGTTAGCAGATCATCGAGGTATCGAGAGTTGAAGTTGTTGAATTTGTTAACTCCAAAAGTTTTAAGTGCTAAGTTTATTCACCCCCTCTAAACTTAACCAAAGCCTTTTCAAGGGACCAACATAAATTATGCATTGCAAGAATCCCCTTTCACGGATTGGTCAATAACCTTGAATATTACCACAAGCACGAGGCTACTTTGGTAATGTTACTACAAGCCCAGTGTTTAACATTTTGTTAAAACACGGATTAATCTCAAGCTTATTATTCCGCTTAAATGGCTAGAAGATAAAAATACATCAGTCGATAAATATCGATACTAGGTTCACATAACCAATCATCTGCAATGTACATATAATTTCTTTAGTTATTACAATTTGCACGGTAAAACTCGATTCAAAGATTGAGTAATCGAATAATAAATAACTACTTGCAACAATCGGCATGAATATCCTTAAATTTACTTCACATAAGTATAAAATGATCACGTACTCATGCAACATGGTTCCTTTCTTATCAATTCTTGGCTAGGAACTCACAATTCTAAGGGTACGAGATAAATAATATGGCATTTATTCAATTTTTTTTCATTTTTTCACCGTTTCATTCAGTTTTCAATTATAGCTTATCATAGCTAAGTCTCCTACCCCCCCACTTAAACATGGCATTGTCCCCAATGACAAATAAAAATGAGAATTTAAGAAAAAGACTTAGCTCTGGAAACGGCTCTTAAGTAGATGCAGAACATCGGAGTAATCCAAGCACGTCGTGGAGAAGCATGTGATAACCTGTTTAAGAAAACCAAACAGAAACTCCACGAAACCGTTAATAACACGTCAATGGAAGTTACAAAATAATGTGGCAGTAATTAGATATAAAATATGCAAAAACAGATTAAGCCACTTTATGTTATACAACCAATGACAAGAAAACCAAGGAGTTAAAACGACTCATTCAGACACGAATTCTAAAACGAATAAGAAAAGGATACATATATAGACGCAAAAAGAAAAATACTAAATAGAAAGAAAAATAAACAAGCAACTAAAGATGGTAGTCTTCATCTATAATCTCCACCGCTTAAATATTCTTAAGACCGGGTGGAGAAGACAAAGATCAAAAAGCATTACCCCACGGGGGAAAACACGAGGTTTACCGGATTAATAAGGTATTTAATCCAGCGTAAAAGAGAAACTTGGTAAGGTATAACAGATTGGATGTGACCTATAGGCTAAAGATTAAATCAGATACTGAGCGCAGACTCTTTACGCTTGGATTGGATATCAACAACTTAGGGAGATGTAGCTTCTCCTCGAAATTACTAATAACCCAATGTATCACGTAAAAGTCATAACCGTCATCAACAAGGTCGGATTGGTGTGATATTTCAGAACAAAACTCATCATCCAAAAATGCCGGGACAGGCGTAAAAGTGTGAAATTCAAAACTTCCGGTAGAAAGATAAGTTGTATTTTGATCGAACCAAAAACTTTTAAAATCTATCTAGGTTCAGAGCTACACGTACCCCATCTAGGATCATGAAAACCAAAATGATAAATGATAATCATTAAAACTTAGCAATGTTCAAATTCCGCAACACAAAGGTATTTTGTAAACAAAATGGAGGTTTAGAGTGTGTTGGGTTTAGAAAAAGAAATTGAAGTATGGTTAGAAACGATAATGGGTGGGGAAGAAATTGTGTATTGGGTGGGTTGAAAATTGGTTAAGGAAATTTGTTGGGTAGGAAGTGTTTAAGGGATTGGGCTAGGGTGGGAGAGTGAAATAGATGGAATGAAAGAGAGGGGATGAAAGAATGGTTAGAAATGTGAATTGTGAGGCAGATTGGTGAGAGAATAGAAAAGGTTGAAGGCTTGTAAAGGTGTAAAGGAAAGGATAAGGGTAGTTGCAGAACGAATTGCACACAACTTTGGATTTTCACTCGGATCGCCATTCTAAAAAGTTTTGGGAGTTGACCAAAAAGCGTTCTTGTTCGCACCAATCATTCTCTGTTACATTTTTAGTAATTCTCAAACTCTCTTAATGCTTCCATCTTAAGGTTGGTTGCTAAATTTCCTTTTCTTTAGCAATTTCTCTACTCTCATACGGAACTCTACTTCACGTGGCCTATATTGAGTAAAAACGTTTTGCACATCCTTAGCCTAATGGCCATCGGAACACGGAAAAATAAAAAACCTCAACATATGTCACGTTACTCTTATTTGACTCAAAGAAAACAAAACCTAAAATCCTAAAAAAAAAGAAATCCTAGCTCCGTTTGGTTTCGGACTGGACTGGATCCATTTGGATCCAACTTAATATTTTATTCACCCACTATCTTATTTACTATTATTTTAATATTTCTCTCACCAATCATTTCACCATCAAACAAATAAAATAATATTAATTAATTCATTTTATTCATCACCTACACTATTCAACCATTACTTTATCAATATAATATTTCTCTCACCAATCATTTCACCAATCATTTCTTCATCAACACAAACTTTAATACAACATTTCAACCTTATAATCATTACTTTATATTATTTTATTTTATTTTCTCTCTCATGACTCAAATGGATCCAGTCCAGTCTGAAACCAAACAGGGCCAGGGTTTTAAAGAAGTTGTTCTGAGTTTAAAGTCCTCAGCTCGACTTTCCAAAAAGTATCCTTGTCAGTTATCCTTCCCTTGGTTGTGAGACCTAGGATACAAAGCTCTTACCTCTGCTCTCGTTTTAGGAATTAGTGAATTCTAGGCAGATTTAGTCCTAGGGACCCATTTTACTCCTATCCTCTATAATGCTGCTTCATTATGCTCTCTCAAAACTCAACGTCTTCTTTAGATTGAGAATCCTTAAAAACTACACAATTGTTGCTCCCATGGCCACTAGAAGCAATCTCATGCATAGGACAATGAGATTTTAACAGAGCTACGAGGAACTCTTTATTCACTGCTTCCTTCAACTACTACATGTTTCCTTACACCCTCTAGATGAGATAGATTTGGGGAAGAACCTTCGACGCTTAATAAAATTAATCTTAAAACTCACTCCGGGCTAAGATTCTCGTTCAGGTTCATGTAAAGACTAACTTATGTTCAAAAAACCAAAAGATAGTTAAACATAAGCAAAAAAGGTAGTACCTTGCCTTCAACATTGTACCACGAAGAATTCGAACCTTTTAATATTTATTTTCTCAGAGCCATCTTGGTGCTTTAAAGGTGTTACTTCCATTTCTTTTCCTATCATAGATTCGTAGCTCCACATGTTGCTGGGTTATTTTCTCAGCGCCCGCGAAAAATTACTGACTCGGATTATTGCTTCCCTGGTTTATGCAAACAGAAGAAAAACAAAACAGACCGTAGACTGATTTTAACATGGTTTCCCATGCTGCTATTAGACCTACGGATTAAACATACGGAGATAAACAGACATGCGAAGTCCCAGAAAACAGAACTAGGCTCGCTGGCAGCGAGAGGTAGTCTTGCTGGGAGCGAAACCAGCTGTTCCAGATTCTAGAATTTTTACAACTTACAGACAACCGGAGGGACTCAAAAACATAAAAACAGACTCTAAAACAGAAAACTCGACATGAATAAAAAATTATTTATATATAAAATTGACCGTTGGCTCCCCGGCAACGGCGCCAAAAACTTGATGACGTAGATCAAGTGTTAATAAAATACTTGACCACCATAAACCAATACTAGCAAGAGGACTAGGTCCATCGTAGTATAGCTGTAGCGAATCAAGGTCGATCCCACAGGGAACCAATTGTGGGTCATTTATATACAAACAATTAATCATTCATATCAAGGACACAAAGCGGTCTATGACCAACAAAAGACAAGAAAGGTAAAGGACACGACACAAACAACGTAATTAACCTCCCCAATTATTATGTTATCGTTTGGATCTAGAGATTCTATATAATTAAGCTAGACTCGACAACTATTAATCCGATCCGTATTTCTTTATATTGGCTACGGGAGTCATCCCTTAAACTAGATCTAGCTCCGGGTAGGCCATCTAGATCACTATGCTACATTACGTGACTTCTCTTTTTCGGCCTCCATCTCATATAACTTGCACGCTTACAAAACTAGGGATGCCGTTATTAACCGTATTCCTCACCTAGGCAACATTCCTGTGATTAGGCGTACTTCCTAAGCGATCGCATCAGTCTCTGTCCTATTAACAATTACCTGCACGGTCTCATGTTAATCTACGATTTACGTATAACTAGGTGCTAGCAATTCCCAAATACAGAACAGATCTAGATCTCGCTAAAAGTCCCGGAAGATCAATTCATGAGCCAACCTAGGAGCACTATATTGGTATTTCCTAATCATACGCTAATTAAAACAGACGAGCAACGTAGCCGTAGCCATACCTACTAAGATAAGAAATTCTAGGTGGAAAATCACACCATAAAGACGTGGCTAGAGTGACGCGGCGAAAACCTAAATCTTAGCGTTTCTCTATACTTATCGGATAAAATAGAGATTCATAAAGCAATTACATAGATCTACTAAAAACACGATTGTTGATCAAAGTAAAGTCATACATAGATCACGAGATATAGACGTGGGCGTTTGGATCCCTATAGACGAGGAATCCCCACTGCCTCACGTCGCAATCCTAGATCTACATCATTTAACTAAGAAACAACAATCTCAAACGATAAATAATAATTGGGGAATTAATTATAAAAACTAAGAGAAAATAAATACAAGAACTTACATAATTGCAGAACTTGTAAAAAACTACTCTGAGAAAAACTGAGGATTTTATTATAAACTGAGAGAAGTGTCTGAGGTGTATTGTGTGTTTTTGGCGTGTATGATATGCCTTTATCTATAGGAGTTCAAGCTAATTAAGAGATATACTTCAAAATATCAAAACAAATAGAGATAAATCCCGGCCGATCTCAAAATAAAAATAAGATCGCCCCCCTTTCATGCGTGTCCTCCAAAGTCGGCGCCACTCTTTGGATTGGTTTGCCGGCCCTTGTCATGCCTTACTCCTCTTTTCGTGCTTATCCGATCTTTATCTTTAATGCATCCGGATTTCCTTGGATTTATCTTGAGATTTAATTCTTCCATTTGTATTTATCCTCCAAAATTATCTCAATCTATAAAATAGATATTTATCTCAAAGTAAATAAAAAATATTAAAAACGGATAAATACCAAAATATAAATAAAAACAGATAAATACCAAATTATAAATGATAAATCACATAACATTAAATAATCAATATAAACATGTGATTTAATATAAAATACATATTATTAATCTCGATTTAAAGTCAACGTTGATGACTTTTACGGGTATAATTTGACCGTCATCAGTAGATTAATCTTCTTTCGTTCTTTTCTATCTTTAGACTCGTTAGTATAAATCACTTTAGTGTCGTTGTAGTAAACAAACACTTTAAAAAGATTCATCACCTAGACTAAGTAACACGTTCACTTTGGTACTCACAATCATATTTCCCTTGGGTTCGACCACGTACTCCTGTAGCTATTCTAGCAATCGACCCGGTACACTGCCGGTTAGAGAGTTAGTTTGCCCACGGTTTCGAGTCTTAATAAATTGTTTTGAAGGGTGAATTTAAGCTCCAATCATAAAGCAACCTGTTCCTTCAGCTCCCGTGTCTCTTTGCTATTTGCATCAGCTGTTTGACTTTGCTGGGGTGCAACCAGTCTGCGGCCTTATGTGCCTCATTTGGCTATTTGTCTTCACCGTTCAACTCAAATTCATGAGCCTTTAGTTGAGACATCAAAGTCAAGGTGTCAGTGTTTGCAAGATTTTTTGTCTCTCTGATTACTGATGTAATGATATTCCATTTTTCAGGTAATCCTCTCAAGATCTTCAGGCACACTTCTTTCTGTGGATGTGTATGTCCAAGTTGTTGGAGCTCACTGATGATGGTTGAGAATCTATTGTCCATTTGATCAATGGTTTCTCCGGCCTTCATTTTGAAGTTCTCAAATTTCTGTTTTGCAACAAACAGTTTGTTTTCTTTGACTGCTTCTGATCCTTCATTGATTAGTGCCAATTTGTCCCACATTTCCTTTGCTGTTTTACAATCTTTGATTCTCATGAACATGTTACTGTCCAGAGTCTACAAAATCATGTCTTTTGCAACAAAGTCGAGATTTGCTCTTCTCTTGTCATCCTTGGTCCAATCTTTGTTGAGTTTGTCTATTACTTTTCCTTGATTTGCTCCTGTGGCTACCACGGCATGTAATCTCGATTGGGCCATCATTAATTACATCCAGCATCTCCTTATGAGTTGCTGCAAGATGAGACAACATTCTTATTTTGTATTCATCAAAATTGTTGACATTGACATAAAATTTGAGGAATCCATAAGTGCAAATAAGATATATGTATATATATAAGGCACAAATTTGAAAACTACTTTGAAAATATGTGATCTCCTTGTTACCAGAAATTAGATCTGAACAGGTTCTGATACTAGGAACACTTTGAAAACTACTTTGAAAATATGTATATAGAATGAACAAAATTGAAAAATACTTTGAAAATATGTGATCTCATTGTTACAATAAATTATATCTGAACAGGTTCTGATACTAGGAACACTGCTCTGATACCAATTCTTGGTCCCAGAGTAGGGTAAAACTATAGTCAGAGGGGTGGTGGTGAATGACTATAGTGGAGTTTCAAAAAAATTTCTTGTATTTAAAAGCTTTTGGGCAGCGGATAAGTCCCTTCTAAATATGTTGTTTCAAAGTAGTTTATGCAATCACTGATATGTAGGCAATGAAATAAAGTGCTGTATAGTAAATTGCTGAAAGTAAATAGACACAAGGTTTATAGTGGTTCAGGGTGGTGTAATCCCTTAATCCACTCTTCTCCTGTGATGATTGGAGGAATTCACTATTGTTTTCACAGATACAATAGCCTGATTGTCCTTGACTACACAAGCTTCACAATCTTCAAGACTATCACTCCCTGACTGCAACAGCTTCAGTGACTCAGTCTGTTTCACTGCTCATTGAGAACAAATCCTTCAGCAGCTATCACAAACACAACTCCTTTTCAGATGGCTCTGATTCAGTTGCTTGATTGAAATGAAGCGGATTCACAAAACTTGTTGATCAGACTCAATGCTTGATGTTGAAATTGTAGTTCTGAGTTTTGAGTTGATCACTAGATATTCCTTTTTAAGCACAGATGAAGGCTTTTCAATTTGACAGAGTTTCTGCTTGTAACCTCATATTTGATCGTCCTTTTGTGTATTTGTCAATGCCTTCTATTTATAGCCTTGATAGTCCTTGATTTGAATTTCCATCCGTTGGGTATATTAATGAGGGGAATAATCCTTGATTTTATTCTTGATTCCCCCTTAATTATATTCTCCTTGATTTTAGTGATCAGATTTTCTTTAAACGTTTATCAGAAAATCCGTCCTTAATTGATCCTCAATTAATTGTGCATTTAATGCTTGATCTTCTGAATCTTCTTCATATTTCAAAATCTGATCAAGTAAAGTTTACTTGACCGTTCCCTGAACGGTTAAGTGATCTTTCCGACTTTCTTTGATTAGATCTTTCTTCACCGCTTTGTCATTACTTAGCCGATAGTCGATTTACTTTCGATGATTCTTTGTTTCCTTCATTCTTTTATTTTTAGGAGAATCTTTGTACTTCACTGATCCTTGATTTGTGTGGGATCAGTGTACACCATTTTTGAACTTTAAGTTTCCTCACTTGGAATGTAACTTAGACTTATCCAAGGTCATCACAGACTACCTTGGTTATAAGTCAGACCATATGTCTTCATGCTTCTCTGCTGGTGCTTGGCCACTTTTACTTTGCCGAACATCTGATTTCACTTTGCCGTCCTACCAACTAGTACAGTACTTGTCTGACTCAACTTATACAACATGTCAGACTCTAAGTAAAAACTTATACAGAGAATTGTAAATTATTTTTAGGCTTGCTATAACAACTAGTATGGTCATCATCAAAACATAACAAAATGTTCCTAACACAGATGATGAGTTGTTTTAACCAGGAATCATTATTTGTCTTTCGATATACTTTAAAAAATTGTTGTAAGACAAGGGAAGCAACTTGAATACCACAAGAAGTAACCAGAACAAACGGTCTTGTGAGAGTAAGAGAAAAAGTGAGGAAATATGCCAAAAAAAATGAAAAAATATATGCAATATAGGCAGTGAGGGAAGCGAACTCATGTAAAAAGGGCACGACCCTCGCATAAAAAGAAAGAAACGAGGACTTAAGAGCGATACTCAGTCCCTGAGTCTGCCCGACCCGATTAAGGTACCATGTTGTGTAACCAAGTCTGAAGGCAAGATAAGCGAGTGTATGCGCAGGTAAGTTAAGATTGTGGGGTTAATACAACTTGATCCTCCTCACAATCGCACTATCACGACTGATTCATCACACGACACATTGATGCATGATAAGTAGTGATTAATGGGGAGCTTATGGATTGGGCCTTGATGTATGTTTCGGGCGGAAATCTTTATTGAATATGTGGTACTTGATGGGGATTGTTCTTGGTGGTACATTCCATCTTGATACTCTTCTCGAGGACGAGCAAAAGGCTAGTGGGGGTAGTTGATGACGGTTAAAATAGTATATCCTACGGCATCAATATTCTATCCATTATGAGCTAAAAATAGTTGTTTCGACCGATAAATATGAACCATTTAAGTTGAATAATATCATATGTCGGTTTGTGAGTCGAGAAATCTGCACTTAGCGTTTATTTTCCCTATTTCGATATTATTTCATGCATTATTTGATGATTTTCAGCATACGAAATATTGGGCTGGGGATCATGGATGAATCAGGAGTGGACTGAATGAGATGATTGGGCCTAGGGTATTCTAGAACCTTCTAAGTTAAGTCGGCAGAAGAAAAAAGATGAAAATACCCTCAGTTTACCGAGGTGTGATGCCGGTTTACCAAGGATCCAGAATCATCCGAAACGCGTTTTCTTGGATGAGGGGTATATCTAAGTGTTTCTAAGTCGGTTTATGTAACTATAAATAAGAGGCTTCGCCTCAAAACACAAGTGTACAATTTTCAAGACAAGTATTATGCAATAAAAGTTCTTTGTTCTTTATTTTATTTTATTTATGAGTTTTGGTCTGAGAGACGACGGAGTCGCCTCCTAGGGAGAGATCTGAGGGAGATCTACGCTCATCTTTGAGGGTATGATTTTCTATCTTTTCCACGATGTAGACATGTCGTTGTTTTATTCGACTAGTATGTGATAATTGCTTAGTTAGTACAATTATGTAGTAGTTAGTTTATTTTACCCCATGTGTTATAGATCTAATTCGTTGGTGAAGAAATCATGAAATAGTGGTTGTGTTCTTCAGATCTGCGACGGTCTATATCGCTAGATCTGAATACCTAGTAAATTACTAATTCATTATAATCGGTGCCAGCTATAATGATCGATAGATTTAATTTACATGTTAGTAGTCTGATCAACTATTTGCATGTCATCGTAAAACTAGCATGAAATATGAATAATGATGTGTTAGTTTGGACATTATTTTGATGGACCCTAGGAACATGCTGATCAGTGTCGACAGCTGTCTAGGTAGGTTTGCGGTATGAGTTAGCGCTCAATATCGACAGCTCTAGTTCTTTATGCGTATGGGCTATTACGGACCAATTAAGGAGCGTAGCTTGCGTATAGATTGTCTACTACCATTTTCGGAGTAGATAGGGTTAGGAGTTGTACCCGTAGCTGAACAATGAATTAAAATTCACCAATAGGGAGGACTATTTCATGTGTGGGGGGAATAACTAATTACTCATAATTGAACTAATACATTAGAAACTCTTGTTGCTCCGTTGAACTTGCATAATCTTGCTAGTTGATTGTTACCCAATTTACTACTGTCTATATTATAGTTGGTTGTAGACCGTTAATTGTGACAAGCTCAATCTTGATAATTAGACATTCTTACGAGTCTTTGTGGGATCGACCTTGACTCGCCAGTACTCTACTACGATAGACATAGTCCTATTGCTAGTAAGTGCTTTGCACGCGATCAAACACCTTCATCTTTTTCTTCTAATTAGCCGAGCCATCACCACCACCATACTGATGCAAGTCAACAAGATGATACATTTCACGATGTTTTATTCCCATTTCTCATGCGTTTATTTATGTCTTCATATCAATTTGAGTCATTGTTTGCTTAGTTTCATCCAAATGTGTAGGTAGTAATTATTATATAAAACATCATATTTTGATAAGTTTTGTACCGGTTAAAGTAACCGGAGCATCGTTTCGGGTTTATGCTTGGTATTTTGGTGATTTATTGCAGAATTATAGGTTGATCAAGACCTCGAGTGACAACATGTGTTGAGTATAAACACTTCTTTTGAGGGCTAGAAGAGTGTGGCGGAAGCTTACAAGTTCAAACGGATCATTTGTCTTTAGTGCTTCTACCATTGTACATCTTCAACGGACATTTGACCCCAATTAGATGCACTTAATGGAGAAAACATCTTCACGAGATTTGTAGATCAAGAAACAAGCTTTCCAATGCACCTTGAATCGCATGAATCGGAGCTCTACCACCCAAGTTATCGCAATTTTACTGACCTATTGTGAAATTTGTGTATGCCAAACGTCACTATAGCTATACAGAGAGTTTTTCTTCACAATTGGTGCACGCCAACTTATAGTGGCGCATGCCAAACGTCGTAGAAGCTGTCATAGATTTGTTTTTGTTGTCAGAAGTCAATTGGCACATGCCAACGTGTAGTGGCGCACGCCAAGCATCGCAGAAACCAGATTCTCAGCTTATACACCATATTTTCACATCTTTTCATTCCACCACTCCTCCCAAATCTTGAAGAACTTGAGGACATCATTTTCAAGGGCTCTTCTAGCCCAACTTTTGCAAGATTTTAGTCATTAATTCTACTTGTAATCTTTGAAGAATTTCCACATGAAGCTTTTGGAGTTGATTTTGTGAAGAAAGTTTATATCTTTTGATGCAATTTTCCTCCATAGAAGAACCTTGAAGACCCAATGCAATTATTCTCTTTCGAATTTCTTGCAATCTTGTGGGTAAATTTTTCGTTTATTTTTTATTTTTAGATTTATGTTCATAGTTACGAAGTTCTTAAGTGACAATTTGACCTTCATAGCCATGGGAGGCTAGTCTTCTACTAGCCAAGATGATGTATTTGTGATAGTTATTAATCTCTATTAGTTGAATGGGAATGTTTGTTCATATTTCATAGCTTTATGTGTTGTTGTTATCCTTTCCTATTTGCATTGTATTGCTTGTTTGTGTTGGATTGATCACCCAGCACTTGCACACACACACACACACACACACACACACACACACACACACACACACACACACACACACACACACACACACACACACACACACACACACACACACACAGTTGAGACCGAAGGGATATGCTTGGTGTGGGAGAAGGGATAGCAAAACCGGAAGGTAAAATCGACCTTAATTGGAACTCGATTTCTTATCCGGGGGTTATTATTTATTCATTGCATTCAAGAACTTAATCTTGTTGAATCATTAAGTTTAGGGTTCTTAGACCAATGAGAAGTCATAGAGTAGTTCCGTACACTCGTATGAGGCGGAATTGCTAGCTTAGGAGTGCACCGATAACACACACTTGAACAGTAATGGAATGTTGGTAGGTAGTTCATTCCCATGATACTAGTAGAGATGCACTTGATCATTGCATTGTCTTGGATAGCTCTTTTATCATTTGAACACACATTTTAGTTATAATTGATTAAGCTTAGTAGCTTGATCCTTAGAACATTTACTTTCTTGTTTGTTGCGACTTAGATCAAGATAATCAAAGCTTTTTGGTGTTTAACCTCACAATCCTCGTGAATACGACCTTGACCACTCACTAGACTACAATTGACCTGATACATTGCCGGTTAGATTGGACACCTAGAAAAGTTCGATCACAAACCACCCCTAAAAAATCCATCTTTGACACCCTAAGCCACCATCAAACCTTACCCAAACACCACTGATGCTGCTGTAATTATTGTTGTTGTTGTCACCATTGCTGCAACCATTTTGTCATCTTTGTTCATCAGTTGCAGTCATTCCCAGAAAAGAAATCCAACCTTTAGGCTTTCGAAATTGAGAACCTTCAGCCGCAAAATCGAACCATGTTCCATCAATAAGCAATCCCAGTTCCTATTCCTAATAAATTCTTAAATTTTTGTTCAAAATTTCTAGCACCCTGCTGCAAAATCGAGCCTAGATTTCCAGAACCATTCTTCATCAACAGTTTTAACTCTTCAGTTTCCATGGCCTAGAGACGCAACAGAGGACCAAGAAGACCTGGTGGACAGCAGGATATCCAAGGAGATTCTAAGCCCTTGATTAACAGGGCTGAGCAGTTTGATTCGATACAGTTTTATGAGTCATTCCGCCACCACTGGAACACGCGTATTGTTGCATGAGAGAGGGGCGTCGATATCAATGATTGTGGTGAGCTTTTACCGTCTATTCTTTTGCACCATAGACGGTTGGCCATGACCGAGGTTCCGGCCCCGTTCAACCCCACCATCATCCGGGATTTTTATGCGTATGTAGCGAATAACCCTTGAGCCCAGTTTATTATAGTTCGAGGTGTTCGTATTGACTTCTCTATCGAGAGCATCAATGAGTACTTCGGTATTGAGGACGAACCCATTGGTCCGGATGAGTACACTACTGCTACAAGTGTACCGAAGATGGAGAGGTTAGAGATTATGGCTGCCTATTTCGATGTCGAGTGGCAGAGAGACTCTTTTAACGCCCCGACTATCTTTTTGGTGAATGACATGTCATGGGATAGAAAGGTATTGCATAGGTTTTTCATTTCCCATCTGCTGCCCTGTGATCATTATGACTCGGTTATGCTAAGGCAAGCCAAGCTCATGTTCTTTTTGGAGATCGAGAACGAGGTGAATGCTGGTTTGCTCATGCATACTCACATTCGGTATGTTGCTGGATCTAATTGAGAGTGCATCCGTATGGGCATATGATTGATGCATTTGTTTTACAGGCAGAATGCCAGTTTTGGCTGCTGATGAGAGAGTGTATCCAAGGCCGATCATTAATAGAGCTGTAGTGTCTGAGACGGGACAATGTAGATGTTGTCGAGCTGAGAGAAGAGCACGTACCCCAGTCCAAGATGGACCTAAATCTGAGTAGGAGATCAATGAGGGTTTTGCATGAGATATTGCTACTGTTCATGGGAAGATAGATCATATGATGCATCATCTCGGCATTCCACCATTCGCCCCACCACCTAGACCTGCCCCTCGTCACGCTGCTTCTTCACCAACCGCTGGACCGTCTACTTCTACTCTCTCGGTTTTGAGTGTTCACCATCTCTTGAGAAGGATTAGTACATGTCTAACTCTGATTATTAGACATCTTTTACTGTTTTCTTTTGTTATTTTCTCCATTTTTTGTTCTTATTTTCATTATTAGTATTTCCCAACTTTGCACAACCATTATAGTTTTTTAGGAATATGATAAATTTAATCGGCTTAATCTGTTTGGAGTTTATTCTCTTACTTTCTTACTGCCGTCATCATTAATTATTATATCAATTTATGTTACCCCGAGAGCTTCCCGATGTTTTGCTTGTAAGATTTATTGCAGATTTCATGGATTATTTCTTTCACCCATGTTTAATCGATACGGATTCCCGTTCAAGCTCCGTGCTTACTGAAGCTAAGTCCTTTTCTAGTATTAATATTCATCATTGGGGACAATGTTTTGAGTAAGTGGGGGGTAGGGACGTCACTTAGCTTTTGGCGTTGTATTATGCCAATTTTTTCTATCTCGATTCTTTTTTATGCATTTTCACCACTTTTTTCTTTCTGAATCGTTTTTGAAAAAAGATGTGAGGTCTTTGATCTTTTGGAGCTAATTAATTACATCCTAGTTTTACAAACGAATAAATGAAAGTCGTACCAACTTTTGAAGTAGTTGCATATTCTTTTTATGAACCGCCTTTTAAGCACGTATAGCACACTCCTTCAGTATGTAGTATATATGATGCCTTATGTTGACTTGCGTTGACCCTAGTTTTCCGAGTTTTGTTCTACCTATGGTCATTTAGGTCAAGTTGTGGATCTTACAAGGGCTAACAATTTACGGATTCGGTAGTTTAACAAATTGAGCGGACCGTGAGGATAGATAGATTTTTTGAGAGTGTCCAACCTGCCGGAAAAAGAATTAAATTTTTTGGCAAGAGGGTAGAAAGTTCGGTGTTAGACTTGACATGGTTTCTTGCTAGGCACCCACCATTGCAAGTTTCTGCTTGATAGTCCACCCGACCCTCGCATAAATAAATAAATAAGATAAATGTGAGCCTTGGAGTAGTACTCGGTTCTCGATCTTCATTGCCCAGTTGACTTGACCTACGAATTAAAACTATATAAATCAAAATTTTAAAATCGATGGCGCAAAGGGACAATCATTATCGTGGTTTGCTAGTTAGACCCTGAGTCATTATAATGTGATTCATCCTTCTTTACTGATGCTTGAGAGTTATTTCACATACACACACCGGTTCATGAATTGAATATTTTTTAATGCGTTACTTATGGAGAGTAGTTGACATGATTCTTGTCTTGACTTTATGACGCCTAGTCGTTCTTTAATTAACTTGTATATTGGTTTGAGAGTTCATTTTCTTTCGCTTTTTTGTTCGGGACGCTCAAAAGCCAAGTGGGTAGGGGTAGTTGATAACACTCTACTTAGTACCAGTTACTATACTATTATTTGCCGCAAAACATGCTCAATTGATGAGAGATAGCTTGTTTATCGTGTGAAATACATGTCAATTGCTTATTTCATGTTCCTTGGTCGTCAATTCTGCATTTATGTATTTATCCCTCAGATTTTGTACTGTTCTGTCTCTTTTTCCATGCCTTTCTGGTATGCCATATTTCGGGAGCAATAAAGAGTGAATCTGGGCTGTAGGAGTTAATGGGCCGAAGTAGGAAAGTCCATTAAGCGATCTGCTGATGACCAAGAAGCTGAAGCTAGGCCTGCAATTGCGGAAGCCCTGCCGTAATAGCGAGTACTTGGGCAGAAGCTTTTGTGTTATGCATAAGTCGGCTAGGGTTTAGGTTGTTTAAGTCGATTTACAATGCCTATAAAAATCCTGTAGATGTCATTGTAACATATACTTCCAACTCTTGTTAAATTTTATATGAAATAAAAGTTTTTGGGTTTTGCTTTTGTGTTTTTCCATTGGTTTCCTTCCCCAAGCCATCTGTTTAGGGCCAAATTATAGTGATTTTTATATATATATTGTATATCAATTTTCCCCATATATGGATTATTTTCATAGATATTGAGCTATATAGTTAAATATTGAGTAAATGGTGTTTTTAATGATTAAATATGAAAACATATCAATTTAAGTGTTAATTTGTGTTTTTATATTATTTTGGAAATTATTACGTTTTGGTATGTTTTTGATATTTGTAGATACCCAATTAATGATGGAAAAGGTGATCCTAAAGAGCCAATTTCGAGTTGAGGAAGGATCAATTGAATTTATGGAAGATTAAAAGAGATAAGGAAAGAAATCAATCAAGATAAAGATGGAAAAATCAAGATTTGATCGCCAAAGTGGACGAGCGCCCATACGGAAAGCGCATTTAGCGCCCAGGGTGAATCAAGCGCCCATGCGGCGTCCATAATCGTATTTTACATTCGAGTCTCCAGACGTGAGTGAACGAGCGCCCATGATAATGAACGCCCGCCTCTGCCGCCGACTTTCAATGAACCGCTCTTATCTCTATAAATAGAGCCATATCCTCAACCCTAAGGATATACTTTTTTATACTCGAATTTTCCGAGGAGCAGCGGCGGCCGACGACTTGGGAGTTTGAAGGCCGGTCACCCGAGCCTTGTGCTCGGGTGAACCGAGGTTAGATTAGAGTAGATTATGTAGCTTTTCTTTTCGTTTCCATGGAGTTCAACCATTGTATCAAGACTATGTGAGTTCTCTTATGATTAATTTAATTCAGCTTTTATCTTCATGAGCTTTAAGTCGTTTGTATTTTTCTATGCGATTTGTATGCCATGTGAATTAGAATCGAAAGATTAGTTCACGATTGATGTTTATAATACGGAAGTTGCATAAACGCTAGATCACCATAGAAAGATAGGGTTTTAGCCATTAATGATGACAAGTTAATGAGTTAGATTCCTAGGTTGTTAGGTTCTTTAAAAACGAGAGTTAATTGAATCTACACCCGAGTTTTGTTTGGTAAATCAGTCTCAACACTCGAAAGATGAGAGATAGATAATTGAATTCACTACGAGAGTAGGATTTCATAGCTTGAGAGATAAGTTCACTAAGAGATTAGGGATTTGTGTCTCGTGAAAGGGTGAAACCACAAACTGAATTAGAATCATGAGATTAACTAGAATTGAAATCACTTAGGTTTGTACTTTGGTTGTTCCCATGTTTCTTAGGTTAGATTTATTTTGATTGTTCTTTTATGTTTTTCTGTTTTTATGCTTTTGCTTTTCGTTTATTTGTTTTTGTTGAGTAGCAATTGGGAGGATTACTAGGATTAGATTCTACATCCCTTTTCCCTGAGGATCGACCCCTTACTCATTACGCTTTACTAGCAACAACCCGATGTTTTGGTCGGTTAGGAGTTAGTTTTGCATATAGGTTAGGGTTATAAATTTTCTTTTGTTATTGATGCAAAATCTCCGCAACACCATCAACTAGCTTGAGTTGATCAAGCTAGATCCACCATAATCAAAGGTATGAAGCTTTAAACGTTCCTCCATATTTTTTCTATGGTAGATTAGCTTTTTCTACGCTGTGTATTTAATCTGCATGTTTAACGCACCAATAATTTACTAGAAATAATCAGAACAGTACTATGAAATTCCAAAATTAGGAACCGCCGCACTCGCAATTGCGATGGTCTATATCGCAATTTCCAGGCAACTCTTTGGTCACCCTAAATCTGGAGATTCAACATCAACTACGTTGATTGATAGGTTTAATTCACGACATGTTAGATCTGGCCAATTTACTTTTCGTATTTGTACATTAGCATGAAGGACTATTAGTGAAATGTTAGTTCAGACATAGTCTGGATCTATCTTTAGGAACGTGCTAGTCATTGTCGATAGTTGCCTAGGGAGGTTCTCAGTCTTGAGCCGGAACCTTCTAGAACTTATTGCGTGTGGTTTAATACAACCAACGAATGAGGTTAACTGCACATAGACGTTTATCGTCTTCACAAATGGAAGTAAACAAGGTTAGGAGATTGCACCCGTAGCTAAAACTGAATTAAACATAATTTCTGATTGACTCGGGGAATTACGGTGAAAGTAAACATAAAGATTAATTATACCAAGATAGAATATAGGTTAGGAAGAGGAACACCAATTTCTTTTCTATTTTTACATCGGCTGTAGACCACTATATGTTTTCATAATTAGATTAATACTTTTATTGTCAATGTTGCATTGTCTCTGTGGGATCGACTTTGATTTGCCTTTACTATACTGCGATTGACCTACTACTCTTGCTAATATAAGTGACCTCATGCGCGCCATCAACCTACTGTAGAAATTCATGAATAAGTAATGCGAAGTCCCTCTATATGAGAAATGAGATAATGAATTTTAAGCAGATCCTGGAAAAAATTTTGAGGAAGCATGAGAGCATTTCAAGGAAGCACATCTAAGATGCCCACACCACGACATCACCTTACCTGTGGGAATGCAAAGTTTTTACCATGGTTTAAAGCCTCGTGAGAAGATGAGATCAGATGATTCAAGAAATGGATGCTTTGCATTGTCACCTGATGAAGCTCAAGAGAAACTGAAGCAAATAGAATTAACGAGTCAATAGGGAACATAAGAATTTGAAACCGTCCGGTCAGCTGAAGGCGTAAATTGAGAGGATACCTCTCAATAGATCTTGTATCAGCTGTTGGTCATGAATGAGAAGATGGAAAATATGCAAGAGAGGATTGCGAAGGTAGAGAATGTCCAAGGAATATAAACCCCTAACACTGAGGATGTGAACTATATACGGAGGCAAGAAAAACCCCATAGGGGCAGTTATCGTCTAGGAACTCATGACCACCCAGGATTCAGGTATAGTGACCTTAATGTTGAGCGCAGATGACTGGAGCCTTCAACCCATAACAAAACAAACCGGTGGATAGGATGCGGCTATGAAGAAAATGAGCACAACGGTGACCGAGAGCGTCACTTAGTTGACAAAATCGACGAGGGAGCTAATTGCAAATTTTACGCAATATTGTAAGAAGAATGATGCAAGGCCGACAAATCAGGAAGCTTTAGTGCGGAATTTGTCTCACCAATTGGGACAGATAGCTGAACAGGTCTCAACACGTCCTCCAGGTGGGTTACCAAGCATCACTGAGAAAAACCCAAAGGATGCAACCATGACAAGAAGTGGTAAGGAATTGCATGGACCAGTAAACACAGAAGGAGGAGATCGTCAAAGTGAAGACCAGAACGTGGCAGTATCTGGAAAATCAGGGGAGTCGACTCGGCGAGACCTGAAAACAACGAATTTATAGTATGTCAAGTTGAGATTATGAGACATGCATAATTTGATTCTTTTATGACCTTTACATGACGAGTTATCAACACACACGTTGGTTGTACTCTGAGGTAGTGCTTCATGAGTTACTGATGGATTCCGGTTGATTCATTTCTTGTCTTGATTTCGTGAGTTTTGTTTGTACTTGGTTAGTTTGATTAGTTTTGAGAGTTTATTTCGCTTTGTTTTTCGCAGGATGATCAAAAGGTAAGTGAAAGGTAGTTCAAGAAAGTCAATGTCATAATATTTTACCCCCATTTTACCTCGTATTTTGAGCATATTTACATGATTTAGGGTTGTAATTACGAGCTATATATTCAAATTTGATGTTTCAGACTCATAGTCCCAATATTCAATTTTATTCGTAATTTGTCGAGAAAAGTGTTTACTTTGGGAATATTTTACCCTTTTACCGATTACGAGGATGATGGAGCGTTGAGAGGAGTTTCCGGATCGAGAGAATGAGAGAAGCGGCATAAAGATAAAGTAAAACTATGGTTTGAGAGTTAAATTGATCTCAAGAATTCGATCCAAGAGCTAAAGATGAAGGCTTAGCGGACCATTATAATCCAAAAGATGAAGAATATTAAGACATTGGGCTTTGGAGCTGCCGCCCAAACGACAGAGTTGCCCACAGTCTAGACGGTGGCCTAAAAGTTCAAATAAACCCTAAGTCGGTTAAGAGGTGTGCAACAACTAATTATTAGACATTAGGTCGGTTTAACACCTATAAATAGGCAGACAAATAGCATTGTATCATATGACTTTTCCATTACTTCATACTTTTATTCATAGTTTGAGTTTTATTCAATCATTGGAGCGATTTCTTGTGGTACGGAGTATCGATTCAAGGAGTGTTTTCCTTGTGTTGAAGATTCATTCGACGTATCTTCGTTCTAATTTTATTTTGCTTTCGTATACCTTTGATTGTATGATTTGTTGTTTTTTCTCCGAATCAATGCTAGGCTAAACGTTTAGTTAATCGAATCATTTAACTATTAATACAAACACAGTCTATGTAGATGCTACCTGTATGTGTGATTAGAAAATCGGTTGCATGTTCTGCACTTTCGCCTCGGGCCGCAAGTTTGCGCTCAGATGGAAGGTCAAACATGTTCTGATCATTCTCGTCAGTTAATTCTGATTTCCTGAATTAATTTTCATGCTTTTGATTTGGCAAATTATCTGTATCCCATCGAAAACTAGTTTTGAAGTACCCGCAAGTGGAAGGAACAGTTTCGACGTAAAATTATAGATTGCAAGGCTAAAAGAAGCCCGTTCACGATAGTTTCTTAGTAAGGTTTTCCTTACTTTTATGGGCAATCCATAGAGTAGTTTAATGCATGTTGATTAATTAGACCTAGGTTGTTCACGGTAGACCATTAAGGCAACCTACATGTTTCTTCGACCCGTTCACGACTTAGAACGACTTTCAGGGTTGTAACCATTAAGTGACTCTAATTAGGATCGTTCATCATAATTCATAAATCATATAGATTGCATGCTTAGTAGACTGGGGGCGGTTATTTGTACATGGTTCGGTTAACTCTTCTCGTAATAGTTACTTTGAACTACTTGATTTTGTGTCATTTGTTTGTTTAGGATTAGTCTTAGTTCCTGACATGTTGGTCTAAGATCATTTTATGTTTGCTGAATTTTAGTTATTCCGGTTTGTTTGTTCTTGTTACTTTGTCTCAGTGGTATCGACATTGATTCACATGTACTATTTATGATTGACTAGTCATTCTTGTTAGTATCAGTGTTTTAAACGCCCATCAGGCCTTGAGATATCATTGACTTTTATAAGGGGGTTGGATCGCCTTTTATAATTTCTTTATAGTTTACTCTAATAAAAATAAAAACCTTTAATTATTTTTAAAAAAAAATCCTTTTACATAGGTATTTTTATGGCTTCCGGTATGGACGGGGCTTCTTTTAGTATCTTCAGGGCAATCTTTTAACCATTACTCTTTATAGCTTTTATGCCCTTTAGATGAGCACATGTAAATGAGCACATGTAATGCCTACACGTTTGCATTCTTTTATTTTATTTTATCATTCTTTTTTTGAGGTTATATATTATTATTATTATTATTATTATTATTATTATTATTATTATTATATGTTACTACCTCCGTCTTAAAATATAAATCCATTTAGCTTTTGGTTTTGTACCTAAATATAAATCCATTTTGAAAACCAATAAAACATTTAATACATTTTTCTCATTCTACCCCTTATTTATTATATAGTCAACCACTTTTTACTACTTTACATCGATCAGTACCAATGAAATGTCATTTTAGTCTTTTAATCAAAATTAATGACACATAACAAATTTAACTAACTTTTTTAATAAATATGAAAAAGTCCAAACGGATTTACAGTTTGTGACGGAGGTAGTACCTCTTTTGCAGATCCCGTCTACATTCAACACAATATAATTTTGATAAATTTTTTTACGGGACACAATACAACTTTGATTGTTTGAGAAAATAGGAAGGAAAAAAAAAGTTGTCGACAAAACATTGACCCAACAATAATTAATATGTCTCCTTAACCCGAAGAATCGGAATATCCGTGTGTATTTCGTTTCCGTAAAAAAAAATTCATTGACCCCTTAATTTGGTAGTGTTATTACATTTTTTATAGTCATTCCAGTATTTTGATTTACATATAAAAACTACATCAATGTTATAAAATTCAAAGCACTCCAATCTTGTTACACTTCATCAAATCTATAATTGCACAAAGAATAGAATACAAAATTCGTAACAATATTGTAATTTTTTTTGGGAAACTTGTATTATAATTTTATGTCATTACGTGTTTTATACCGTCGTTTTATCGTGTTATTATTATTTTTAGTGCTATGATTATTGTATACGTTACATTTTCCTGTCATTATATGATATAACATGTTTTATGTCTTTTTATATGTTACTATTATTTTTTATTGTCAAAGTCTTGAGACAATTATATTTTATTGTTACGGGTTTTATACTAACATATTGTAGTATTATGGATTTCATGCTGTAATTTTATAGGTTTATACCATTATTTTATCATGTTATGATTATTTTATCCTGTCATAGTGTATTGTAATATTTTACTGTAATATCCCGAATTTTAAGAAATGAGAGACGTGTCATTTAGTAAAATTGTAATATTATGTTTAAATATAATTAGGGATTAAAAGTATTTTATATCTATTGATATATATATATATATATATATATATATATATATATATATATATATATATATATATATATATATATATATATATATATATAGTGAATTATGAGAATGACATGTAAATATTTCATGATTGAGTAGAAGGACGATTTTTGAAACTTTTGCATAAAGGACAAAACTATTTATTCATGTTAAATTCACTTGTGTTCAAATTCATTGCTTAAATTCACTGCCGAAATTCATTGTCAAATTCACTAATTTTCAAAATTCATTGTCGAGATTCACTGATTTTCGGGATTCACTGTCAAAATTCACTGTCGAAATTCACTGATTTTGGGATTCACTAGGAAGATTCACTGATTTTCGGGATTCACTGTTTGTCCTTCTCGCTATAAAAATTATGCAGTTGTCCTTCTCCCTATAAAAAATATGTAGTTGTCCTGTTACTTAAAAATATTCCAGATTGTGTCCTTATCCCTAATTTTCCAATATATATATGTTAATTGGAAACTATGGACTTAATTGTAATTAATGAGCAATTAATGAGAAATAATGGAAAAGTAATGGAGTAGAGGTTTTATTTGAGGAAATAAACCTCCGACTAACTGTGCAACTTGTCAGAACATTGTTGATTCAAACTTTAGATGAACAAAGTCAAAATTGAGAGCAAAAGAGAAGAAAATGAGACTTCTTCCAATTTCTCATAAGTTACTTATCGAATTTCAGATTCAAGTATATCACCGGACTTTTCCATGAAGAGAGCTTTGTTTCAATACTAAATGTTTAGAGTTTTATAAAGGTTTGGATTTTTGCCTTATTGTGGTTTTGATCAAGATTGTTGGTTTAGATTTCCTAAATTCGTGGAATAGATGTTATAGAAGCATGTGATGAAATCTAACTCATGTTTGGGGATGATTACATAGATTTTGGGTTAAAGTCTTAGGAGGTGCTGCAGCTTTTCTTGGAGTTTTGCTGGGTTTTGCTTGCTAAGAAGGTAAGAGGCTCTTCCTATTATTTAATTATGGTTTTATGATGTTAAGTATGTGTTTTGTGGTGACTTGCTTTTAGAATTCATGCGTAGATGTTGTCTTTGGTGTAAGATATGTTATGGACTGTTAAAGTCGAGTTTTGTTGTTGTTTTGCTATCATAGTTGATGTTAAAAATGTTAGGAATGGGTTAGAATTTGTAAAAGTGCAAAAAATTGTTGTTTAAGATGTTTTTAGGGTTCTGGCGCGTGCCAAACGAAACCAGAATGTGGGATGTTTTTTGCACAGTGGTTTTAGGGCGTGAGAGGGGGGGTTTAGCTCGCGCCAAACATGTCTAGAAGGCAACCTAATTGTAGTGAGAGCTTTTACCGCGCGCCAATGGCTTTCAGCATGCGCCAAAAGCAAACCAGAACTGATGCTGAAACTTCAGTTAGGTTTTACCGCGTGCCAAACAGGCTTAGCGCGCACCAAAAACTATGTTTTGTGTTTTGATGAATTCTAAGCCCCGAGATGAGTTTTGATTGTTTTTGCTTGATCTACTAACATTAAATGAACATGAACAAGTCATGATTAAGCTTTTGATGCGTTTAGTTCCGGCACCGAATGGATTCTTCCTAAGAGTTTAACTTCGGGAGCGTCGGAAGAGCATGATTGGCCTGTGCTTTGATGAATTAGTATTCATCAATGTCTGTGTAATGTGCTAGGCCTTGTCCTTCTCTAGTGGTCTAGGTGAGGGAGTAGAAGTTGTAAGGGAGCCTTTCTTTGAAAACACTTAGGTTGCTAATTAATAATTAATAATATACGTACTTGTGTAGTTAAATGCCTAAACATCATGTTATTCTTGGTAAGGACAAGTCTATATCACGATTTGTGGGTGGTCGCATAAAGTGAATAACTCTGCTGGCCTCTAAGTGCACTAGGATTAGAGGGACTTCGTGAATGAATAACTCCATCGGTTAAGACCCCAAGTACGGAGGGACTGCACCGAACGTGTACACTATCGAGGCTAGCATGTGGCTATCAGTGTGATCCACTAATAGGTTGCACCCAGATACTTTGTGGTGAGTAGCACCATGCGTAGTGCCCTTGAATACTAGTGTAACACAGATAAACTAAGATAGAAACCAGTAAGATCCCAAGACATGTTGATGAATATGAAGTGAACCCTAGAGTTGAGTCGGTCTCACAAAGATAACCTAATAAAAATATGAACTTTTCGTTGTAAGACTTAATCAAATCAATATCTTATACCTCTTTACTAAGTACCTTTGTATTTACCTCAATTGCATCTTTGTTTTATGCTTTTGGGATGAAAAGACGAACATGTTGGCCCGGTGTTTGATGACGAATTCAAGGATGACATTTGATGATATGCCTTGCTTGTTGAGTTTATATTTCATTTACTATCCGTGATGTGCTAGACTATGTTGTATTTTACATTCAAAGATCATGTTGTACTTTTATTTCATGTTTGTAGGACAAGTTTGTTGTACTTTTACCTTGGACATCGTACATTGTAAGATATTCATTGTTGTAAGATACCCATTTGTATCTTCAGTATGGTTTGTAACCTATTCTAATAGCATTTATGGCTTTACCCGAGTCTTTTAGCTTTCATTTGCTTTATTTTTGATATGAAGACGTAAGGCTTGCATATAACATTGGATTTATTTAATGTTATACGTGCCAAACGTTCTCTTCTGGATAAGGACTCGGTATCCAGGAGCGGGGCATTACAGTTGGTATCAGAGCGAAGCGTCCTTGCTGTTCTAGGCTTCTTTTCCTTTAAGATGAGACTTTTTTTAAAACAATTAGTAACATTGTGATATTCTTTGATCTTTCAGAATGGTAGTAACCCGTAGATGCGTTCACGGTGTTGAAATCTCAAGGGCTCAACAAGAGGCTAATCAGAACCAAGAGGGGTTTAAAGAACCAATGGTAGTTTTAGGTCATGTGGAAAGGGTTGATCAAGTACCTTAGCAACAATTGTCACCTCAAGTTCATCAGGAACATTCTTTAAACCAAGGACACCGTTGTCATGCTGGTGGATCTGTATCGGTCACTATTGTGGGTGACATCCCACCAGTTCACCTACCACCAGCGACGGATGTGTATCATCCACCTCCTCCACCGGTAAGCTACCATCATTCTTCAGTGATACCTCCACAACAACAAAACCTTATATCCTCCACCTACATGTTATCCACCTCAACCTACCATACCACCGTCGCCAAGGGTTGAACAACGTTATTGTTTTGGCTACCCACCATATGGACTTCACCAACCTTACCATGCTTCACCTCATCACCAAGGATATTACCTCTACCATCAAGTATCACCTATAGCTCCACCTCACCAGCCATATCCACCTCCATACCCACCTCAAGTACCTCATGGATACCCACATGTTTATCCACCTGTTGTGCCACCAGTTAGACCTCTATTTTCACCACTGGTTCATGACCAAGGTCTTCCGATCGATTGGTATACAAGGATGAAAAGAAACCGTGTTCAAGACTACTTTAGGAACGTGGATCTGGCAAAAGCAGAGATGTGGATAAGGGCTTTGAGAAAGCTTGTAGGAACGTGAACGTTCTGTCCGAGATGGCACAACTAGTCGTTGGTTTCTTGCTTGGGACGGATGAGAGTTAGATAGAGGCATTAGAGAGTAGCCGTGGGAAGATCAGAGTTTGGAAGGAGTTCAAGGATCTATTTTACACCGAATACTTTCCACCCTCGGTACAAGCGGATAAGGCAAGACAATTCTTTAACCTTAAACAAGGCTTGCAAATGACGGTTACTCAATACACTCAACAGTTCAATGAGTTGGGCAGGTTCTATCCTGAGATTATGAAAGTAGAAGAAAAGAAGATGGCATTGTATCAGAATGGTTTATCCCGTGAGATACAAGTGGGTATGTTGGGAGGTTCACCAAGGGCCATGGCTGAAATGCTCAACAAGTCTTTGGAAGTGGAAACATTTAAGAATAATCCTTCTTTCCCGGTGGGGGCGAAGAGATCTTTTGAGACCAGCCAAGGCGATATTCATGGGGCAGCGCAACAAGATATGAAGAGGGTTACGGCACTGCTCTCGATAAAGTCAATAGTTAGTGCAACAGTTTGTTCGAAGTGCAAGAAGAGTCATATCGGGTAATGCCGACCAAGTGCAAGTGGGTGTTATCATTGTGGATATACCGGATATTATACAAGAGCGTGTCCTTCAAGAAACATTCAGGAGAATCAAGGAAACAACAACCAAGAAAGTGCAAGCCGACCAACAAGGGTGATTGCTTTGGATGCAACCATTCCAGGTACCTTCTAGTTTGTTTATTTTCCATAAGCATTTTTATGACATGAATTAAATTCACGTTGTAATTGTATTTAAGTAAATGAACTAGCTTTTAGGTGCACTAACAGCGGATATCTTAGCCACGTCAACCTTAGTTATTATGAGAGAGTCAAATATTTTTGTGTTAAATAAGATAGCTAAGAAGTTAAGCCTACCTGTAAACCGTTAAGAAACTATTTGGATACCATCCGGGTATTGTGAAGATAGAGGTTGAAGTGTTGATTGTAAGATTGGCTAGTTTGGTTTCGTGAGTTCAAGAAGTGGTTGGTCGGTTTTGGGTTAAGTCTGCAAGGGTTTAAACGGTTGTGAATCAGTAGTGTTGTGGACTCCGTGGTTAGTAGGATCAGATTTGTCAGAGGTTGTCCGTGAGAACAAGTTGAAGATTTGGTTTTGGAATTGTGTGGAAGAGAATGGCTAAGGAAAGCTTACAACTGAGTATGTTTCAGTTTCAAGGACGAAACTCCTTTAAAGGGGGATGGGGATTGAAATATCCCAAATTTTGGGAAAGGACAAACGTGTCATTTTGTAAAATTCGGAATATTATGTTTAATTATAATTATGGATTAAAATTATATATATATATATATATATATATATATATATATATATATATATATATATATATATATATATATATATATATATTAATTGGAAACTATGGACTTAAATGTACTTAATGATCAATCAATGAAAATAATGGAAAAGTAATGGGAAGAGGTTTTATTTGGGGAAATAAACCTCCCAATAAGTGTGCATATTGTCAGAACTCTATTGATTCAAAATTAAGAAGAACAAAAGTGGAAATTGAGAGCAAAAGAGAAGAAAAGGAGACTTCTTCCAATTTCTCACAAGTTACTTGTCGAATTTTAGATTCATGTAGATTACCGGTCTCAGCGTGAAGAGGGCTTCGTTTCAATACTATACGTTTAGAGTTTTATAAAGGTATAGATTTTTTTCCCTAGTTGTGGTTTTAATCAAGCTTGATGGTTTAGATTTCCTAAATTCGTAGAATAGATGTTATAGAAGCATGTGATCAAATCTAACTCAAGTTTGGGGATAATTACATTGGTTTTTGGGTTGAAGTCTTAAGAGGCGCTGTAGTTTTTCTTGGAGTTTTGTTTGGTTTTGCTTGCTAATAAGGTAAGAGGCTCTTCATATTGTTTAATTATGATTTTATGATGTTAAGGTTGTGTTTTGTGGTGAATTGGTGTTAGAATATATGTCTGGATGATGTCTTTGGTGTAAGATATGTTATGACTGTTAAAGTTGAGTTTTGTTGTCATTGTTGATGTTAAACATGTTGGGAATGGGTTAGAATTTGTAAAAGTGTAGAAAACTGTTGTTTATGGTGTTTTTAGGGTTTTGGCGCGCGCGCCAAAACTAAACCAGAATGTTGGATGTTTTTGCACAATGGTTTTAGCACGTGGGGCGGGGGGGGGTTAGCCAAGCGCCAAACATGTCCAGAAGGCAACCTGATTGTACTCGGAGCCTTTAGCACGCTCCAAAAGCCTTCAGCACGCTCCAAAAGCAAACCAGAACTGATGCTGAAACTTCAAAGAGGTTTTAGCATTCGCCAAAAAGGTTTAGGGCGTGCCAAAACATCTGTTTTGTGTTTTTTTTGAGTTTTAAGCCCCGAGATGAGTTTTGAATGTTGTTTCTTGGTCTAATAATATTAAATGAACATGAACAACCCATGATTAAGCTTCTGATGCGTTTAGTTCCGACACCGAATGGATTCTTCCTAAGAATTGAAGTTCGGGACCGTCGGAAGAGCATGACTGGCCTATGCTTTGATGAATCAGTGTTTATCATTGTCTGTGTAATGTGCTAGTACTGGTCCTTGTCTAGTGGTCTAGGTGAGGGAGTAGAAGTTGTAAGGGAGCATTTCTTTGAAAACACTTAGGTTGCTGGTCAATAATTAATAACATTTGTACTTGTGCAGTTAAAAGCCTAAACATCATGTTATTCTTGGTAAGACACAAGTCTATGTCACGATGTGTGGGCGGTCGGATAAAGTGAATAACTCTGCTGGCCTCTAAGGGGCACCAGGAGTAGAGGGACTTCGCGAATGAATAACACCGTAGGTTACTAAGACCCCAAGTACTGAGGGTCTTCACCGAACGTGTACACTATCGGGGCTAGCCCGTGGTTATTGATGTGATCCACTAATAGGTTGCACCAAGATACTTCGTGGTGAGTAGCACCATGCGCAGTGTCCTTGAATACTGATGTAAAAAAGATAAGCTAAGCTAGAAACAAGTAGGATCCCAAGACATGTTGATGAGCATGAAGTGAACCCTAGAGTTGAGTCGGTCTCACAAATATAACCTAATAATAATATGAACTTTTCGTTGTACGACTTAATTAAATCACTAGCTTCTATCTCTATACTAAGTACCTTTGTACTGATCTCAATTGCATGTTTGTTTTGTGCTTTTGGGGTGAGAAGACGAACATGTTGACCCAGTATTTGATGACGAATTCGAGGATGACATTCGATGATGCCATGCCTTGCTTGTTGAGTTTATATTTCATTTACTATCCGTGGTGTACTATGCTCTATTTACATTCAAAGATCATGTTGTACTTTTATTTCATGTTTGTAAGATAAGTTTGTTGTACATTTACCTTGGACATCGTACTCTGTAAGATTTTCATTGTTGTAAGATACGTACCCCTTTCTATCTTTAGTGTGGTTTGTAATCTACTCTAGTAGCATTTATGGTTTTACCTGAGTCTTTTAGCTTCCGTTCGCATTATTTTTTAGGGGGAATGAGGGAGAAGGACAAAAATATTTCATCAATTGAATAGAAGGACAGTTTTTTGAAACTTTTGCATAAAGCGACAAAACTATTTATTCATTTGTCGAAATTCACTTGTGTTTAAATTCATTATTTAAATTCATCGATTTAAATTCATCGCTTAAATTCACTAATTTTCAAAATTCATCGTTGAAATTCACTAATTTTCGATTCATTCATCAAATTCATTTGTCAAAATTCATGATTTCGGGATTCATTTGGGGAGATTCATTGATTTTAAGGATTCACTGTTGTTCTTCTCGCTATAAAAATTATGCATTGTCCTTCTCCTATAAAAAATATGTAGTTGTCCTTATTCTTAAAAATATTTGATTGTGTCCTTATCCCTAATTTTCCATATTTTTATACGACGACGTAGAGTCATGCGTATAATGTTGGATTTATTGAATGTTATACGCGAGCTAACGCGTTTTCTTCCGAATAGCGACTTCAGATATCAGAGGCGGGACGTTACATTTACTTTTACGGATTTCATGCTGTCATTTTGTATTATTACAGATTTTAGAGTGACATTTTTCTGTTATTTAATCATTTTATAATTGATTTGTCCAGTCGTTTTAAACTGTTGTAATTATTTTTTATCTTTACAAATTTTATACTATAATTTTGTGCAAATATAATAAAACTACCACATAAATGGGTCAGTGAATTTTTTTTTACAGAAACAAAATATACGCCGTCCGAGGTGTGTTCATGTTGTCGGACACGCACTGGACATGGACACGCCTTGGACATGCCGGACACGATGTCGGACACGCCATCGTGCTGAATTGCAATTTTTAAAAAATTCAGACACGCGTGTCGGATACGCCATTAGGCCGAATCGGAATTATCAAAAAATTAGGACATGCGTGTCCGGAATAAATAGACACTTTTACAAGATTTTGGACAATTTTCTACCAAAAACGACGTAGTTTCACTTAGAAAAATCTATTCTTGCCTATTAAAGTCAGATGTGATCCTCATTTAGACTAAATCATATCCCATTCAAACAAAAAATTCTAGTGGTCCTCATTTGGTGCTTATAGTTTTTTATAAAATATATTTTAGTCCCTATATTTTTAATATTTACATTTTGACCCCGCATCTGTATCCTATTTTTTTCCAAAACTCTAGTATCCTCTTGTCTCGTATCAACATATCCGTATCTCCGTATTCGTGTCCGTGCAACCTAGCTAGGCCGTAAGTAATCATATAACTCGAAGTATACTAATAATATATAGTACTGGTTAAGAATATTATATTTGGTGTCGATCAACTAATGCACGTAAATTAATACTACCTCCGGCCTAAAAATATAAGCTCATCCTAGGAGTTTTCACACAGATTAAGGAATTGGTTGAACGTCATTAATTTGAAGGTTAATGCCTAAAATACCCTCGACTATCATTAATGCAATAGTTGTTAAGTAATGAAAAGTTGTTGAATTCATAATAAATTAGGAAAGATAGAAAAAAGAATAAATGTTCAGACGGTGAATGTAGAATGAAACTTATATTATGACAAGACCAGTAGAAAAGTGTAGGATGACTTATATTTTGGACCGGAGGTAGTACTTCCTTAATCTACATTGTGCAAATAAATAAATAAAAAAAAATAAAAAAGATGCTCTCACTTTCTAGCCAGCCATATCTCGATCAATAACATAGTCATTTAATAACAGAGGGAAAGAGAGAGACACAAGTCAGTGGAAAGCTAGTTGGAGTGTGGGGATGACTTTTTAGTTCTTCCACAACATTGCCAGAACCCTTTCAACGTTACTAACTAACTACTATATATAATAATAATCCATCTTCTTAATTCATTCCCCCATGCATTAAATTCTCTCAGCCTTTTTTATCTTTACAAACACACCGGCCTTCACTTAAATTCTCTCTACAAAAAAAAATTACAATGGATGATCAGTGGAAAGATCCATTGAAACCTTCTGGAAAAGGTGGATTTAGAGCTTCTGCATTCATATTTGGTGAGATTTTTATTCAATTATGCAAATTTTTAACCCTTTTTGACCCACATTAATTTAGGTAATTAATTAAGTAATTCAAGAGCTAGTATTTGTAATTGTGTGTTTTTTCCTCTTGCTTGTGTTGTGCAGCCATGGTTTCATTGGAGAATATAGGATTTGTTGCAAACACAGTGAGCATGGTGTTGTATTTCAGTATTCAACTCCACTTTGATGTATCAAGTTCTGCAAATACGCTCACAAATTTGTTGGGTTCGACTTTCTTGCTGTCCATTTTGAGTGGGTTTCTTTCAGACACTTTCTTGAATCGATTCAAGGCAGTTCTCCTGTTTGGAACCTTTGAACTTGCGGTAATTTATTTCACAATTATTGCTAGATTTAATAATAAATATTGCTATTTTTTTTATTTTATTTTTTCGTTTTAATTTCTTCCTTATTATCCAAGAAATGACTGTATGCTTACGAATAGGTAAATCCACAAAAACATAGGTAGTGGGAATAAAATATTTAAGTGGGCCTAACCCTCCAGAATAAAAGCTGCTGTTCTGTCGGGTTAATTAATTTATTTATTTATTTTTTTTTTGGGCAAACTGTCGGGTTAATTATAAATTATTAATATCCAGTTTTATGATGTATTTAATAATCTTTCAACACTCTCAATGATTAATTTTGTTTCTAAAGTATCAAAATTAAGCTAATTTTATTGAAAATATAAATCTCAAAAAACGAACTTACGCAATAGTTCAATTTGATTTACAGAGTTAATTTTAATAAGATTGATTGATAAAGAAAGTTTAGTAGTGTGCATAATTATAGTACAATAGTTATTAATGGAGTTTGGTATATATTAGTAAATTTTATTTTCATGAGAATTATTTGACAGGCTTTTGGAACTTTCTCAATGTCCCATACAATTTGTTTGAAAAAAAAAAAGCTGGCACTTACATCACTTTACAAGAAATAAGAAATCCCTTCACAGAACACTTCACATGTCATAGAAAAAGTCATGTGGTCCAACATTTCAACTTATCTCCTTCCTGTATTTCGGGGTCCCTATGATTTAATACGAAGTACCGACATTTCAATATATGCACCGTGTTTTGTGTCCGACCTATTTTCAATACGTGTTTGTTGATTAAAATAATATTATTTAAAATTTTAATATGGGATATGTTGTCGATACTCCCCGACACAGCAACGATACTTCCCGACACACTTGAACCAAATTTTTTATTTTTTTTTTCTTTATTTAAGTTTTTTTAAATTGAAACGTTAAAATATATGATTTTCATTTCTATAATAATTTAATAAATAATAATCCGTATTAAGTTTATATATATCTTATTGATAAACAATCATTTTAACCATTTGTAATATTTTAAAGATAAATCTCAATTTCTTTTGGCACCGTATAAATATCGAATATCTATTTTAGATATTAATAGAGTTTACGTATTTCCTATCTTATATATATATATATATATATAACGTGTCGGCGACATGTTGTGTCCTTAAATTTTGGAATTAACCGTATCATGAGTATTCCGTGTGTAGGTAATAGTGCGGCGGTCTAAAGTAATCTGTCTGCTACATAGATGATTTCTTTGTCAAATATCTGCACTACTTGTGTATTACTTCTAAAGAAAATGTGAAAGTAATCTTTGAATTTACACTGAAGCTAGTTAATTCAATTTCAAACTTATAACACTTTCCTCAAAAAAAATAAAAAAATAAAATAAAATAAAAATAAAAACTTATTACACTTAATTCATAATTAAAGCAATTTCAAACTTATTACACTTAAATATAGGCACTATTGCTGATGACAATTCAAGCTCATGATCAAAGTTTACAACCAAAAGCATGTGGTGAATCATCTTGTGTGAAAGGTGGTATAGCAATAATGTTCTATGCATCACTTGCACTGTTAGCCATGGGGACAGGAGGAATTAGAGGCGCTTTTCCAGCGCTCGGGGCGGACCAATTCGATAAGAGGGACGCCAAAGCTATAGCAAGCTACTTCAATTGGCTTTTACTCAGCTCAACCATGGGTGCAACAATTGGACTCACAGTTGTTGTTTGGTTTAGCACAAAAATGGGTTGGTGGAAAGGCTTTCTTATTAGCCTTATTGCGACGTTTGTTGGACTCGTTTTTCTCGCTGCTGGAAAGCCTTTTTATGTTCTCCATGATCCTGGAGATAGTCCTCTCACAAGAATTTTTCAGGTACAAAGGGTTTAAGCTGCTTTTGTAAAAGTTTCACATCTGTAAATTAATGCTCACCCCACATAAATGTGAGGCATAAAGATATTTTCAATTTGGGTTAACTCTTTTAGACTAAGCGATGACGACTGTCTAAACAGTTGACCGGATCATTTATGACTAATTTAGCACCGCCAGGCCCGAGTTAGGGGCGTTATAGAATTGTATTCAGAGGCGACTATCAAACGTACCTAGTGCCACACCGTGAGAGACGGTGGGGGTCACCTCTAGAAATCCTCTGGTAGGGATGAGATCCCTTATAACAAGGACGCCAAAGTCCCACATCTATAAAGTAGGATAATGCTCACCCCCATATAAGTGCGAGACATTAAAGTCTTGTCAACTCGGGTTAATCCTTTTAGAACAAACGAGGACGACGGCCTAATTAAGCAGTTGACCGGATTTATGACTCATTTTTGCGCCGCCAGACCCAAGTTATGGGGCGTTATAGAATGGTATTCAAAGCCGACTATCAGACGGATCTAAGTGGCACACCGTGACAGATGGTGGGGTCACCTCTAGAAATCCTCTGGTAGGGACGAGATCCCTTATAACGAGGACGCCAAAGTCTCACATCTGTAAAGTAAGAGAATACTCACCCACATATAAGTGTGAAACATGAATGTCTTGTCAACTCGGGTTAACCTTTTTAGATCAAGTGAGGACGACGGTCTATGCAGTTGATCGTCTGGTCAACTCAGGTTAACTGTTTTAGACCAGGCGGGGACGACGGTCTAAGCAGTTGACCAGATCATTTATGACTCATTTAGCGCTACCGGTCCCGAGTTCTGGGGGCGTTAAAACTTTAATTTTGTAAAAAAAAGTTGTAGATGTTCAAATATATGTAAATTAAATGTGTGCAAATTTGACAGGTGATAGTTGTTGCTATCCGAAATAGGAAACTGACACTGCCAAAGAGCCCAGATGAGCTGTACGAGCAGGTCACTGGTTCAAGTTCAGGTTCAGGTTCAGTTTCAGTTCCAGAAGAACAAAAGATACAGCACACACAACAATTCAGGTGCACATTTATATTTAGTTTTATAAGTTATGCGCGTTACATTTATATAAGTTTTATATATATCTCAATATGTATATATTGAAACAGGTGGCTAGATAAAGCAGCAGTGAAGTCAAGCTACACAGAGCCAGAAGCATGGAAAATATGCACAGTGACACAAGTAGAAGAGGTGAAAATCCTAACAAGAATGTTACCCATCATAGCTAGCACAATCATAATGAACACATGTTTAGCACAGTTACAAACATTCTCAGTTCAACAATGTTACCGAATGAACCGACACATCGGCTCGTTTGAGATCCCCGCGCCATCAGTCCCTGTATTTCCTATGATCTTCATGAGTTTCCTAATCCCTCTTTACGAGTTCATATTCGTCCCTTTCGCTCGGAAATTCACTAACCATCCATCCGGGATCACTCAGCTCCAACGCGTAGGAGTAGGGCTTGTGTTATCTGTTATTTCAATGTCAGTGGCAGCCATTGTTGAAGTTAAAAGAAGGGAACAGTCCATCAAGAATCCATACAAGCCTATAAGTGTATTTTGGCTTTCCATACAATATGGCATATTTGGGATAGCTGACATGTTTACCCTTGTGGGGTTGTTGAATTTTTCTACAAAGAAGCCCCTGCAGGGATGAAATCACTTTCCACTTCATTTACATATTTGTCCCTGTCATTTGGATATTTCTTGAGTAGCATCTTTGTGGATGTTATCAATTCTGTGAGTAAAAGAAGTGGACATAAAAAGCAAGGGTGGTTGGAAGGTCAAGATTTAGATAGAAACAAATTGAATCTTTTCTACTGGTTCTTGGCAATTGTTAGTTGCCTCAATTTCTTCAATTATCTCTATTGGGCTTCATGGTACAAGTACAAAAAGAGGAGGGGCATTCGGGACAGGAAAGAGTCACCGCCCGACGACGGGGTTGTGATTATATGGACACAAGAAATGGTGTTTCTGCAACTAGTGAGGATGAGGGATGCCAGAAAGCACATAATGGAGCATGCTTCAATGATTTAAGCACCAAATGGAATAGCAGAAACAACTTGGTCTATGAGGAATTGGATAAGGAATGATGTTTGGAAGTATATATAAAATACCCTTTTGTTGTCCTAAAGAATGATTAATTTACCCTTTTGTTTGTTTTTTCCCTTTAGTTTCTTTATTGATTTTAAGGATGTGTATCTATGTAAATAGTTGTAATATGAACTGTGATCACTTCTATATCAAAGAAAATGGAAGAAAGTGATCACTGAAACGAGTGATCAATATTATGAATTTTAAGAGTTATACTAGGCCATGCCATCTTAGGGAAAAGCATATTACTATTTTTTTTTTCCAGAAACGAAACATTGTATTACTAAAACGAAAGAAAGCTTACAGATAGCGGCCCGAAACCCTAGTCAAATCCTCCTCATGTATCAACTCAATGATCCATGAGGGGAAAATCCCAACCCAAATGACTGGAGTATTAAGTTTCTTAGCAAACAAAGCAACATGATGACTAATTGATCGCGTGCAAATCACGATACTAATAAGAGGACTAGTCCAATCGCAGTATAGTAATGGCGAATCAAGGTCGATTCCACAAAGACCCGTAGGATACAATTGGAATCAAGATTGAGGTAAGTGGTCCTTGACCAAATATGACTCAAGTAAAGTAAATGGTTGACACCCACAATCACACAAGTATGCTTCCTATGAATCCTTACGAGATAAGTCCTAATTACGAGCGATTAAACACTTCCCCGAGTTATAAATTTATCTTCCTCGTTGGTGAATTTTAATTCATTGACAGCTACGGGTGCTACCCCCTAATTTTTCCATACTTCCATTGTAAGGACAGTAGGCGCCTATGTACAGTAAACCTACTTGAGGCCGTATTAACATCACATTGACTAAGAACTAGGGATGGCTGGCTCAAGACCAAGAACCTCCCTAGGCAGCCATCTACTATGACTGGCAGAACCTAGTGATTGATAATCTATGTCATAGCTAACACTTCAGCAATGCTCCTTCATGCTAACTTAATTACAATAACATGCAATAGAACTAGGGACGGCCGGCTCAAGACCGAGAACCTCCCTAGTTAGCCATCGACTATGACTGGCAGTACCTAGAGATTGATGATCTATGTCCTAGCTAACACTTCAGCAATGCTCCTTCATGCTAACTTAATTACAATAGCATGCAACAAGTTGATCATGCTAACTACATGTAAATTAAAACATAAAATTAGACGTAGTTGGCGCTGGACATCATGAAATACGATTTATTAGGTGGACCACTTCGGCGGTAAAGACCGCTGCCTAGGCAGACGCGATGCAACCTTATTTCATGATTTCTTCACCAAATGATTCAGATCTATTCGTAACTGGGGAAAATAATTTAACAACTACATAGTAGGACTAATACAAGAATAAAACAGATTCATCACAACACAACGAATCTACATCAAGAAAGCGGAAGAGCCATTACCTTGGAGATTGTTAAGATCAAGCGCTTACCGTTGTACTAAAACCAATTGATTGTCGTAAAGGTGCTACTATAACCACCCGACCTGGATTTTACCTAGTTTCGGATCATGGCCAAACAATTCGGATCCAGGTAATTAGGTAAAATCCCGGTCGGGTCGTTACAGCTACTATATTTCCTTTTACACTTTAACACATCCCCTCAACTGTGGGCCCATGTCAAGGCTATGCCAACTAGGCAGCCTGAGCCAACTAGGCTCACAAAGGCAAACTATGCCAGCCCAACACTTGCACATTATATAAATGGGGGAAAATAATGTTTGCAGCGGGGTTTGAACTCGAGACCTTCCTCTGTGATATTATGTTGAACTACCATCTCTCCTAAAAACTTAAGCTGATCGATGGGGAGGTAGATAATTAACATCTTATCAGAGCCAGAGGTCATGAGATCGAACCTTGGTTGGAACATTATTTTAAAACAATAAAAATTGTCACAAAAAATTTAAGTGATCTAGTCTGTAGATGAAAGGGAAATGACAACAATGGCATGCCTCATTATTTTCTCTTTGCTAATTCTATCTGGTTAGTCTATGTTGCATTATATAATAGGTGTACGAGCGGCCGGCCCTAAAACCCTACACCGCTCTCGTTCCTCCCCGGCTTCATGGCGGATCCTCCACAAGAGGTTCCCTTGGAGCCCTCTCAACCACGCACTGCAAGCTAGGCCTAGGTTACCGGCCAAGCAGCCATGCACTCCACCTTCAATGCTGACACGCTGCGAGCCTCCACTTTCAAAGGTGAGCCATCGCTAATTATTCCAGCCTACACCGAAGCTACCATGGACGCCGGTTTTCAAAGGTCAATTGTTGGCAAATTTTCCCAGGGCAGGCCCCTTCTTGACATGATCAGAAAATTTTTAAGCGTCCAAAACTATAAAGGTAACTATGTTTTAGGGCTTTTACACACGTTCTTATTCGATTTCAGCATGATGAGGATTTTATCAGATTATTTTCGAAACCATCCTGGCAAGTAGGCAATAAGAATATACGTGTGTTCAAATGGACGGTAGACTTTTATGTTGATCGCGAGTCATCCATAATCCCTATTTGGATTTCTCTACTGAAACTCCCAGTTCATCTTATGAATAAGGACTTTATATTTAGCTTGATGCAATCCGTTGGCAAACCTCTTAGAATTGATGTTGTTACGGCTGAACTTCGTAGACCTTCGTTAGCTCGGGTTCAAGTGGAGGTTGATGTTTTAAAGAATGTGTTGGACTTATTTCTATGTTTTTATGATGAGTGCCATACTAGCTGTTATAGTGCAAAGGCAAAAAGATGTCTAGATCAAATGTATAGGTTTATTAGAGTTTGATTCATAAATAGGTTTGATCAAACAAGCAATCGTAAAAGGTCTTTGGTTGATATCGCAGATCCGGTCTAGTCGATGAGACTAGTCTTGAACTCGCTCAAGATCAAGATCAAGGTGAGGGTTCAAACTCGATAAATGAAGGCTAAGGGATCAAACTTAGTATTTAAAGTCAAGGATATGGAATCGGAATTTAGGCAAGTCTGTGATGACCTAAAGCGATTACATATACTTTGTGTGAAAGGTCTAAGTTCCATAAGTTGGATGATGTTTGGAACTTGGTTATAATTAAAATGGTGTAATCTAACTTCACAAATAAAAGTTAGATAAAAGAAATCATTGCATTACATTTTATACACAAAGAAATTGTCGTTTCAAATAGATCGATAGTACTTCAAACAGATCGATGAACTCACGATATATATACCTCGATTAAATCAAGATTATATTGGAAGATTACATGGATAATGATAGCCAACCAACTACCTCGACTTATCAAGAAAATCAAAGGTTGAGATTAAAAGACGTTGGGATGATTTATGTTTTTATCCATTGGATACAAGTCAAAGGGTGGGATGACCTTGATCAAAAAGGAATTTCAGCGATGTCGATCCCTATGAATAGTGACAAAATGCAAATCGATGGGACAAAAACAAGGAACGGTCACATTTGAATTTCAAATACAAGTCACATGCATTCTCGCTTTATAAATAAAGGACTTTCAACTCAGAAACACAGGGATGAATTTTGGATAAACTTTAAGAGATAACTCTGAGCTGAAAAACACCCTGTTGAACTTACTGAGCATAAAGCTACTGATCCATTGAATTACTTCAAGTGTATTCTACATTCAAGCTAGATCAAGCATACACACTTGAAGCCTACAAGCTGCTGATTACTTCATCCTAATCAAGCTGCTGCAACTGAATCATTTATTTGATTCAATCTTTATTTTATAAAGAACTCTGCCAAGACACAGTGAAGCATCTGTTGGGTGTGAAAGACTCGTTGTTTGTGGTGGAGTGGTGGTGAAGAGGCAATCCTACCCTTCAAGGACCAGTGGAAGACTCAGGGAGCAGACAATCCTACCTGCTCCTGGGCCGATTTGTGAAGCCATAGTTATTGGTGAAGGACAAAGAACTTAGAAATCTTTGTAATGACTACATCAAAGATCTCTAGTGAATTTCCTCCAACATCACAGAGAAGAGTGGGTGACAAGATTACACCACCTGGAACCACTATAAAATCGCCTACTTACTTTCAAAGATTTAATTTCTCGCACTTAGTTTATTTTGTACAAAGAACTCCATGAATCTAGCAAATCGAAATCACACACTTGCACTAATGAGTATATAATACTTAGTATCATATTTAACAACAAGTATTAAGCTTAATTTTGATTTAATTCATTTGCACAAATTCAGCCAAACTCAACTATCAAGAGACTCATGTTTATCAAGAGGGCTATCAAGTCTCAAAGCAGACTCTCAAGTATCGTGAGATCTTTGAAGTTGCATAATTTGTCAACTCCAAAGTTTTAAGTGTTAAGTTTATTCACCCCCTTTAAACTATCAGAGACTCATGTTTATCAAACAAACTCAACTATCAAGAGACTATTGTTTATCAAGAGGTTATCTGAAGTCTCAAAGAGACTCAAGTATCGCAGATCTTTGAAGTTGCGTAATTTGTCAACTCCAAAGTTTTAAGTGTTAAGTTTATTCACCCCCTCTAAACTTAACCAAAGCCTTTTCAAGGGACCAACAATTGGTATCGGAGCAAAGGCTTACGCTCAAGAAATCCTACTTGTTGTGCTTGTGAAAATTCTTTGAAACTTTCTTTCAAGTTCTCGATTTTCAAAACTTGCATCATGGATAACACACAGTATGCTAGAACTATGCTGATGTGCTCTCTAGATAGATTTGATGAGTATAAACGTCGAATGCAGGCTTATCTTGCTGCAACACATGATGAGATGATGGATGTACTAACCGATGGACCACTGGAGATTACCAAGGCAAGAATGATGGGTGACACAACTGAGTACATTCCTAAACCAAAAGAGAATGGAATGCAGAAGACAGAAAAAGAGCAAACCTCAACAACATTGCTATTGATATCATTTATAGAACCTTGGATAGCAATATGTACATGAAGGTTAAAGATTGCAAAACTGTAAAGGAACTTTGGGACAAGATACATTTGATCTGTGAAGGCACTGATGCAATAAAGAAGAATAAAATCAGTGTAGCCAGAAAAAGGTTTCAAAAGTTCAAGATGCTGCCAAATGAAACCATTGAGCAAATGGAATCAAGATTCAATGCAATCCTGGACGAACTTACTCTGTTGAGTGTAAGTTATTCAAAAGAGGAAATAAACACCAAAATCTTGGAAGCTCTACCTGCAAAAGATGTTTGGAAAATGAAGGTGACTACAATTGAAGAAATGAGAAAGTTGCATGAAGAAGATACCTTCAAATTGTTTTGAGATCTCAAGGCTTATGAATTTAGCAAAAGCTTGTACACGAGATCGAAAAAAGGAAGAGCCAAAGACCATCGCATTGGCTGCTTCACATCAAGAAGAAACATCAGGAGGACAAGATGATCAATTTGGATGAAATGCAAGAGCAGATTGCCCTCTTGAGCAAGAAAAATCAGGATGATGAAGACCTGGAAAGGCCCCTTCAAGAAATTTCACAAAGAGGCCTCTTTGAAAGAAGGAAAGAAGAATCAAAGAAAGATAATGACTATCTGTGCTTTCATTGCAAGAAACCAAGACACTTCAAAACTGATCGTCCCGAGTTAAAACAAGGCAAGGAAGGCGATTATCTTTGCTTCAACCGCAAGAAGCCTGGACACTTTAGACTGATTGTCGCACTCATCGAAGACCAAAAGTCAACAAAGAAGACATGGCAAGAAGGCTATGGTTGTTGAAGATGAATCGAGGTATGAAGTTGAATCGAAGGGAAATGAATCGGATGACACAAAGATCAAGTTCTTTCGATATGGAAGATTATGCTTTGATGGCCAATATGGATGAAAGCGAGGAGGTATACAACATCAGTATCTATCAATACTCTGCTGGAAGTGATTGTGAATCAACTTGTGGTTCAAATCCTAGAAATTCGACAATAATGAGACTTTGGATGCTATCCTTAATCAATCGAGGATAATACAATCTGGTTATGAGATTGTGAAGGTGAAAAAAGAAGCTCTTGAGTTAGAAGTTGGAAGATTGAAAGCTGAATTAAGGGTTCTCAAAGGTAAGGAAAAGATGTTGGGACAGAATCGGTGTAAGTCATTGATCATCCAAAGACCACACGAATCTATTTGAACCATCTGGTTCCTCTGCTGCATACAAATCTGGAAAGCCTTATGGTGATAGAACAGGGCTTGGATTTGGAACTCAACACTCTAACAAGAGTGGATCCAGTAAGGTCACTGAACCTAGTACCAGAATTGGTCCTAAGTTTGTGCCTGCACTAGATTCAACTCCCGAAGAAGGTTGCTTTGAGGCAAGAAACCCAATGAGAATGCTTCAAGGAAGCAAAATCAAGTCAAAGAAGTCAATGACTCCTAATAAAAAGAGTAAATCTAAAAATAGATCTTTGTGCCTTCCAAGCTCTGCTTGATAAGCGGACTGCTACTAAGTCTGCTGGACCACAGAAGGGTAAGAAACAGAAATATTCCAAGGATAAGAATCCTAAACCCAAAAATGTTAATCATTCAAGGGATACTTATCTCAGGGGGAAAGGTAGACTGTTCCCCACTGATGATGATTGGAATACTCCTGTACCTACTGTTAGAAACAACAAGTATAACCATGCAGCTAGGGTAAAACCTAGGCAATGGGATCAGCAGAGGACTTACACAAGACCTCAGCAGACTCCATATTACAGGGCTGTTCCTAACAGACAGCAAACAAATGGTTATACTAATGCTTCTAACACCAAGAATCACTTTAAACAGCATTATAAACCAAAAGGCCAGAAAACATATGTGATTCCTACACAACCTACTGTTAGAACTTATGGATGTGTGGAATACATGTATGAACCAAAGTATGAACCAAAGTATGACACATTCAGGAGAAGACCTTATGGAAACATACCAAGGGTCATGCTTGCCACTGACCACTATGGACCCAAACAGGTTTGGGTACCTAAAATGCATTAACTTTGTTTTGTAGGGTGTCTGGTACTTTGACAGTGGATGTTCCAGACACATGACAAAGAATAAGCACTGTCTGTCAAACTTTGTGGCAAAAGATGGTCCAAGGGTGAATTTTGGCAACAAGAATACACCTGGATATACAAGAGGATATGGCACACTTGTAAGGAATGGACTTACAATCAAGAATGTTGCATATGTGGAAGGACTGGACTACAACTTGCCGAGCCTTTGGACAATTTCGTGACAAGGGTTATAAAGTCACTTTTGACAAAAACAATTGTATTGTCATTAGTGAAAGAGGTGATCAAGTTGTACTTGTCGGGTAGAAGACAACGAGAACATGTATGTTGTTGATTGGTCTACTGATTCCAGAAACTCACTGATTGTGCATACCAAGTCCGAACTCAATTGGTTATGGCACAAGAAGTTGAATCATTTAAACTTTGATGATATCAATCGGTTGGTGAAGAAGAAGTCGGTGATTGGTTTTTCGAGATCACATTCAAAAAGGATGCTATATGTGATGCATGTCACAGGTAAACATATAAAGTCAAGTTTCAAATCAAAGACCAAACAATCAACTAATAGAGTGTTGGAGCTGATGCATATGGATCTTTTTGGACCAATAACTCCAACAAGTGTAACATGAAAGAAGTACACTTTAGTGGTTGTGGATGATTATTCAAGGTATACTTGGGGTAATATTTATGAACAAGAAAAGTGAAACACTTCAAAGCATGCCTAATCTTTTGAAGAGATTATAAAATGAGAAAAGTTTAACAGTAATAAAGATAAGATCGGATCGAGTCTTGAATTTCTCAACAAAGTTATAAGAGAATATTGTGAGCAGAATGGTGTACTACATCAACTTGTCATTCTTTGGTACACCTCAAAGCAAAATGGGGTTCTTTGAAAGAAAAGCAGAACTTTAAAGGAAGCGGGAAGAACAATGATTTGTGAAGCATTGCTACATGAAAGATATTGAAATTTGAAGCGATAAATACTGACATGCTATACACAAAGCAGAACATCGAAGAAACAAGAAGTCTTGAAGACACCTTATGAGGTTTGGAATGGAAGGAAACCTAACATATCCTATTTCCATCCATTTGGAAGCAAATGTTTTATTCTAAATCATAAGGTACATTTGAAAACATTCCAACCAAAATCGAGATGAAGGAATTTTCTTGGGATATTCTTGATCACAGAGCATTGAGTCTTGAACAAGAGGTCAACTGAAACATGAAGAAACAATCCATGTTGTGTTTGATGAACCTAAGTTTCTTGATATGGAAGATGTAGATTGTGAACTCTTGAGAATCAACAAGTCACCGATCCGCATGTGTTGAAGTTTTGGAAAGATTCAATGACTTAAAAGTTTCGACATCGCTTCGCCTTGAGCACCGCCGATAATGTTACTGATGCAACAACTGAAGCAGTTCAAGGATCTGCTGAACCCCTGTAGAAGAAGCTACGAGACCCCATGAAGATGATGTTCTTGAAAATCAAAACAACCAAAATCCACAATGGTTAAGGAATCACCCTGCTGAACAAGTTATTGGCAATGTACAGCAAGGTGTGAGGACTAGAAGACAACTGGAAGCTATGTTTACTTGCTTTCTATCTCAAATGGAACCAAAATTTGTTGAAGAAGCTATTTTAGATCCAGACTGGATAATAGCTATGCAAGAGGAATTGAATGAATTTGAAAGAAATCAAGTTTGGACACTAGTTGAAAGGCCAAGTCATGCAAATATCATTGGTACTAAGTGGGTATACAGAAATAAACTTGATGAATCTGGTACCATTGTAAGAAACAAGGCAAGACTAGTTGCAAAAGGCTATTCTCAAGCAGAAGGAATAGATTTTGATGAAACTTATGTACCTATTGCAAGATTGGAAGCTATCAGATTATTCTTGGCACATGCTGCATATAAGAACTTCAAAGTATATCAAATGGATGTCAAAAGTGCATTTTGAAATGGCATTCTAGAGGAGGAAGTATATGTTCAGCAACCTCCTGGATTTGAAGTTAAAGATCAAGAAGATAAAGTGTATAGACTCAACAAAGCACTTTATGGATTAAAACAAGCACCAAGAGCTTGGTATGAGACTCTATCTCAATTCTTGGTGGACAACGGATTTACAAAAGGCACCATTGACAAGACTCTTTTCAGAATCAGTGAAGGGGACAGCACCCTGCTGGTACAAATTTATGTGGATGACATAATTTTTGGTTCTGAAAATGATTTACTTTGTGAAAAGTTTGCAAATCTAATGAAGAGTAAATTCCAAATGAGTATGATGGGAGAAATGAACTACTTTTTGGGATTGCAAGTTAAACAGATGAGAGATGGAATCTTCATTCATCAAACCAAGTACACCAAGGAGTTGCTGAAGAAGTTTGGTATGGAAAACAGTACTAAGAATTCAACTCCTATGAGTACAAATATCAGATTGGATGAAGATAAAGAAGGCAAAGATGTTGATCAGACCTTATACAGAAGGATGATAGGCGATCTCTTTGTCAGATCATCGCCAAGCAGACCTAATATATCCTTTGTTGTAGGTGTTTGTGCAAGATTTCAATCTAAACCTAAAGAAAGTCATTTAGGTGCAGTCAAGAGAGTTCTCAAGTATCTAAAAGAGACTTTGGGAGTAGGGATATGGTATTCCAAGGAATGAAGCTTCAAAGTCATATCCTACTCAGTCTCGATTATCTTTGGATGCAAGATTGATAGAAAAAGCACCTCAGAACACAATCGGTTAATGGGAAATAGACTGGTTTCCTGGTTTAGCAAGAAACAAAATTCTATATCAACTTCCACTACTGAAGCTGAATACATTGCTGCTGGAAGTTGCTGTGCACAAGTACTATGGCTAAGACAACAATTAAGGGATTATGGAATTGAAGAAAAGGAAATTCCAATTATGTGTGATAACACAAGTGCAATTGCAATCACAGAAAATCCTGTTTTGCACTCAAGAACCAAGCACATTGATGTGAGACATCATTTTATAAGAGATCATGTTGAAAAGAAAGATGTGGTGGTTCTATACATCCCTAATGAAGATCAACTTGTTGATATTTTTACTAAACCACTTGATGGTGAAAGATTTGCTAAACTAAGGACTGAACTTGGAATTATAAAAGTTGACTGACATTCAGCAATGTACTGGAATTCACCAAGGGGATTAGTCTTTGCTATGTTGGGTGAGCTCACTTAGCAGATTAGTCATTGGTATCAACAATTCCATGTACTTATGTGTGGACAATTGAGCAAATGAGGTTGCCAAGGGGATTGGTCTTTGTCATTTTGGGTGAGCTCACTTGACAGATCAGTCATTGGTATTAAACTTCATCTTGTATTATCAATTGAACAAAACAAGAAGAAAACAAGGATCAGCAGAGTACTTATGTCGGCACAGTCTTGAAGCCTATTTATCGCCAGATCTTTGAGCCCACCTCGCCGAGGATCACCTATTTGGATGGAACATTACTCATCAAAGTTATTAAAGTCAAAAAGCATATTGGCGGGATATTTATTTTATCTTTATAACCGCAGATTAACACGATCTAACAGATTATCGAGGCGTTATGGAACACGTGTCAAACCGGCATTTATTGATTAATCATGGTTGACATGGATGTACGCAATCGTGATTACAACTACTCACCGTCTATTTATACGGGCTATCACACGGTTAGCTTCCTACTTGCAAATCGCTTTATCACTGCGATTTCTACACTTTGTGTGAACACAGATTTGAGAATCAATCTTCTTCATCTTATTCTTCTCATACAAATGGCGAGAAAAGGTTGATGTCCAAATTGAATCAAGCCAAAGTGTTAGAGGTTTTGTTGAGGATGCAAACAGAATCGAGGCGGCCATTAACATTGGTCGAAGAATAAGGAGATATGCCGGTCCGGAGAATGTGTTGAATATAAGGCGGAGACAATTTCTTATACAAATGTTGTCGGTTTACGGAGAAACATTCAAATACGAGGAAGGAATCAAGCATTTAAAGCTCTTTGTGAATGGGCAAGAAATTGAAGTTTCCCCCAGTCTACTGAGAGAAGTTTTTGGATTTGTTCAAGTGATGGATGGCTCAGTCAATCCTGAAGCAATGGGATTGGACAAAATGGCGTTTGTTGATCAGATTAAAACAAATGCAACCACCAAATCCGTTCCAGGCATCAACTGCAAACATATTGGAAGTGAATATAGTCTGCTGAGCAAACTGATTGCTAAAAACATACTAGGACTAGTTGGAAGTATGGATACTCTATCAGGGCCCAAGATAGAGTTGATGATAATCATTTGCAGGAGCATGAAGTTTGATTGGGCTAGATACTTCATCCATTATATGAAGAAGGTCTTCAAGGAAGACAAAGAGGGAAAGAGGAAGTCCAAGGCCCTGCCCTTAGGATTGATGGTTCAGACCCTGCTGAATCATCTGGAAATCCCTGATGTAGCATCTGAAAAGATCAATCAGTCTAGATACAAGAAGGAAATTGATTATGCTATTCCTGGTCTAGATGATGATGAAGAGGTTGCTGGAGAGGCTGCTGATGATGATAATGATGGAGATGATGGTGATGCTGGTGGTGAGCAGGTCAAGCAATCAAAAAGGATAACTATTAAACCTGCTGCACCCAAGAAAGCTGCTGAGAAAAGAAAGGGTGGAGATACAAAGAAAATAACTGAGGTATTAAAACCTTCAAAGAAAACAAGGAAGCAAACAGCACAGACTGCTGAGTCTGCTGAGGTCCATGGAGGTTCTTGACCTGCTTTGTTCTTTGCAAGAAAAAGCATTGTTGAAATATGAGGAACAACAAGAAAGAAGCCGATAGAAAGAGAAAGTCATGTGGATGAAAAGAATGATGAACCCATTTCCAAGAGGAGAAAAGAGATTGTCCATAAACAGAAACATGGAAAAGGGAAAGAACTCAAAAACTTGGAGGCTCAAAGAATCCAAGAGGAAGCATCAGTAGAAGAGGAAGAAGAGGCTATTGAGGCTGAGCCCTTGACCATAATTAGGCCTGTGGAGATCACTGACTCCTCACCTGAAGAGGTAGTCAAGTCTACTGATGATGGACAGGTTGTTGTTGAGCAATCTGTTGAAGACATCATCGATCCATCGACCCGAGCTGCTGGTAGTATCTCTTGAAGAACCACTGACAAACCACCGAACTCGAACCTGCTTTGTGGAAGTAGTAGTCACAAATGTACAACCTCAAAGAACTCTCTGACTTTAGAACATCTGTTGAAGAAACCATGAGCTTACTTGTTGGAGCTTTTGGAGGTCAGCAAGCTCTGCTGAACCTGTTATTAGAAAGCCATCTATGCCATATGAGAAGGCATCTAAAAAGGGCAAAGTTGATCCCAACTTCAAAAAGGTGCAAAACTACTTTCAGTGGAAGTTTGGATTCTACAGAGAGACGAAACTAGTCTTGATCCAATGAGTGGATTTGAAGAATGGGCATTTGAGCAGCTAGGTGTGGACAACGACTGTTGGATTTGATAGACACTAGCATGCCGCAATCCAGTGATGGATCTTTTGGATGAAGGAAAGAAAAGTGGAGCTATTATGTTCGAGAGATCCAAAGTTTACACTGCATGTGATTCATCGATTGACGATGATGATACCCTATGTTTCTGGGGAGACCAAAGTGGAGTGGCTAGAGAAACAACAAGCTGAAGCCACCGTGGTCAAGAAGCCACCGATATTATAAAAGCGAGAACCCATCGAGGCGGTAAGTCGGTGAGGCCAAAGAGATGGAGAGATGGATGAGGATCTACGAGGATCTCACCATGGATGATCTGGAAGCATTGATCAACGAAGGAATTAATTTGAGTGCTAGTAGGCTAGGTGATGAATCTTCTACATTCCATGTTGTAGAGCCTCTTGCACAAACCGAAGTCGAGCAGTGAGGATTTGGATGGAGAAAAGGTTCTTGATTTCAATGAACCTAGTGCGATTCGGAAGAGTCCATTGAATATCAAGATGGATTTGACTTTGAGGGCACTCTTACTAAAAGCGCCATCATCCCGCACAAGATTGGTCATGCGGAAGGATTCCAAGTGGATAATGAGGCTATATTCAATCCACGAGAGAATTGAAGAGGAGAGTGCAGTTCTTTGGGCTACAAGCAAACACATGGACAAAGGTTGGAACAGGAGGTGCAGTCTTTGAGTCTCAAATAGCACCTGGACAAAGGTTGGAACCTGATTTGGGTTTGGAGGAAACCCTTGTTATTGATGAGGCTGTTGTAGTGGAGCCTATTGGAGTCAAGACCCTTTGAAGGAAAGATGGTCGCAGATCTTTGCATTAATGAGGATGAGCATTTCTTTGGACTTTGACTTTAGTGATGAGGAATTTCGGATGCACGAAGAAGAAAATATTGATGTTAATCCCTTCGAGGCATTTGTACCTATTTTTGAGGAACTCGCCCTTGATCCTATGCGGATGAATATGAAGGACCTAACCTCTGCTGGGTGGACGGGAGTTGGGCAATGGTAATAAGCAATCGAGGCCACAGTACAATGTGGAGGAACTCTTGATGAAGCCACCGTGGAAGGATGACGGTGAAGTGCCGTTGAAGTGTTAAATGAGTTAAGAAGCGTGAGGCATGATATGCAAATGATTAAGGACTCAACCGAATGATGACAGGAAGAGAGATTTGAAGAATCGATGAAGATGGTAAATGAAAGCATGACAATCAATCGCCACAGTTGCTTCAAACTTCACATCTACTCAAAATCTTGTGAATGATCGATACTAGATGTGAGGGGCATCAAGGTTGGAAATATCGCCAAAGAGAAGTTTACGAAAGACCAATTTATTTCTATCCATCGAAACTTGACAACCTTGTCGTTGCACCTAAACTCATCGAGCCTCTTCTTTGCTGCTTTGCACAACAACTCGCTATGCACGATCCCAAACTTCATGAAAGAATCAACCTCATTGGAGGAGACCTTGCAATCAAGGATTACTTCACTTGATACAAGAACCTGGAGCTATAGAAGGTCAATTGAGCAGAGTGGTCATCTCACAGGAGGGTATTCATGGCCTCATATCCCGTTTTGTTGATGATGTCACTAAGGGAAGAGGGCCAATCACCGCAAAGAAAAGAGGCTGCAAGACTCTTTGCAAAGAAAAGATGGGAGGATGAAATCGGTGCTCTCAGCAACTCGCACTGGCGAGTTCAACTTCTTGATGATCTCCTTAGACAATACAAGAAAGAATACTATAACTGAAGGAGACCTTATCATGACATGGGATATCTTGAAGGTCTAAATTCTTTCTTAGCATTGAGATTTTGGGAAACAAGAGTCAAAGCCTTAAGGGCAACTTACAGAGGTGGCAGAGGTGATAGGATCTTACCTATCACAAAAGCAAAGGACTCACTTGATGAATTCAAGGAACTGTACATGAAGTTCGGATTGAGTGAATGATATCAATCTTATCTGCTGAAGCATGGAACTGGTGGAAACAAGTTAATCCCTACATTGATTTTACTTTGATTGAAAATGAGTGGATGAGGATATGATAGAACAAATCGAGCCTATCAAGAGCAAGGTCGAGAAGGCTAGACAAGAAAGAGAAAGAGACAATAGATCAAACATACTTACATTACTTTATCTTTGTTGTATCTAGTTTGTAATAGCTTTGAACAAATGATTTTAATGAAAGATGAGTACTTGTTCTATTTTTGTCTTAATCTTTTGCTTTCTTTGATTAGGTGAGGTAGTGGCATCATCACCAAAAGGGGAAATTGTTGGACTTATTTCTATGTTTTGATGATGAGTGCCAAACTATTTTGTTATAGTGCAAAGGCAAAAAGATGTCTAGATCAAATGTATAGGTTTATTAGAGTTTGATTCATAAATAGGTTTGATCAAACAAGCATTGTAAAGTGGTCTTTGGTTGATATCGGCCAGGATCGGTCCAGTCAAGATGGGGTAGATAGGTCGATAGACTAGTCTTGAACTCGCCAAGACTCGAAGATTGAAGGGTGAGGGTTCAAACTCGATAAATGAAGGCTAAGGGATCAAACTTAGTATTTAAAGTCAAGGATATGGAATCGAATTTAGGCAAGTCTGTGATGACTTAAAGCGATTACATATACTTTGTAGAAAGGTCTAAGTTCCATAAGTTGGATGATGTTTGGAACTTGGTTATAATTAAAATGGTGTAATCTAACTTCACAAATAAAAGTTAGATAAAAGAAATCATTGCATTACATTTTATACACGACAAATTCTTCGTTTCAAATAGATCGATAGGTACTTCAATGATGATGAACCTCTTGATATATATACCTCGATTAAATCAAGATTATATTGGAAGATTACATGGATAAGGACAGCCAACTACCTCGACTTATCAAGAAAATCAAAGGTTGAGATTAAAAAAGATGTTGGGATGATTTATGTTTTTATCCATTGGATACAAGTCAAGGGTGGGATGATTGCCTTTGTCAAAAGGAATTTGACGAGTGTCGATCCTATGAATAGTGATGAGAATGCAAATCGGATGGGACAAAAACAAGGAACGGTCACATTTGAATTTCAAATAAAAGTCACATGCATTCCTGCCTATAAATAGAGGACTTTCAACTCAGAAACACATGGATGAATTTTGGATAAACTTTAAGAGATAACTCTGAGCTGAAAAACACCCTGCTGAACTTACTGAGCATAAAGCTACTGATCCAGTGAATTACTTCAAGTGTATTCTACATTCAAGCTAGATCAAGCATACACACTTGAAGCCTACAAGCTGCTGATTACTTCATCCTAATCAAGCTGCTGCAACTGAATCATTTATTTGATTCAATCTTTATTTTATAAAGAACCTGCTGAAGACAGTGAAGCATCTGTTGGGTGTGAAAGACTGTTGTTTGTGGTGGAGCTGGTGAAGAGGCAATCCTACCCTTCAAGGACCAGTGGAAGACTGGGAGCATCAATCCTACTGTTCCCAGGCCAGTTTGTGAAGCCATAGTTATTGGTGAAGGACAAACAACTTAGGAATCTTTGTAACAAACTACATCAAAGATCTCTAGTGAATTTCCTCCAACATCACGGGAGAAGAGTGGGTGACGAGGATTACACCACACTGGAACCACTATAAAATCGCCTTACTTACTTTCAAAGATTTAATTTACGCACTTAGTTTATTTTGTACATCAACTCTCTGAATCTAGCAATCGAAATCACACACTTGCACTCTGAGTATCTAATACTTAGTATCATATTTAACAACAAGTATTAAGGCTTAATTTTGATTTAATTCATTGCACAAATTCAAGCAAACTCAACTATCAATAGACTCTTTGTTTATCGTGGAGTTCTCTGAAGTCTCAATGAGACTCTGAAGTATCGCCAGATCTTTGAAGTTGTAATTTGTCAACTCCAAAGTTTTAAGTGTTAAGTTTATTCACCCCCTCTAAACTTAACCAAAGCCTTTTCAAGGGACCAACAATAAATTTTTAGGATCAAGCGCTTACCGTTGTACTAAAACCAATTGGTGGTAAAAGCGCAACTTTATTTCCTTAAATCACACCATTCTGGTATACAGGTTGAACTAACATAGGAGGCGAGTGATGTACACCCAACAATCCCCCAAAGACTGCTACCCACTCCAACCGTGACACCCGTAGTATGCCATGGGCGGGAATGGATTACCACGAAATGTTGTTGCCGTGGATTGAACCCATGACCTTCTCTCGATACCAATTTTTAGGATCAAGCGCTTACCGTTGTACTAAAACCAATTGGTGGTAGTAAAGGCGCAACTTTATTTCCTTAAATCACACCATTACAGCGCCATGGGTTGAACTAACATGGGAGGGCAGAGTGCTGTACACCCAACAGAATGTACCTAGTCGTATCTGGATTCAAAAAGGGAATGAAGATGGGTTCTGGCAACCTATTCTCTCGGAAGGAAATCGTCCTGCTTATTGTACTCACTGTTGGCATATGGGTCATAATCAAGACTCTTGCATCGTTAAGCATCCGGAATTAGCTGCCTTGACTCATCAGAATCCCAAAAAACCGGCTCAAATTTTTGTGGTGAAGCCTACACAGAAACAACAAAAATCTGTGCTGAACAACGAAAGTTTGCAAAAAAGTACTGAAGAAGATACTACCGCTCCCACCAAGGAACCGGAATTGCCTTTGACTATTGTCTCCGAACAAACAGCCCAAGACCATGTTGCAGCTCTACAAGTGCAGCCAAATGCACCATATGGCTATGCAATGGGTGAAGAAAGGCCTTAGAGAATTTGGAAAGCAATGGATTAAGTTCAAGTACAAATGATGGCACTCAAAAAATTGAAGCTGCAAAAATACAGCTGCAACTCGAACCAGGCCCCGATCATGCAGGAAGCCCTACTTCTCCATCAACTCGAAAGAACACTATCACCGAGTAGATGGGTCTTTCAATTAATAAGGATAGGAAACTCCTAGAACTTGTGAATACATCGCCTAGAAAAATCAAGGAAAAGAAAAATTATTCTTCTGATAAAGAAAAGGAAACATTTGAAGTTGGAAAAACAATCCTTATCTTCAAGATTTTGTAATTTGATTTATAAAACTCGGCATGTGATTTTCAAAAATCTTTTTAGCTTTCAATAAAATTGCTACATAAAAAAAAATTGTGCAAGTTTTGGGAGAGATTTCTCACACTTGAGGGGGGTGTTGGGAGAGATTGCCCACACTTTTGAAAGAAAAATTGTGCAAGTGTTGGGACAGATTGCCCACACTTGAGGGGGGGGGGGGTGTTGGGAGATATTGCCCACACTCTTGAATGTATAAAGAAATATAGTAGTGCCTTTACTACCACCAATTGGTTTTAGTACAACGGTAAGCGCTTGATCCTAACAGAGACCGAGCGTAGTACCTCCTCAAATCGCTCCCTAGGCGGCGAATCCGTTGGATCCGTGAAGAACACTCATAAAAAAATAATAAAAGAAAAGAAAAGAACTTTTATTGCATAGAAAATGTAAAAGTCTTGGTGTGTGTTACAAATGGGACTGTTGCCTTCTTTATATAGTGTTTGTAGCCAACCTAGTTGCCTCATAAAACTCTATTTCTCCTCCAAGAAAACGTGTTAACTCGGTTTCCGAAGTTTTTGCCGCGTGGAATCGGCCTCCGCCTCAGTGAGGGTATTTTTGTCTTTTTTCTTCTCACCGACTTAGTCTTGCAATCTTCTATATTGCACTAGGCCCAATTCTTCAATCGGTCCGCTCCACATCTTTTTGTTTAACACTCGGGCTACCTTGTTTCCTGCAAATAATCCAAAAATACACAAAGTAATACCAATTCCGGGAATAATTATTGTAAATACCAAATTCTTGACTTATGAACCTCACAGATAGCAATTAGCACAAGTGACTCATATTTTATAGCCGGAATAACTAATTTTAGCTCATAATATGTGTAATGTTGATGCCGTAAGATATACAAATTTGTCCGTCATCATTAATTACATTGAGGTTTCTGTCAAAGTATATAATCTTGTAGAAATTGAAACTAACAAAACTTTGATATTTTCAATAAGAACAAGGACATCCGGTATTGGATTCAATACAACCTGGGTAAGGAGAATGTCGTAGGCTCGTAGGAGATGCTCTTAGCAAAAGGACAATCAATGCTTCTAGTTGAGTTACCCAAGCTAGAGAAACTGTTGAGGAGTTTGAGTGTTCAAGACTTTGGTCAGGAAGCAAGAACAATCTACATGCAGCTGGCACCTTTGATAGCAAGACCAGAGTTACACGACACAATCCAAGAAAAGCAAGATGAAGATCCAGTTTTGTTGACCTAAAGAGAGTGGCAAGAACAAAGCCAGACCATGGTTATGAGCTTGAAAGAGAACACCTTTGGTACATGAACTATTTGTGTGTGCCTAATGTTCACGACCTAAGGCAATAAGTAATGGAAGAAGCTCATAAGATAGCTTTTGCAGTCCATCAAGGTACAAATAAGATGTATAAGGAATTGAAACAGTACTATTGGTTGCCTTCAATGAAGCTTGAAATCGTGGATTTCGTAGCTAAGTGTGATAATGTCAAAGAGTTAAAGTCGAGCATAGATGACCAGGTGGTTTGCTAAAACCTTTGGACATACCAGAATGATAGTTGGAGAAGATCACAATGAATATTGTAAGTGGTTTACCCCGAACCAAGCAAGGTTATGACAATAAATGGGTCATTGTTGATCATCTAACAAAGTCAGCTCACTTCTTACCAGTAAAGGAGAACATGTCTTTAAAAGCCACTATATACCTGAACAATGTAGTGAAGTTGCATGGAGTTCCAATATCGATAGTATCTGATAGAGACAAAAAGTTTGTGAGAGTGTTTTAGAAAATCTTACAGAAATATTTTGGCACCAAGTTAGAGATGAGTACCGCTTTTCATCCGCATATAGATGGTCAGTCTGAAGGACCATTCAAACTCTTGATGATATGTTACGTGCTTGTGTTTTGGAAGTAGGCGGTTCATGGGATGATTACCTACCAGTTGCAGAGTTTGCCTACAACAATAGTTATCTTGCGAGTATAGGTATGCCACCTTTTAAATCGCTATATGGAAGGAAGTGTAGGACAACTCTCTATTGGGTGAAATAAGACAGAAGCATATCATAGGGCCAGAGTTAGTTCTGCAGGCAAAAGAAAAGGTTGCCTTGGTTCAGCGGAACATGAAGATAAAGACCGTCAGAAAGTTTGGGCCAATGCTAGAAGAGGACCTTTGGAATTTGATGTTGGTGATCGAGTCTACCTAAGGGTATCACCAATGCGAGGTGTGAGACGTTTTGGACAGAAAGGAAAGCTATGTCCAAGGAATGTTGGACCGTTTGTGATTCTAGTGAAGATTGGACCTTTGGCTTACCGTTTGCAGTTATCAAAGAGCATGACAAAGGTACATTTTTCATGTTTCAATGTTGAAGAAGTGTTTATTAAAGCTGAATTTTGGAACCGATGTAGATCCGGATTTGATTAAGGACAATCTCTCTTATGAGGAGAAACCAACCCAAATCCTTGAAAGAAAAGTGAAGAAGATCAAGAACTGGAAAATCCTTGTTGTGTGGGTGCAATTGAGTAATCATACAGCTTCAGAAGCGACCTGGGAAGTCGAGGGCGACATGGTTGCAAAGTTTCTGGAGCTCCTCAATCTCCCATGTATGTTTTGGTTTCGAGGATGAAACTTCCTTAAGGGTGATGTGATACCCCGTGTTTTCACGAAAGGGAAAAAGTGTCATTTCGGAATTTTACGGTATATTATAATCCTTTCTCATTTAAAATAAAAGAATGAAAGGTGTTGGTTAGTAAGGGTATTTTGGGAAAAGTAAGTTTTCCTAACACACACAATACTCCTAAGCCTATTCTCATTCTACATTCTTTCTTGGTTACAAGTTTCAAGTTAGAAAGAAAATAGAGGAAGAAGGGAGAGAAAAAAGAGCTTGAAGAAGAATAATCATCTCCTTCTCGCAATCAAACCATTGGTTTGTAGATATTTCATGCCAAAGTGACCAAGAAGAAGAGGAGAGCATGATGGCATAAGTTTTCTCCAATCCAAGTAAGAATCTTCAAATTCCTTTTAAGATCTAGAGCTATTTTCTAGATCTAAAAGGTTTCTTGGTTTCCTTCATAAATTCAAGTAGTTTAGAAGTTATAATTGTTAGATGTAATATTGTCGGATGGATCAAGATCCACCCGATTACGCAGCGGAGTAGTATAGATCTAGATCTAGTCAACCAAAATACATAAAATAAATAGATCTAACCTCACGAGGGGTTAGATTGCTTACCGATTTATGGTGAATAAACTCCAAGAACAATCTTCAATCCAAGATCCAAGCTAGATGAGAAGCCACAGTCTTCCAACGTGTGTCTCAAGCACCACCAGGTGGATGGTGTTTCAAGCCGCGGACCTCCTCGATATACTACCTTAGAAAAACCGAAGTTTTTCTAAAACTCGAACAAGGAAAATAGCCGAAAAATCTAAGCTATTTCCATGCAATATTTCGAAAGTTGTATATGTCATCAAAGAGGCAGGAGAACTCTCTTTATATAGGAGAGAAATCATTGTCCTCCAAGGAATTAATAATTAAGAGATAATTATTAGAATAATCCTTATTCCAAATAAAAGATAAATAAAATAATTATCCCAAACAAATTAAGATAAATCATATTATTATCTAATATTCCATGAATTATCAATTAACAAATAAAAGATAAATCACACATTAAATAATTATCCAAGAAAACTAATTTCTCTCTAATTATTTAATCACATAATCGCCCCTTAATTAAATAAATAAAGGTCCACGCATTTTTGACACATTCTTGTGAGTCATTTAAAAATTTCTTTTCCATGTATTTAATTATCTAGTCCAACTAAACAATTAATTCACATATCAATTAAATAGTCCAATCCAACTATTTAATTATAATTGAGTGAAACGACGAGAAAGCATATCTTTATGTTAGGAGCACGTCGGGGGCCATGGACCATATTCAAGAGGTATAATAAATTAAATAAAATTATTAAATCGGACCGAACAATTATATTCAATCTATTAATTCGGGATTACACCACCATAACCCGAATCTGAACTCTGCTGAATGTAGATATAAACTTACACTCACCTATGAGTTGATAAGGCGTCCATTGATATAATCATTACATACGGATAAATCCTCCATAGACCGTTCACTTCGATTCGGGATATCTCCGTAAACCCTTCTCGAAACATATTATCCTTATTTACTGATGCGATCCCTTCGGAGGTTCCCGACCCGTTGGTCCCGATGCCGCCGATTGATCATTTGGTTATTCGAGACGGTCCGATGACACGGCTTCAGAAGAAACGGATGCGTGATACTTTGGACACGTTGATCATTGATATATGTAACGAGCAAGCACAAGTGAAGCCGGACGACGAAGCGATCTATTTGTTTGCGTTATTTATGCTACGGAGCTCGGAGATCACGAGGGCGGATTAGCTTGACGTCCGCGACGTCGTTTATTTTCTATTATATTATTAGGTTATTTTTAGGATTATTTTATTAATTCCTATTATATTTTTAGCGCCCCTTTTTTAGGTATTACCAAACTACCCTTATGATTTTATTCTTGTAGCCTATATATAAAGGCAAACCTATTATTTCGAAGACAGACTTTTGATATTATTTTACACACAAGAGTTTCTCTTCTTCCCTTGGTCTGTGATTGATCAAGAAACATCGACATGAGGCGAGTGATCTCTTTGTCGTAGAGATTGCACCCTTTCGAGAGCTTATCGGCGTTCTTGAGCAAAGCGTTGAGTTGTTCTTGGCCCTCTTCCTAGGTCCTTGCTTGATTAGGTTAGGGTTTTTACGCTCGTATTGATCCTTTTTCGTCGATCTCGGGATCGTATCGCATCGATTAGTAGAATTCTCAATGACGAAGGTATCAAATATCCCTAGTTTGTTTCCTGTTAATTCGAAAATAAAAATAAAAAAAAAAAAACAAACAATTTCCTGCGTTCTTGTTCATCAAATTGCCTGTTTCTGTGTTTCATTGATTAAAAAAAAAAAAAAATTGATTCTTTAATCCAGATTTCTCTTTTCTTGCCTATTCCTCATTACAAAAAGAATATATATATATATATATCCCAGCCTAGTTGACTTCGTACAGCAGCTTCAATCATCTAGTTGTTCTTTTTATTTTATTTTTAGTCAGCAGCGTTGCGTTTCCCTTACAAAAAAAAAAAAAAAAAAAAAAAAAAAATTATTTTGACCTAATTTCTGTGTTCGGCCAGATTTATATTATATATAAAAAAAAAGGAGACCTAATTTCTTTGTGCTGAAGTTGTTTTATTTAATTTCAGCCCAAAAAAAAAAAAAAAAAAAAAAGAAGTCAAAGCAGTCAAAAAAACAGCCTCTATCGGGGGTGTGACACTTTCTCTGATTTTGACCAAAAAAAAATAAAAATAAAAATTTCCGACTAGTTTCTCTTGCATTGTCAAACTATTCTTGTACTAGTACTCCCTTCTATATCCATTTTCCTTCTTCCAAACACTCTTTTTCCATCCTTATCCTAGTGGTCACGTCTAGGTAGTAGGTCTTAGGTTCACTTTTTCGGTTGCTCGTATTCGATTTTCTCAACAAAGGGTGCTCCTACTACTCAGAGAACGAGGTGAGTGACAAACACAGTGATTGTGAGATAAAATGGTGAGACATGGGGATGATGAGCCGATGACGGATGGTCGTTTTAAGATATTGTCCGACAACTTGACTAGGAGATAACCGACCGCGTAGATCGAAGAATGGCTAGAATTGAACATACCGTGAATGCCTTGGCCGCACTATTACAAGCCCTGGCCGAATTGACAGCCAGGATGAATGAAATGATGAGAGGTGATGGTGGTAACGGTGGCAATAGGAATGGTGGTACCGGTGTCAATGGGAATGGTGGTAACGGAGGTCGTGAATGCCAACGATGACGTTGATCTTCCGGATGATGACCACGTGGATAATAATATGAGGCAAGTTAAGATGAAGTTGCCGTCTTTTCGGGTTCGGTGGATGCGGATGCCTACCTCAGTGGGAATCGAAGTTGGAGCAAATTTTTGAGTGTAATAACTACTCTGACGAGAAGAAGTTCAAGTTAGCTCAACTAGAATTCACCGGGTATGCTATGATCTGGTTGAGGCAGTTGAACTTTGCTCGGCGTTGTAGCCATGAGAATGAAGTTAGTACGGGACGGAGCTGAAGAGGGAAATGAAAAGACGCTTTGTGCCTCCTTCAGATTATATCGAGCGAGATCGACAACCGCAAACCATTAAGCAAGGGACCGTTCGGTGGCGGTGTATTATCAGGAGATGGTCACACTGATAGCTAAGGCTCGCATTCAGGAGAACGAAGAGATGACTATGACACATTTCATGACCGGGTTACGGACGGATATTGCGAATCGGGTCGAGGCACAAGCCTGCCCATCATTACACGAGATGTTACATGCCGCTGAAACGCATGAGAGGCAGTTGAGGCGATAGAGGAGTGATTTTGTGAGATCTTCGGGTAGTGGCTTTTCGGGTGCGCGTCCCCTTCCAATTAGAGGGGACTCATCTAGATTACCCCAGACTACGCCGAGATGCCCCTTGTTCCACATGAGAGGCTCCAAGCCAAAGGAGAATGATAAAGGAAAGGTGTAGCAAGTACTTGAAGCCATCTCACGAGATACGATGCCATAAGTGCCAAGGGATGGGTCATATAGCTTCCCAATGTCCGTCAAGGCGTCGCATTATGCTTATTGAAGAGGCTAATGGTGAGAGTCGATATGCTTCGGCTTCTGAGGAGGAGGATGATGTTGTGGACGGTGATGGTGAGTATGAGCTTGACGCAGTTGACTGGGCTGTGTCTCAGTCTACGCTTGTGATAAAGCGGGCGCTTAGTAGTGTGATGAAGACAGAGGATAATTTGCAACGTGAGAACATTTTTCATACAAGGTGTTTGGTGACAGGACGGGTGTGTGTGATGATTATTGATCCAGGAAGTTGCACAAACGTTGTTAGTGCGGGTTTTGTATCGAGTTTGGATCTTCCTACAATTTCCCACCCACAACCATACAAGCTTCAATGGTTGAATGATGTCGGTGAGATCCGTGTCACCAAACAGGCGAAGATTACTTTCAATATTGGGAAGTTTGAAGATGAAGTGTTGTGTGATGTGGTTCCGATGCATGTGGGACATCTGTTGTTGGGACGACCGTGGCAATTTGATAGGAAGGTGATCTATGACGGGTATTTAAACACATACACGTTGCGTCATAAGGGGAATAAGTTTACACTTCGAGCATTACCTCCGGATGAGGTACATAAAGATCAACTCAAATTGGCTGCGGGACGTGAGGAAAAAGAAAAAAAAGAGGGAGCTCAGTCGAAAAAGGAAAAAGAAAAATCAATGACATGAGAGAAAGAAAAAGAGGGTGTGAAAAAACGAGCGGAGGGTAAAACAACAGTTGAAAATAAAAAGGTGAGTGAGGGCGCTATAGTACCATATGAGGGAGTTTCTAAAGTTGAAAAGTCAAAGGTGAGTGAGGGTGCCATTAGTCTCGAGGGATGAAAGAAAGAGATAAACAAAAAAGGTGAGCGAGTGTTAGGAACTTTCTACATTAAGGCTGGTGAGGTTATTCGTGCTATCGAAAGTGGCACTACCCCTTACCTCTTTATTTATAGAGAGGCTGACCCCCTTCCCTCCCCTTTCCTCCCCTCACCCTGTTTTATGATTTCCACTGACGTCACAGACTCTCTTCCTAGTGTTGTGGTGTCGTTGTTGCAGGAGTTCCAGGACATCTTCCCTGAGGAGGAGCCGAGTGGTTTGCCGCCATTGCGTGGAGTGGAGCACCAAATAGATTTCATCCCGGGGTCGGCGTTACCCAACCGTCCAGCTTATCGGGCCAACCCAGATGAAACCAAGGAGATTCAACGGCAGGTGACAGAGTTGTTGGAGAAGGGCAAGATTCAGCAGTCCATGAGCCCTGCGCGGTGCCGGTGATTGTGGAGCCAAAGAAAGATGGGTCGTGGCGATGTGTGCGTGGATTGCGAGGCCATCAACCAAATTACAGTCAGGTATCGTCATCCTATCCCACGTTTAGATGATATGCTAGATGAGTTGTGTGGTGCGTCTGTATTTTCTAAAATTGATTTAAAGAGTGGCTATCATCAAGTGCGTATTCGTGAGGGTGATGAGTGGAAAACTGCTTTTAAGACTAAGTTTGGGTTGTATGAGTGGCTTGTCATGCCTTTTGGTCTCACTAATGCACCTAGTACATTTATGAGATTAATGAATGAGGTACTTAGGGACTTTATTGGCAAGTTCGTGGTTGTCTATTTTGATGATATTCTTATTTATAGCCATAACTTGGAGGAGCATGTTAGTCACCTAAGGGCTGTCTTAGAAACACTTCGGGATGCACAATTGTATGCTAACCTTAAGAAGTGCACTTTTTGCATGGATAGGGTCGTGTTTCTTGGTTTTGTTGTGAGTGCACAGGGTGTTGAAGTTGACCAGGAGAAGATTAAGGCGGTCCAAGAGTGGCCCGAGCCAACTTCAGCCGCTGAGGTTCATAGTTTCCATGGTTTGGCAAGCTTCTATAGGCGCTTTGTGAGGGATTTCAGTAGCATTGCAGCCCCACTAAACGAGTTGGTGAAAAAGAATGTCCAATTTCATTGGGGACCAAAACAAAGGGAGTCTTTCGAAACTCTTAAGTCTCGTTTAGTTTCTGCACCCATACTTGCTTTGCCTGATTTTACTAAAGCTTTTGAAATGGAATGTGATGCTTCGGGTGTGGGTATTGGGGTGTGCTTATCCAAGAGGGTCAGCCCTATTGCTTATTATAGTGAGAAATTGAAAGGTCCTCGCTTGAATTATGCTACTTATGATAAGGAGCTGTACGCCTTAGTCAGGTGTCTTCACACGTGGCAACACTATTTGCGACCTCGAGAGTTCATTATTCACACCGACCACGAGTCACTTAAATATCTTAAGGGTCAGGGTAAGTTGAGTAAGAGGCATGTGCGTTGGATGGAATTTATTGAGTCTTTTCCTTACGTGATTAAGTATAAAAAGGGTCAAGAAAACGTCGTAGCTGATGCTTTGTCCCGTAGGCACACTTTGATCACTACTATGCAAACTAAGTTTCTTGGCTTTGAGTTTATTAAGGAATTGTATGCACTTGATCATGACTTTTCGAAACCATTTGCGGATACTAGTGAGGCGCCTACTGCTAAGTTCTTTCGGAGTGATGGTTTCTTATACCGTGAGCATGCTTTATGTATACCTCAGTGTTCTATACGTGAATTACTTGTTCGTGAAGCACATGGTGGTGGTTTAATGGGTCATTTTGGGGTTCCTAAAACGCTTGATATGCTTAAAGCTCATTTTTATTGGCCTAATATGCGTAGTGATGTCGCTCGTTTTTGTGATGCTTGTATTGTGTGTAAGCATGCTAAATCCAAATCCGCACCTCATGGTTTATACACGCCACTGCCTATTCCCACGTCCCCTTGGACTGATTTGTCTATGGATTTTGTTTTGGGTTTACCTCGTTCTAAGGGAGGTCATGATTCTATCTTTGTGGTTGTGGATAGGTTTTCTAAGATGGCACATTTCATTCCTTGTCATAAAACGAATGATGCTACTTTTATTGCTGACTTGTTCTTTAAGGAGATTGTTCGTTTGCATGGTGTCCCGCGCACTATTGTGAGTGATAGGGATGTGAAATTCGTTAGTCATTTTTGGAAAGTTTTGTGGCAACGTTTGGGTACTAAGTTATTGTATTCTTCTGCATATCACCCCCAAACGGACGGTCAAACTGAGGTTGTTAATCGAGTATTGGGTCAATTGCTTCGTACTATGGTCCAAAAGAACTTGCGTAATTGGGAAAATTGTTTGCCATATGTGGAATTTGCGTATAATCGGTGTACTCATTCTCGCGACTGCTTTTACCCTTTTGAGGTAGTCTATGGGTTCAACCCGATACTCCTTTTTCTTTGGCTCCTTTGCCCGCAGGCATGCAGGTTAGCTTGGATGGTGAAGCCAAGGCGGAAATGGTGAGAGAGTTGCATGCGCAAGCTCGTGCGAATGTAGAGAAAGCTACGGCTAGGTACGCGAAGCAAGCCAACAAGGGCCGGAAGGAGGTGATCTTTGAGCCTGGTGATTGGGTCTGGTTACACTATCGCAAGGATCGTTTTCAAGCGGCGGAAGTCCAAGTTGCATCCACGAGGTGATGGTCCATTTGAAGTCTTGGAGCGGATAAACAACAATGTCTACAAGATCGCGATTCTCAAGATTGGGGCATTTTTAATTCCATCAATGTTGCTTGATTTGATGCCCTTTGACAACCCCTACGATCCGAGGACGGATCCTTCGCAATCGGGAGGAATGATGCGATCCTTCGAGGTTCCCGACCCGCTGGTCCCGATGCCGCCGATTGATCATTTGGTTATTCGAGACGGTCCGATGACACGGCTTCGGAAGAAACGGATGCGTGATACTTTGGACACGTTGATCATTGATATATGTAACGAGCAAGCACAAGTGAAGCCGGACGACGAGCGATCTATTTGTTTGCGTTATTTATGCTACGGAGCTCGGAGATCACGAGGACGGATTAGCTTGACGTCCGCGACGTCGCTTATTTTCTATTATATTATTAGGTTATTTTTAGGATTATTTTATTAATTCCTATTATATTTTTAGCGCCCCTTTTAGGTATTACCAAACTACCCTTATGATTTTATTCTTGTAGCCTATATAAAGGCAAACCTATTATTTCGTAACATGGACTTTTGATATTATTTTACACACAAGAGTTTTCTTCTTCCCTTGGTCTCGTGATTGATCAAGAACATCGCTATGCAGCGAAGTGATCTCTTTGTCGTAGAGATTGCACCCTTTTCGAGAGCTTATCGGCGTTCTTGAGCAAAGCGTTGAGTTGTTCTTGGCCTCTTCCTAGGCCGCTGCTTGATTAGGTTAGGGTTTTTCCGCCGTATTGATCCTTTCGTCGATCTCCTGGGATCGTATCGCATCATTTACCATTAACCCCTAGTGATCAATTAGTTCATAACTAATATAGTATGAATTGGGCCCATCGATCAGTTTCTAGGGTTAACAAATAAGGAAACTGTCTATCTACTTCCCGAGGGAAGGAATGGATTCCATATCTGTGATAGCACAGACTACTCACTCATCCTAGAATAGAGCCAACGAGAAGTGTTGGACCACATACCGCTGAAGTGATCCTTACTAACACATCAAACCCTACCCTAGTCTAAGCAGTTGTCTGGTGATCACCTCAGATTGAGATTAATCCATATATGATCATCTTGTGATTTGATAAGACTTCTCGATTACGGAATTATATCGAGAACTCAAATCAAATCGGTCCAGCCATATATGATTATCATCATATATAAATGCCCCACTAGGTACCCTATTACCGAAAGTCCGGATAAGACTGTCACACCTAAAGTGTTCTGGGCACATTATTAGCAAATTAATCTTGAGACCCGTACTCAGATTAATAAACGCTACGGACTAAGTTAATTTTTAGTACATCTCACTAACTCAATCCTCTTGTGTATAGCCATACACTGAATTATGTGATTACATAAACGAGGTACTTAGGGTTTTCAGTAGTGTCTTAATTATAAGCATACATGCATGTAATAACATGAATTATTAATTCTGTCCTAAAACAATTAGATAATTGTCTTTCGGGCACTACACCTAACAATAATGACATCAAATCTGCGTTTTAGGTGTATGAAATCAAGTTGGTGTTTGAATCTTCAAGTGTTCTTAAAGTTTCAAGTTTGAAAATCATATTTTCTTCAAAATATTTTAGGTACATGGGTGTTCAACCGAATCTTTAGTTGTTAGTAGATTAGAATTTTGCCTATAATCTATAGAAATGTTAGATTTGGTTGTTGAAAGTGTTGGAGATGTTTTGGGTTCAAAGTTGTAGTTCTTTGAAACATCAAAATCACAGATATGTATTGTTTAGCACTAGCCGAAAGCTTTTAGTGCACGCCAAACCACAATAAAGACATGCAGATTGGTGTTTGAGCTCTTTATCGCGCTTCGGTGTCCTTTAGCGCACGCCGAAGAGGTACATGAAGGAACATGATGCTTCTGTTGTGTTCAACGGACTCCAAACTCCCTCAAATGCACGCCAAAGTTGACAGAATGGAGCATAATGCATTTTGGGACCTTTAGTGCGCGCCAAAGCATTTCAGCGCGCACCAACTATGCCAAAACTGAACATGAAGCTCCTGTTAGTGGTTGGCGGGCGCCGAAGTGTCCAGAAGTGTAGAATCATGTTTTAGTTCCTATTTTGAAGCTTGCTTTAGTGTAAAGCCTTACGTGGTATGTTGTAAAATTAAGTGTACGTGTTCTAGTGGCTTTGGCTCCGCACTATTTCTCACGAGAGCATTTGAACACTCTACATTTGGCCTTACATGACGTTGACTTGAAGATCAATGTTTTACTTTTTACATGACGAAGTTAAGGGTTCGCTTTCTACTGTATTCGGTTCAACACCTTGTGGAGACCCTCTGCGGGGAGAAACTCGGGATCATTGGACACCTTATTCTTTAGCCTCATGAATATTGGATTAGACTCTAATATTTTTGTGCAATGTGCTAAGTGTAGAGTTTGTCTAAGATCTAGTAGTCCTTAAGAAGCCTTTTATGTGCAATGAACTTAGGTGGTTAGTTTAATCTCTAAAATACGTACTTGATGAGTCTAAAAGCTAAAACACGTTAGTCCTTGGTGAGACACGTTTACTTTTCGCAGCATGGAATTATTACACCTCCACATGATTAGATATATGCCAGGCTCGTCTAATATTCCACACTTTCTAGATACTGTGCCATATGATGTGCTGAATGTGTCATGGCAGTCTACACTATGCAAAGTGTCCTTGGATTAATATGTGACAAATGTCTTATCTGGTTTAGTCTACTTGTAAGACTAGTAGAGTGTTGCGAGTAAGTGAAACATATGTGTTATTATGTTTGTTGATATTCCTTGTGATATAACATGTAGATTCGGTATTTCTACCCTTTTCTAAGTTGTTTTCCCATCCCGAGTAGGTGATGCAGATGAGGAGGTGTTCGAGTACTTTGAGGAGTGAGCTCATGGCCTCTTGTTGGATTTAATGTTATCTTTTGTAATAGACTAGACTTATGAGAATTCGATAAAGTTATGTAATATCTTAGGCTATGCCTTTTGATCCTTTCTTGGTGGATTATCGTTGAATTCTTTTGAATTGACGTTGTAATGAAATCAACATTGGATTCCATGTTCTACCCCTAGACGATTGTTGTAATCCCGAGTCATTTTATCTTATATTAATTAAACTCTGATGTTAGTTTTAAAGATTTACGTATATAAGTTAATTAAATTTAAGTTATATACTTGCCGGGCGTTCAATTTCCGTTTAAGGACTCGGTATTCAGGAACGAGACGTCACATTAGTGACATGAGAATGTTTTGAGATGTCATACATTTGATTCTCCTCTATGACGCCGTGTTAATTAGTTCTAGGTTAGACATTTACTACTAAATAAAAGTGAAACTCTGCCGGCGTTGCCTGAAATGACTCAGCCCAGTCAGGACTCAGGAAAGTTGGTTCCAGACATCAGACATCACACATCAGCTATGATGCACCGTACCGACACGATACACTCCGACACCGTGTCCGACACGTGTCGGATGATTAAATTAATATTATTTAAATATCCGACACACTGTCGACACTCCCCGACACGGTACTGACACACCTCGACACTCATGAACCCAATTTTTTATTTTATTTTCTTTATTAAAGTTTTCTTCAATTGAAACGTTAAAATACACGATCTTCATTTCTATAATAATTAAATAAATAATACGATGTTTCAAATTTATATGTTTGTTGTTGATAAACAATCATTTTTACATTTAGTAATATTTTGAAACGCCCATCACAATTTCTTTTTTGGCGATCGTATGAAGGCGAATATCTATTCAGATATTCATAGAGTTTATGTAATATCTATCTTATTTTATTTAGTTTTTCAGATGTTTAAGAATATTTTTTGATAAATTGAAATTTATTTACATTATATATATATATATATATATAACGTGGCTTGCCATGTACGTTGTGTCTTAAATTTTGGAATTAGCCGGTATATCGTCGTTGTTCGGTGTGTCATTGTAATGGTCGCGTCTACGTATGTCCATATCCGTGCAACATAGCACGTCAGAGACTTGGAGAGAGAATTTAGAGAAATACTTTTTTACTTTGAGATGAATTTATTGAAATGCTTGAAAGGTTGATTGACAAAAGCCATAGACACCTTATCACCATAGAATTATCGAGTGAAAAAACAAAGATGGACATGGACTTACACATGGTGTTCCTTTTAGAAATCCGTAGAGTAACATGCTAGACAATATGTTATGGGAAACAGTAGTGCTCATTACGATTGCAATTGCATGAGTTGGAATATAAAAAAAAAGTCCTCGATATAAAATTGCATTGATTATTTCTTAAAAAAAACAAAATTATTCAACCTCTTACATCATTTAATGACATCAAAGATTTCAAATACATTAAACTATTTGATTACAAAAGAACGAAAACTAAAGTGACTGAACTATAATAATTTTTATTTTATTTTTCTTGATAAATCTTTGTAGGTTTGAACTTTTAGTTTATTGTTAATTATGACACCTTTAGAAATATGATTTTGTAATATAAGAAAATATTTTTGTCAAAAAAGACATTTCATCACTGAAAGTGAAAATGAAATTAAATTACGTTACAAAACCAACGTAATTCACTTTCACTGATAAAATGCTATTTTTGACAAGAAACTTTTCTTATAGCCCTTTTTGTTTGACATCATCCATATTGTATCCTTTACCCTTATCCCTTGAACTTTTTATTCCTCTGAATATTTTGAAAGAGAACCTTATTTAAGTCAAATTGCATTTTGCCACAGGATTTGCCAATCATCAGCGATGGCCCAAATAAGGACATACCATGTGAACTTGGGGACCAAATAGTGACTAAAGTAAACTTAATTCTTATTAGAGGAGATGTGAGAGGATTATTTATAGGGTGCATCCATGAAAGAGGGTATTAACCTGCGACGTCATCTCTTGATCTTACGATCTCAACCCACCACATCGTGCATGGCAGAACTGGCTAAATGTAAAAAACCATGGGTCATTGATGACGCTTAAAATAGTCTATCCTACGACATCATTATTCTATTCATTATGAGCTAAAAATAGTTGTTTCGACCTATAAATATGAACCATTTAAGTTGAATGTCGGGTTCAGTGAAATGAGTAATTTCAGACTTAAGATTTATTTTCCTATTTCGATATTATTTCGTGCGTTATTTGATTATTTTCAAAGATAATCGAAATATTCAATGAGCATCATGGACGAATCTAGTGGGTGAACGAAAGGATTGAGTTCAGGGTATTCCAGAACTTTCCAAGCTAAGTCGGCAGAGAGAAAAAGACAAAAATACCCTCGGTTTACCGAGCTGCCGCCGACTTACCGAGGATCCAGAATCATCCGAAACGCGTTTTTTTTGGACGAGAGGTAGATCTAGGTGTTTTTAAGTCGGTTTATGTAGCTATAAATAAGAGGCTTCGCCTCAGAATTTAATGTACCACACAACTATTACAAGTATTATGCAATAAAAGTTCTTTGTTCTTTATTTTATTATTTTATGAGTTCTGGTCGGAGAGACGACGGAGTCGCTGCCTAGGGAGAGATTCGAGGGAGATCTACGCTCATCTTCGAGGGTATGATTTTCTGTCTTTTCCAAGATGTAGATCTGTCATTATTCTATTCGACTAGTATGTGCTAATTGTTTATTTAGTTTAATTATGTAGTAGTTAGTTTATTTTACCTCATGTGTTATAGATCTAATTCGTTGGTGAAGAAATCATGAAGTAGTGATTGTGTTATTCAGATATACGAAGGTCTATATCGCTAGATCTGAATACCTAGTAAATTACTAGTTAATGATAATCGGCGCCAGCTACGTTGATCGACACATTTAATTTACATGTTAGTAGCCTGATCAACTATTTGCATGTCTTCGTAAATTAGCATGAAGTACTGATAGTGAAGTGTTAGTTTGGACATTGTTTTGATTGACCCTAGGAATGTGCTAATCAGTGTCGATAGCTGTCTAGGCAAGTTAGCGGCATGAGTTAGCGCTCAATACCGGCAGCTCTAGTTCTTTATGCGTATGGGCTATTACGGACCGATTAAGGAGGGTAGCTTGCGTATAGATTGACTACTACCATGGTCGGATTAGATAGGGTTAGGAGTTGTACCCGTAGCTGAATAATGAATTACACTTTACCAACGGGGGAGGACTATTGCATGTGTGGGGGGAATAACTAATTACTCATAATTGAACTAATACCTTAGAAACTCTTGTTTACCTCCGTGTGAACTAGCGTAGTATTGTTAGTGTGTGAGACCAATTTTACTACTATCTATATTTTAGTTGGTCGTAGACCTTATTTGGGACAAACTCAATCTCGATAATTTGAAGTTCTTACGAGCCTCTGTGGGATCGACCTTGACTCGCCAGTACTGTACTACGATAAACCTAGTCCTATTTCTAGTAAGTGCTTTACACGCGATCAAGATATTTTGTTGCTGTTGCCGGGACTCGTGTCAAGAATACTTTTTATTTGAGATTGAGTGTCTGTATATATTTGAGTCTGTTTTATTGAGTCTTTTTTATAGTCTGTCTATATTGAAGTCGTACAGAGTCAGTTCTGTTAAAATCTGGAAAAAATTGCATCCGGTTTATCGGGGGTATACAGCGGTAAACCGAGGGTCCCAGATTCGGCATAATCGGTTCTGTCAGTTCAACGTTGAGTCAGTAGTCAGAGTCTGTATTTTTTAGTCTGCCAGGTGTGTGTAACAGGCTCCGAGGCAAGTCACTAACTTTTTATTTTTCTTTGTGTCTTATAGTACGCTACACGAAGTTCAGTAGCCTGAGATTGAGAAGTTTGCTGACAAAAGAGAAAGAAAGCTCGAGAGAATACTGTTAGGCTGGCGGACGATGTGAGCTCACACGAAGGAGATCATAGTGAGAAGGATGAAGAAGTTCCACCCTTGGAGGATATAGATAACATCATGGCAGAGAATGGACAAAACGGAAGAGTCAATGGAGCAGGAGTTGTGGTACAAGGAGATAGGAGAACTCTACAGAGTTATGCAATGCCGACGATTGAGCAGTTTGTGCCAGCAATTGTTCAGCCAGAGAATGCGGCTGAGATCTTACATCCGAAGCCGAATGTGATACAAATGGTGACTAATTACACTACCTTTCATGGAGTACCGAATGAAAATCCTAGTGTACACATCACTAACTTCTTGGAGATAGTCAGCACAGTCAAACCAGTAGGAGTACCTGATAATGCTCTAAATAGTACCATTAATTAAAATTTTATTCACCCCGAATTATGCTCAAGAGAGGATATATAGGCTCGTTATTGTATGGAATATGTGTTAAATGCTATGTGTATGTTCCTAGGTTCGTAATTCTGCATCTGTGTTATTTTCCTGAAGGTTTGGTACTATTTTGTCGTGTTTTATGTGTTTTCTCGGGATGTATTGAATCCGGAGCATTGGAGGAACGGATCTAGATCAAGGGAAGCATGTTGGGCCAAGTAAAAGAAGTCCAAGAAAAGATCTACTGAAGAAAAAGAAGAATAGTGAGCCCGGTTTACCGTGGGCTAGGTCCGGTAAATTGAGAGTCTTGTGGAACAAGAAATCGGTTCAAACCCCGGTTACTAGGTCGGTTAGGGTTTCTGAGAGTCATAAGTCGGCTATTGTATCTATATAAAGCCGCATAAACTGATTATTGTAGAAGTACTCAATTATATTCAATCTTTTATTATATACATTATACAATTTGATGAAATAAAGTTCATTTAAGACTTTTGAAGTTTATTTGCTGGTTTCCTTCCCTTCCTCACCATCTCTAGCTTGAGTGGATCAAGCTAGATCGTTGAAGGTATGAAGCTTTGAGCGTTCCTTTTTGTCTTCAATATGGTAGATTTGTTTGTATTTACGTGTTTTAGTTAATCTGCATGTTTAATGACCCCATAATTTACTTAGATTAATCAGCATTGAGCAATGTAGATCCAGAAATAGGAAAAGCCGCCCCCGGTAAACCGGTGATCTATACCGGTTTACCAAGGCAAAACATAGAAAACCTAATCTGGGATTCGCGTCAGCTACGTTGATCGGCAGAAATAATTAAAATGAGTAATATGTCTGGCCAATCTAGTATTCGTAATTCGTAAATTAACATGAAGTACTAATAGTGAAGTGTTAGTTAGGACATAGTCTTGATAGACCCTAGGAACATGCTAATCAATGTCGAAGGCTGCCTAGACGGGTTAGCGGTATGAGTTAGCGCTCGATATCGGCAATTCTAGTTCTTTATGTGCATGGGCTATTACGGACCAATTAAGGAGGGTAAATGGCGTATATATTATGTACTACCATGGTCGGAGTAGATAGGGTTAGGAGTTGCACCCATAGCTTAAAACTAAATTAAAAGCTCGCTCGATTAGTTTAAGGAAATTATGTGGGGAAGTAAACATAAGGATTAACTAATCCAAGTTAGTAGATCGGTGGGAAGAGGGGGAAGAATACCGCATTTCTTTTTATGTTCATTGTTGGTCAAAGACCATATATGTGTCTTCTTAGTTAGGTTAGAATCGTTTATACTTAAGTTGCATTGTCTCTGTGGGATCGACCTTGATTCGCCCTTACTATACTACGATGGACCTAGTATTCTTGCTAGTAATATCGACGTTAGTGACTTGCACGCGATCAGTACCTGAAGATAACATTAAGCTGAAGTTGTTTCCATTCACTCTGAAAGACAAAGCGACAATATGCTTATTGTCTCTAACACCAGGATCGATCCAAACTTGGACCGATCTGCTGCAGAAGTTTATGAATAAGTACTGCCCGCCTAGGAAGTCACTACAGATGAGACAAGACATCATGAATTGCAAGCAAAAACCCACTGAAACTTTCGAAGAAGCTTGTGAAAGGTTTAAGGAAGCACAGCGGGGATGCCCTCACCACGATATCACCTTGCCCGTACGGATGCATATTTTCTATCACGGATTACGGCCAAGTGAACAAATGAGAGTTGATGCATCGAGCAACGGATGTTTTGCGTTGTTATCACCTGAAGAAGCCAAAGAAAAACTGGAGCAAATCACACTTACAAGTCAATGGGGAACACATCAAATTGAGACCACCAAAGTAGCTGAAGGTGTATTTGGAGAAGATACTTCTCAAAAGATCTTATGCCAGCTAATGACAATGAATAAGAAGATAGATGGCATGCAAGATCGCATCGCCAAGGTTGAGAAAGTTCAAGAAATCGAAGCAACCAACACCGAAGATGTGAACTATATAGGGAGGCAAGAAAATCCTTATAGGGGCGGATATCGCCTAGGTTCTCATAACCACCCTGGTTTTCAAATAAGTGATCCTAACGGTGGAGAGATACCAAGACAAACTGGTGGATTCATGCCTCAATTCAACAAATCCGGTGGTTGGGAAGCAGCCATGGATAAAATGAGCTCAACTGTGACCGATACGGTCAATCAACTTACCAAATCCATGACTGAGCTGAATACAAACTTCACCACTTATTGTCAAAAGAATGATACAAGACTGACCAATCAGGAAGCCTTAGTGCAGAATCCGTCACACCAAGTGGGGCAGTTCGCCGAACAAGTGTCAGCCCGTCCTTCGGGAGGATTCCCAAGCAACACTGAGAAAAATCCAAAGGATGTGAATGCAATCATGACTAGAAGCGGAAAGGAACTGTCTGGACCAGTATTACCAACTATCCATGAAGAATCAGAAAGCAATAAGAAGTAGAACGCAGTATAATTAGGAGAAAAAGAGGGGCCGGTAAACCGGGACACCACGCCGATTTACCGGGCGTCTGAAAATCCAACAGACGAGCAGGCAGAGCAGCAGCAGGCAATAGGTAAGGCTTCACGAACTGTAACTATTAATCCCGCTACTTTACCCTATCCTCCTAGGAAATATAAACCGAACAATGATGATGCTCGTTATAAAAAGTTCATAGAGATGTTTAAGAAGTTGCAAGTGAATATACCTTTGGCAGAAGCTCTGGCCGGAATGCCAGAGTATGCGAAATTCTTGAATGAAGCAATATGTACCAAAAGGAAATTATTAGACCTTGAGACAATTTGCCTTAACAAGGAATGCTCGGCAGTTTTGCAACGCAAACTGCCTCCTAAGTGTAAAGATCCTGGGAGCTTCCTCATACCTTGCACAATTGGAGGAGTGTGGCTAAACAAAGCATTGTGCGATCTTGGAGCCATTGTCAATTTAATGCCACTATCCATCTTTCATAATTTAGGCATGAAAGAGTTAAATGAAACATCTATAACCCTTCAATTAGCTGATAGGTCTATGAAGCAACCTTGTGGAGTGGTGGAGGATGTTCTGGTAAAAGTTGATAAGTTTGTATTCCCCGTAGACTTTGTGGTGCTAGACATGGAAGTTAACCATGATGTTCCACTAATCTTAAGAAGACCTTTTCTAGCGACAAGTAAAACATTGATAGATGTTCATAAGGGTGAGCTGATTCTGAGAGTGAATGAGGACAGAGTAGTATTCAATGTGATGAATTCAATGAGGTATGCTCAAGATGAAGGAGAAGCATGCTACATGCTAGATGCCATAGACGAGCTTGTTTTGGAATTATATCAGCAAGTAGGACTAGACCCTGAAGTAGCAGAGACTTTTCTCCTGAAAGAAGATGAAGGAAGTGATGAGGCAACATGGCCTGTGTGTAGCGAAGGTCAAGTGCGAGAAGTAGAGTCTATATCTTCTGTGAATTTAGGAGGAACAATTCATAGACCTTTGTGGCACAAGTTCTTTGACTTACAATTGACTGGTAAGCTGTTAAGGTCATCACTAGAAGAGCCACCATGGAACTTAACGTTGAAACCTTTTACATCTCACCTGAAGTACGTATACTTACAAGATGATACCCTTCCCCTCATAATTTCATCGTTACTATCACCTTTAGAGGAGGAGAAGCTTTTAAGAGTACTGAGAGAGCATAAGGGAGCATTCGGGTGGATGATTGCGGATATTAGAGGAATAAGCCCGTCGGTGTGTATGCATAAGATCTCTGTAGACCCCGAGAAGAAAGCGGTAGCACAACCTCAGAGAATATTGACGCCACAACTAAAGGATTTTGTTAAGGAAGAGATTATAAAGATGTTGGAGATGTGAATAATTTTCCCAATTGCAGACAGTGAATTGGTAAGCCCGATTCATGTGGTACCCAAGAAGGGGGGATTCATTGTCCAACCTAATGAGTTTGATGAATTAATCCCTATGAGTTGATTACTGGACATCGAGTTTGCATTGATTTCACGAAAATGAATGACGCAACTCGTAAAGATCATTTTCCCTACCATTCACTGACCACATGTTAGAAAGATTAAGCGGTCATGCTCTTTATTGTTACTATCAGGTCCATATTGCTCCTGAGGACCGAGAGAAAACAACTTTCACATGTCCCTATGGAACTTTTGCGTACAATCGCATGCCTTTTGGACTTTGTAATGCACCAAAAACATTCTAAAGGTGCATGATGTCATTATTTGCGGACATGGTGGAGGATTTTCTGGAAATTTTCATGAATGATTTTTCTGTATTTGGAGATAGCTTTGATAAATGTTTGGACAACTTGAGTGGAGTGCTGAAGAGATGTGAAAAGACCAACCTTGTACTTAACTGGGAAAAATGTCATTTCATGGTTACAGAAGGAATAGTGTTGGGTCATAAGATTTCAAGAAAAGCAATGGAGGTTGATAAGGCAAAGATAGAGGTAATAGAGAAGTTACCCCCTCCAACAAACTTAAAGACATTGTGAGCCTTTCTTGGCCACGCAGGATTTTATAGGAGGTTTATTAAAGATTTCTCTAAAGTTTCTAAACCTTTGACGGAATTACTTGCAAAGGATGTGCCTTTTGTGTTTGGAGAAGAGTGCAAGAAAGCATTCAACACATTGAAGCAAATGCTTATAACCGCCCCAATTCTGGTCGCACCAAATTGGAACAAACCTTTTGAGCTTATGTGTGATGCAAGCGATACGGAAGTTGGAGCAGCCCTGGGACAAACAGAGGATAAAGTCTTTAAGCCTATCTATTACGCCAGTCGTACCCTTAACAGTGCCCAGAGGTACTATGCAACTACAGAGAAGAAACTCTTAGCTGTTATATTTGCATTTGGCAAGTTTCGACCATATCTAATAGGATCGAATGTCACTATATTCACTGACCATGCAGCTCTGAAATACCTTCTAATCAAGCAAGACTCCAAGCCAAGATTGTTGAGATGGATTCTTCTCTTACAAGAGTTTGATGTTGAGATTAAGGATAAAAAGGGATCTGAGAACCAGGTGGCTGATCACCTGTCAATATTAACTTTGCTGGAAGAAGAGAAACCGACTGAGATCAGGGAAAGCTTTCCTGTTGAACAACTTTTTGCCGTCTTAATAGTAGCTCGAGTTGAATCTCAACCCCGACGAAATACATCAAGAGTTGGCAAGGTATACCCTTGGTTTGCAAATATTGTCAATTATCTAGCAGGAAGATACCTACCACCGGAATTCATAAATGTGGATAAGAAGAAGTTCTTTACGGATCTGAAGCATTATCATTGGGACGATCCCTACGTATACAAGCTGTGCCCTGTTGCCATTCTTAGGAGATGCGTCCATGATGATGAGATTCCAAGTATTTTGAGCCTGTCATTCTAGAGAAGATAGCAGCAAAGGTACTGCAGTGTGGATTTTGACAAGGTCTGGGAACTTCAAACATGGCTCTGAACATTTTGACAAGGTTTGAAGTGCCCAGAGCCATAATTAGTGACAGAGGGAGCCATTTCTGTAATAGGTTGTTTGAGAAATTGATGTTGAGATATGAGGTTAGACAAAAGATTGCAGCAGCATATCACCCCCAGACAAGTGGACAAGTGGAGGTCATGAACAGAGAGATCAAGAGGATCTTAGAGAAGACTATGAATCCCACGAGGAAAGATTGGTCTTTGAAATTAGATGACGCTCTTTGTGCGTACAGAACCGCTTATAGGACCACAATCGGGATGTCACCGTATAAGATAGTTTTTGGAAAATCGTGTCATTTACCGGTAGAACTCGAGCACCGAGCATTATGGGCTACGATGTTTCTAAACATGGTTGAGAATTTAGCCGGTGAGAAGAGATTATTGGAATTGAACAAACTAGAGGAGTTTAGACTTCATGCGTATGAGAATGCAAAGATTTACAAGGAAAGAACGAAGCGTCTGCACGATAAGAAGATTCTGAACTGCACGTTTCAAGTTGGAGATAAGGTGCTGGTATATAATTCGCGTCTTCGTCTTTTTCCTGGGAAGCTGAAGTCTAGATGGTATGGACCACATGTAGTCACAAAAGTTTTCAATTCAGGTGCGTGTGAAGTTAGAAATGAAGACTCTGGGAAGACTTTCATAGTAAACAGCCATAGGCTGAAGCATTACCTAGAGCACAAGTATAACCCTGAATTGGAAGTCTTTATGTTGATGGATCCAAAGTACGAATAAATGAGCCTTATTTGTACAGTCAAGCTGGCGACTATAACCTCAGAACTATTTCTATAAACCCTTATTTATTGCTTTTGTTTAATTTACGTTATTTTGAGTCAATAAAGTAGCATGACAATCGCAAGGTTTTTTCATCACATATATCTTCGGTCCTCTGACTAGAGATATATGTGATTTTTTCCTTCACGTTTCTCATGTGATACCTTCGTAAAAGTTTTCGCGTCTTGCTTAGGCCAATAAATAATAAAGTGGCTTTAACTGTTTTTGCGCATTCCTCCGGTATGCACAATTACCGCCACCTTATTTTCTTATTGCCCTTCGCAAGTTACTCACAGTTTTCGGAAGTATTTTGGAATATATGTAACAACTTGGAAGATGGATGACCTGGTAGCTAATGATTCCGCTCCAGGATTCACTTTGATTCGGCCGAAAATTCCAGAGCTAAGTACCTTTTATTTTCTTTATTATTAGTCATTGGGGACAATGTCTAAAATAAGTAGGGGGTAGGCGGTCTTAGCCGGATAATCGATAAAGGGAATAATTTTGAAAATTTAACACTGTTTTTAGGTTGCCTATTGCACGTTTCCGAGTAAGGAATCTGTAGAAAAGGAGCCCAAGTTCGATTTGAAGTTGGCTATAGCGTATTCAATTTAGTATGAAAAAATGAGCATATATTATGTTGCGTGAAGTAGTAATTTATTAATTGTTATTCTATCATTGCACTCAGTATTTGAGCACATAATCTGAGTGAGAAGTGTTTAATATCAGATGATAAGTTGTTTTAACCGGGAATCATGATTTGTCTGTCTATATACTTTAACAAATTCTTGTAGGGCAAGGGAAGCAACTTGAATGCCAAAAGTGGTAACTGGGACAAAACAGGCTTGTGAGAGAGAGAGAAAAAAAATAGTGAAAAAATCTTCCAGAAAAAAAATGATGAAAAAAGAAAAAAAATGCAATAAAGGCAGTGAGGGAAGAAAATCGTAGCAAAAAGGGAACGACCCTCGCATAAAAAGAAACAAACGAGGACTTAAGAGTGATACTCAGTCCCCGAGTCCGCCCGGCCCGATTAAGGTACCCTGTTGTGTAACCAAGTCTGAAAGCAAGATGAGCAAGTGTATGCGCAGGTAAGTTAAGATTGTGGGGTTAATACAACTTGATTTTCCACACGAACGCACTATCACGACTGATTCATCACACGACACATTGATGCATGATAAGTAGTGATTAATGGGGAGCTTATGGATTGTTTCTTAATATATGTTTTGCCGGAAATCTTTATTGAATATGTTGTAGTTGATGGGGATTTCTCTTGGAGGTACACTCCGCCTTGATACTCTGCTCGAGGACGAGCAAAGGGCTAGTGGGGGGTATTTGATGATACTTAAAATAGTCTATCCTACGGCATCAACATTCTATCCATTATGAGCTAAAAATAGTTGTTTCGACCTATAAATATGAACCATTTAAGTTGAATGTCGGGTTCATGAGTCGAGTAATTTGCACTTAGCGTTTATTTTCCCTATTTCGATATTATTTTGTGTGTTATTTGATTATTTTCAGGATACGAAATATTGGGAGCATCATGGATGAATCTGGAGTGTACTAAACGAAAGGATTGGGCCTAGGGTATTCTAGAACCTTCCAAGCTAAGTCGGCAGAGAGAAAAAGACAAAAATACCCTCGGTTTACCGAGAGCTGCCGCCCACTTACCGAGGATCCAGAATCATCCGAAACGCGTTTTCTTGGACGAGGGGTAGATCTAGGTCTTTCTAAGTCGGTTTATGTAGCTATAAATAAGAGGCTTCGCCTCAGAATTCAATGTACCACACAACTATTACAAGTATTATGCAATAAAAGTTCTTTGTTTTTTATTTTATTATTTTTGGAGTTCTGGTCGGAGAGACGACGGAGTCGCCGCCTAGGGAGAGATCCGAGGGAGATCTACGCTCATCTTTGAGGGTATGATTTTATGTCTTTTCCAAGATGTAGATCTGTCGTTATTCTATTCGACTAGTATGTGCTAATTGTTTATTTAGTTTAATTATGTAGTAGATAGTTTATTTTACCCCAAGTGTTATAGATCTAATTCGTTGGTGAAGAAATCGTGATGTAGTGATTGCGTTCTTCAGATCTGCAACGGTCTATATCGCTAGATCTGAATACCTAGTAAATTACTAGTTAATGATAATCGGCGCCAGCTACGTTGATCGACGGATTTAATTTACATGTTAGTATCCTGATCAACTATTTGCATGTCTTCCTAAATTAGCTTGAAGTACAGATAGTGAAGTGTTAGTTTGGACATTGTTTTGATGGACCCTAGGAACGTGCTAATCAGTGTCGTTAGCTGTCTAGTCAGGTTAGCGGTATGAGTTAACGCTCAATACCGGCAGCTCTAGTTCTTTATGCATATGGGTTATTGCGGGCCAATTAAGGGGGTAGCTTGCGTATAGATTGTCTACTCAATGGCCGGAGTAGATAGGGTTAGGAGTTGTACCTGTAGCTAAACAATGAATTACACTTTATCAACGGGGGAGGACTATTCAATGTGAGAGGGGAATAACTAATTACTCATAATTGAACTAATACCTTAGAAACTCTTGTTTACCTCCGTTTGAACTAACGTAGTATTGTTAGTGTCTGAGACCAATTTTACTATTGTCTATATTTTAGTTGGTCGCGGACCTTATTTGTGACAAGCTCAATCTCGATAATTTGAAGTTCTTACGAGTCTCTGTGGGATCGACCTTGACTTGTCAGTACTCTACTATGATAGACCTAGCCCTATTGTTAGTAAGTGCTTTGCACGCGATCAGTAATAGACTCTTACCATAACAGTCTGCATCCTCCCCGAAAAGCCAAACCGCAGCGGTATCTCATCTTTCCGTGGCCCGTAAAAGCAATATTGTATTGTTTTTATTTTAATTACTAGTTGCAATATACATGCCATGCAAGGCACGGTATGTCCGTTATAATGTATTAATAGTAGATATATAGTAGACAATATAGGTTTTAACAAAAATATAACCTTAGTGTAATATATCATTCAAACATTAGCACAACACGCTGGTTTCAAAATAGCAAAAATGGGTGCACTAGATTGAGGACCGTAAATCCATGCTTCTGCGGATAAACCCAAATATGAAATCCTTTTTTTAGGATCAAAGACGAAATCCTAAAACGAGCAAAAATAGTGGGTTTCAACTTACAACTTACACGTACAAAATGAATCCATTTATAAAAGAAATAACACATTCATTAATCTAACCAAAACACCTTAGCCTAAATCCATCAAGCAAAGGACATACCTGCACAATGTTATTTTACGACTTTTGTAAAGGAAAACCAAAAGTCCTAAAGATTAGAAGGCACATCAGTGGCGGATTCAGACATTTTTCCCGGTGGGATCACCAGACGGTAAAACTATATTTTTATCAAAAAATATGTTCTAGTAGGGTCACCGAAACCTAAAACTACATTTTTTAACAACAAAATGACATTTTTTAACAACAAAACTATATCGTTTAAATACTAAAAAAAAAATATCCGAATCTCAGTGGAGTCACGTGACCCCACGTGAGTATACATGCATAGATCCGCCAGTGAGGCACATAAATAAAAATGATAATACATTACATCAATATTTTGTATGGTATCTAAATATGTATACATGTCCATTTTGTATAGTATCCAAAATATATATACATGACCAAAATTGTTGTAATTATATTCTTTGAATTCTTACCTAAAACCTCCTTTCCGTGTATTCAATTTAAGCATCTTCCAAATCCCCGTCTCTGGCCATATTCGGCAACCATCGGTGACCTACCGCATCTTCAAGAACTCACCTTTATCGCCTCCCCAATCTTGTTGGCACGATTCCTCCTTCCATTGTTAAGCTTACTAGACTTACATATCTTGACATAAACTTGAACTGTGTTTCTAGGACCATCCCGGCTTTCCTTGCAAAGCTCATGAACCTTGATTATGTGAATTTGTCTCATAATAATTTCACGGGTTCTATTCCTCCTCAACTTTCCCAGCTAAAAAAATGATACTCCTTCATTCAGACCGGAACAATCCCAGAATCGTTAATAACACTCGAGAGAAAACTAAAGAAAACAACTGTATGATCATAAGTTGAAATAAACTGACATGTTCACTATGTCCTTGTGGGAAACAATACACAAGACTTCCCACCTGGGGCAGTGTCACCAGTGGTCCAGCATATGCATGCCATAGCTCTGAATGTATGGCCTTTTTACTTGCTGCAAAAATCCAGATTGGGTATGAAGACAGTTTCAATTCAATCAATTATTAAAAAAATGTGTACTCTTCTAAGTCTGAAACTCTGTGTATGCCTCTATAAAATTTCTATCTAGCATAATATTCAAAGCTTATCACCGTATCATGAGAGTTAAGGTCTGAGGATTCAATGCAGTTAACTATGACCTCTATTTTATGCTAGAGCTAGTAATAAAGATGGAGGGCACTTGTAAGGAAAAATAGTTACCAGATCACCAGCATTATCCAGATAAATCTGGACCACTGCATGCTCATGTAACCTAAACATGCCATTAACCAACCTATCCAATCAAGTTGAGGATGGGGCATTAAAGAATGACATAAACACCATAAGGATTAAAGAAATACCATGTTAAGGTGAATTCATTGATCATAGGCTCATTATTCTAGCTCACTCTACATTAATACACAGAATTAGCAGTAATTATTTCTCTGTACTCTTATCACCATTATGTACTCCGTTCAACATTACATGGATGCTTTGAAAATTTTCAACTGTTTGAATCAATTGAAGTATACAGATGTTGTTTTTACACCCATAAACAAGTGCCTTGCTTTCCCTTTTTTTTCACCCTTTTTCCCTTCACTTTGTTCTGCCTATCTTCAAAAGAAATGGACCTTTCAATGATAATTTTTGTTTCCATCTACTAAGCTAGCAAACAAATTTCTACTCCTTTAGTTTAACTCTATCAAAATCAAGATACCCTACCAAAAAAAGCTCAAACATTTCTTTACTTCAAACAAAATATCATTACTCCCTCTCTTTTTCTTACTCAAGCTATCAGCCTAATAGCTTTGTAGCCAATGAAATTGAGTTCGAAATTTCACCAAATCGACAGTATCAAAAGTAAACACACCCGGTGCATCATACAACACACCAAGTTATATTCTTTTTTCCAAAAAATGCAATTACACAACACCTCTACTGTTAAAACTCAGACGAGAAGCTTGCAGAGCAATGCAAACATAAAGTATGGCGGAATTGATAAAACACAGAAACAAAGAGAACACAGTGATTTAACGTGGTTTGCGGCGTTGTATCGACTACTCCACGGACATAAAATGAGATATATTATTATGCATAAAATTACAAGGTATTCCTCACAAAGTGAAAGACACACTCTTGCATTGATTACAACATTGGTATTTATAGGCACAAATCACAAACCCTAACCGCCAAAGATCTTTGTCGGAATTGTCGTAAATACCCCCGATGTGGATCCCAGCTCCAGTTGCTATCCACCAGACGAAACTCAGCTTCAAAATGACTCTCCAAACTTGTAATCAACCGCTCAGATGTAAAACTCAGCTATACTCAACAATATTCAGCAGACCAGAACTGACTGCTGACTTCAGAAGAAACTTAGTTGCACTCAATCAAACTGATTTTCACAGAACTGAATATACTTCACTGAACTGACCATCATTCTCAGTCTCAGTTTTCCAGATTAGTTCCACCAGATTATTCATCAGTTTAGAGATCAAGTCACCAAAACTGACAAATCTCCACCTTGACTTGAACTCTCATTCATAGTACACCAGATTGCATAACTAGATGTACTTGTACCAGATGCATTCGTCATTGCCAGGATGTACAGTACCAGACTTCTCCTCAGAATCCACTCAGTAGATCTGTCCTCAACTGAGTATCCAGACTTCAATTTACAAGCTTTGAATTTCAGCAAGTCCAGGCACAACTGAAACTTGCTCTGCTGAACTGGTTTAGTGAACATATCAGCAGGATTGTCCTGGGTGCTGATCTTCTTCACTACAACCCTCTTCTCATTCTCAGAAAATGATACCTCACATCAATATGATTGGTTCTCTCATGATGAACCTGATCCATAGCTAGACAAATTGCACTCAAACTGTCACAATAAATCTCAGCTTGATCCTGATGTAGCCCCAAATCACTGACTAGTCCCTTCAACCAGATACCCTCCTAGTGCTTCCGTAAGAGCCATAATCTCAGATTCAGTAGTTGATAAAGCCACTGTTTCCTGAAGAGTTGTTTTCCAGCTGACAGCGGAATTCCCCAATATGAAAACATAACCAATCATAGATTTTCTACGGTCCACATCACCTGCATAATCATCATCACAGTATCCTATGATCAGTTCTTGAGTATCACCTCCATAAATGAGACCAACATCAGATGTACCTCTAAGGTACCTAAACATTCTTTTCATAGCTTTCCAGTGTTCCTTTCCAGGTTGAGCCATAAACCTATTGATAACACTGACTGCCTGAGCCAGATCAGGTCCAGTGCACACCATGGCATACATCAGACTGACAACTACACTAACATACAGAACTTTTGACATGTACTCCTTCCCCTATGTTGACGGTGAAGCAAAAACTAAAAAATAAACATTTTATGCCATAGGAGTAAATTGGCTTAGCAGCTGACATGCCAAACTTTGACAAAATCTTCTGTATATAGCCCTGCTGAGATAAAAACAGTTTTTTCTGACTTCTATCTCTCCAGATCTCCATCCCCAAACTGAACATCAGCCTTTTTTCTTGCAGCTATCAGCATGTCATCAACATATAACACAAGATAGATGTATGATCCATCTTCCAACTTTCTGTTGTAAACACAACAATCATAAGGACTTCTGATGTAACCCACCTAGATCATGTAACTATCAAACCTTTTATACCACTGTCTAGGACCTTGTTTCGGTCTATACAAGGACTTATTCAACTTACACACAAAATCTTCCTTACCATGAACTTGGAAACCCTCTAGCTGAGTCGTGTATATCTCTTTGTCTACCTCACTATGTAGAAAATATGTCTTCACATATAACTGCTCAAGTTCTAAGTCATGTTGTGCCACCATTGCTAGTAACACTCTGTTGAAGTATGTCTGAATACAGGTGAGAATATCTCATCAAAGTCCACCCCTTCTTTCTGACTGAACCCTCTTGCAACCAAACATGCTTTATACTTAACTCCTTCTGCCATAGTCATCCCTTCCTTCTTCTTGAAGATCCATTTTCAAGTAAAAACTCTCCTATCAGCTGGATGTTTAACTAGATCCTAAGTTTGATTCTTCAGTAATGACTCCATTTCATCTCCCAAGGTAGTAAGCCATTGAGATGCTTCAGAACATGTCACTGCTTCCCTGTAAGTAGAAGGTTCAAAACCATCCATTTCTTCTGCAACTTGAAGTGCGTATCAAACCATATTATCAAACCCATACCTCTTGGGAGGTACCCAACATTGGATCTTCTAGCTCACGACATCTATATCACTGACTCCACGTTCTCGCTTTGACGCTCAATCGACATTTGTTCAAATTGATCGCTTGGATTCACTACGGTTCAAAGAACGATCGGATGAAAACGGACTTGGATTAGTTGATTGTTGCATTCCAACTGACTCCACCTGAAGCTCCACCTCATCGCCGCTTTTTCGCCAAAGACTGGTTTCAAATTCAGCTTATCCTCCCACCGATGAAAGTGAGCATAAAATATTCATCAAAAAATCAGATCTCTGCGAGAATAACTCGTTTTTCACGATGACCAAATTATATAACCCTTAACTCCTTCTCCATACCCCACAAACACTCATTTCTTGGCTCTTGGTTCCAGTTTCCCTTCATTGACATGATGGTAAAATGTGCTTCCAAATACCCTTAGAAATGAGTAGTCAGCAGGCTTGCCTGACCACATCTCAACTGGTGTTTTGAGACTGATCCTTGTGTGAGGACTCCTGTTGAATAAGTAGCAAGCTATGGTTACAGCCTATGCCCAAAATTTTTTGACAAACCAACATGAGAAAGCATACATCTTGCTCTCTCCAGAAGAGTTTGATTTAGCCTTTCAGCTACCCCATTCCGCTGAGGAGTATTCTTGATTGTGCGATGTCTGGCAATACCCTCATTTCTGCACAACTCATCAAACTCAGTCCAGCAGAATTCCAGACCATTATTTGTACGAAGCCTCTTGATCTTCTTCCCAACTGATTTTCAACTAGAGCCTTCCATTTCATGAAGCTCTTGAATGCCTCACTTTTGTGTTTCATCATCACCACCCAAGTCATCCTTGAATACTCATCAATAAAGGACATAAAATATCTATGACCACCCAATGACTCCACCTTTGATGGCCCCCAACAATCAAAATGAATGTAATCAAGTGATGACTTTGTGTTGTGTATCCCTTTTGAGAACTTGCTCCTATGTAGCTTCCCAAACACACAATGCTCACAAAAGTCTAGATTCTTGACCTTACATCCCCCAAGAAGATATTTATGAGAAAGAACTTGCATCCCCTTTTCACCCATGTAACCAAGTCTCATGTGCCACAGTTTTGTAAGCTGTGACTGATGAATCTCAGCAGATGCCACATCATCAGAACTAGCAACAACTGATCCTTGTAATATATACATAGTCCCTTTCTTGACTCCCTTGAGAACCTCAACTGAGTTTTTATAGACACTCATCACACCACTTTCCCCCATAAAACTGAATCCCCTGCTGTCCAAAGAACTGAGAGATACCAAGTGTTTGGTCATTTGTGGAACATGTCTAACTTCACTCTCAACTTACAGAATCTTCCATCCTCTATCCTCAACTGAACTGAGCCAATCCCAACTACCTTGCAGACCTTGTTGTTTGTCATAGATATATGACCACCATATATCTGCTGATAACTTGAGAACCACTCTCTGTGAGGACAAATATGAAAGGATGCCCAAGAGTCCAGAATCCACACATCAGTTTGATACGTTGAATCTCCTGCCACTAGGACCATGTCCTCATCTGAATCATGCTCAACTGACACATCAACTGTACCAGAATTGTTCTCTTGTTGTTTCTTTCTCTTTGGACAATTGGACTTCCAATGTCCCTGCTCCTTAAAGTAATTGCAAACATCTGTGGATTTAGGGCCTTTGGACCTTGTCTTATTGGAATTTTTCTTCCTAGACTGACCATGTTCCTTTCCACTGCTGCTGCTGACTATCAGTCCTAAAACCTGATTTTCTGCCCCAGCTGCCTTATGTCTCAGCTCCCTGGCATGTAAAGCTGACCTTACATCCTCTAAAGCAACTGTAACCTTCCCAACTATGAAGGACTGCACAAAGTTCTCATATGAAGCTGGTAATGAAACTAGCAAAATTAAAGCAGCATCTTCATCCTCAGGCTTAACATCAATATTCCTGAGATCAAGTAAGATTGTGTTCAACTGATCAAGATGATCTCTCAACTGAGTCCCCTCATGCATCCTCAGGCTGAATAGCCTCTGCTTTAGCAACAACTTCTTGGTCAATGACTTAGTCATATATAGGCTTTCAAGCTTTAACCATAACTTGGCAGCGGTGTCTTCCTCAGCAACTTATGTTATAACATCATCAGACAAGCACAACATGATGGTAGAATGTGCTTTCTCCTCCAGACTGGCATAATCTGTAGAACTGCATCCCATTTATCAGATAAACGAGTCCACAATCCTTGTTGCTTTAACAAGGCCCGCATCTTGATTTGCCACAAACTGAAACTGTTCCTCCCTGTAAATTTATCAATCTTTACGTTCATTGTTGACATCCTTCTAATTAAAGAACAAACCTTTGATCACAAAATCCTATCACCGGTCTTGGTGAAGATCAACTCTGTTCAACCTGCAACTCTCTAAATCTTGAACCTGACACTCTGATACCAGTTTGTTAAAACTCAGATGAGAAGCTTATAGTTTAAGAAAGATAAAACAGAAACAATGCAAACATAAAGTATGGTGGAATTGATAAAACGCATAAACAAAGAGAACACAGTGATTTAACGTGGTTTCCGGCGTTGTGCCGACTACTCCACGGATAGAAAATGAGATATATTATATTATGCACAAAGTTACAAGGTATTCCTCACAAAGTGAAAGACACACTCTTGCATTGATTACAACATTGGTATTTATAGGCACAAATCCCAAACCCTAACCGCCAAAGATCTTTGTCGGAATTGTCATCAATACCCCAGATGTGGACCCCCAGCTCCAGCTGTTATCCACCAGACGAAACTCAGCTTCAAACTGACTCTCTAGACTTGTAATCACCTGCTCAGATGTAAAACTCATCCATACTCAGCAAAACTCAGCAGACCAAAATTGGCTGCTGACTTCAGAAGAAACTCAATTGCACTTCATCAAACTGATTTTCACAGAACTGAATGTACTTAATTGAACTGACCATCATTCTCAGTCTCAATTTTCCAGATTAGTTCCACCAGATTATTCATCAGTTTAGAGATCAAGTCACCAAAACTGACATCTACTATACTCAAAACCAAATAGATGAGACAAACATGATATCTAATCTATGTAATGAAATCAGCTGAAATACAAGTTTCCAACATCCCCTGTAGCAGACATTAGGGTTCTAAACTCCAGATTTAAATTCAAAATAATGATAAATGAAGAAGAAGGTGGTGATAATCGGCTGAATGAAAGCTTACCACCATACAGAGGAAGCTTACCATCTAGTACATATTTGTATCTCAAAAAAATACAGACACGCAAGAAACGGTAAAGCAACCACAACAAGATTGCTTCAAAATGTAATGAAAACTAAAGTACAAACAAAGATACACTAACTTTTAATTATCTACCTCCCATCAGCTTAAGCTTTTGGGAGGGATGATAATTTAACATGGTATCAGAGCAGGAGGTCATATGATCAATCATTGCTTCCAACATTGTCTATCCATTTATATTGTGCAAGTGTTGGGTCTTTTTGTTGGTCTTTTGTACCTTTTATATGCCTTTGTGTGCCATTTTGGCCCAAGCTTGTTATAGGCCTACACTTGAAGGGAAGTGCTTAATATTTTAATCATCTACCTCTCTCTATCATCTTAAGTTTTTGAGAGAGATGGTAATTCAATAGACTTAGTGGACATTAGGATCCAGATGAGCTGAAGAGTCAGAGGATTTGGCCTACAAGCCATCGGCTGGTGGCACAAAAGTTTGCTGGTAAGACGGCAGCCCAAACAGCCCCAGTCATGTCCTAAGTCGGCTAAGAAGATTAGGATACTCCTAATCAGAGTCTATGTCGGTCTAAGCATTATAAGAGGCATAATACTTATTATAATCATACATTTATAAGTTTTTTCTTACTTTCATAGTATTATTCAATATAATTATTATTCGATTTTCATTCAAAAAAATCATGTGCTCGCATTACAATTCGAAGATTTTTCGTCTTGCGTTGTGGAATCGTGTAGATCATTGGTAAAAGATGGTACTAGTTATGAATCTTTGTCATGTTTTCTTATTTATTTGTAACCATGATTTATCAATTTTTTCCGTTCTATCAATGCGAGGCTAGAGTTTTTGGTAACCAAATCATGTAGACAGTAATTCAAAACTAGTCTATGTAGTAATATGGATATGTATATGTGATTAGAAAACTTGATACAAACCATGTATCTATCAACTCCGCGGCATGTCTTGATGAAGTTTATAGAATTATAAACTGAAAGAAAAAGCGGAATTATTATTGATGAACTGAAAGTTACAAGTTGAAGTTACAATGCTTATGATCATAGGGTATTTATAGCATCATACACCTCATGAATCAGTTTGAAGTAAGTTACAAATGGTTACAATAAACTATAACTGAATGACCATTTTCTACAGTACACTAAACTACTCAGCAGCCTTCTACTACATCAGCAGCCTTTTGAGTTCAGCAGATACACTTCACTCAACATTCTCTTCAGCTTCTATACTGTAACACCCCCCTCAAGCTGAAAGTGGTACTTGAACAGCTTGCACTCAGCATTCCCTTCAGCTTCAAGATTTCTGAAATATCTTTTAAATTCCCAGTTTGTATAGCAGATAAGAGAAAATATGTGCATCCAAGGCTTTGGTGAGAATGTCAGCTATTTGTTCTTTTGTGTTGACTGGAAGCAGTCTGACAAGTCCATATTTGACTTTGTCTCTTACAACATGACAGTCAATTTCTATGTGTTTAGTTCTTTCATAGAAGATAGGATTATGGGCAATGTGAAAGGCACTAGCATTATAAAAAAAAATAAGACAGTGGCTAGTTGAACTGGAACCTTAAAATCTTGGAGAATGTAAATGAGCCATTGAAGTTCACAAACTGCATTAGCCAAAGCCCTGTATTCAACCTCTAAAGAACTTCTTGCTATAGTAGTTTGCTTCTTTGCCTTCCAAGAGATTATTGCATCTCCTAGGAACATCATGTAGCCTGATATAGATTTCCTTATTTCAGGACAACCGGCCCAATCACTGCCTATAAATCCTTTGAGTACAAGATTATTGTTTGCTGGAACAAGATTCCTTGACCAGGATCAGCCTTCAAATACCTCAGCAGTCTGTGTGCTGCCTTCATGTGATTTTCAGTAGGAGTGTCTAAAAATTGACTCAGCTGCTGTACTGTAAAAGCAATATCTGGTCTGTTAAAAGTAAGATAGATAAGTTTGCCCACTAATGATCTGTAAGATGTATTATCTTCCAAAAGTGGAGAATCACCATGTTGTAAAGTTTGCTTAGACTCCATAGGAGTCTTAGCAGGTTTGGCTCCCAAAAATTCATATTCTTCCAGGAGATTAAGAGTGTATTTTCTTTGAGAAATTGCTATACCTGCTGGAGTTCTGCAGCTTCAATGCATAGGAAATGTCTCAATTTTTCAAGATCCTTGATAGTGAATTGATGATGTAGGGCATCCTTGACCTGTTGAATTAACTGTTCATTGGGGCTTGCTTCTATTATGTCATCTACATAGACAAGAAAAGCAATGAAGGATTGTCCTGACCCTTTCGTGAATAAACTGTGGTCATTATTAGACTAAATGAATCATGGAGCTTCCAAGGAATCAGTTAACTTGCAGTTCCATTTCCTGCTGGCTTTCTTGAGGCCATACAGTGATTTGGTTAACCTGCAAACTTGATTTGGTTTAGTGGTTGCACAACCTGGTGGCAAATACATATATACTTCTTCATGCAAATCTCCATGTAAGAAAGCAGTGTTGACATTCATCTGATGTAGGTGCCATTTGTTAGCTGCTGCTGCTGCAAGTAGAGTTCTTACTGTGGTAATCTTGACAACAGGAGAAAAGGTTTCTTGATAATCAATACCATATGTTTGAGTGTAGCCTTTTGCTACTAGTCTAGCTTTGTATCTCTCTACTGAACCATCAGGGTTGTACTTAATTCTGTATACCCACTTGCACCCAATGGGTTTCTTGCCTGGAGGTAAATCACTTATCTCCTATGTATGGGTATTTTGTAGAGCTTCAGTATCTTGTTGCATTGCTTATTTCCACTCATCATACTTGATGGCATGATTGTATGTATTAGGCTCTTTAATAGCATCAATAGCATTAATGAATCTTCCATAATCTACTGAAAGATTGTCCAGGTTCATGACCTCACTCAGCAGGTGTGGAGTCTGTTGAACAGTATGAGCACATCATTGATAAAAAGGTTGGTGTTTTCCTTGATCTTGTGGTGGACCTTCTTAATTGTGTGGGTTCGGGAGCCTGATTAACCGGTGCAAGATCTTCATGAGATACTCAATTTGCGGTGACCTCAGTGTCTGGTTGGTCTCACGACTCATTCAAAGAGATCATGAAATTGTCCATTATTGGTAAAGGGACCGGCATGTCACCAAGATACATAGCCTTGCCTAATAACTATTGAAATAGAGGGAAATAAGTCTCATGAAATTGTGTATTTCTAGGAACAAAAATATCTTTGTTAGTAATATCCAATAGGATAGCACCCTTGGAGGAGTTTGAATTTCCAAGATAGACCCAAGTTCTATATCTGTAATCAAACTTTTGTTCTGTACTGATGAAGTGTGCAAGAGAAAACTAAACAACCAAAAACGTTAAACATAGTCTGGTTTAGTGCCATAAAGCATCTCATAAGGAGTGCTCTCCTTCAGCTGTGGTGTAGGTGTAGCATTAATTATCTTTGTAGCATGTAAAAGACCGAAACCCGAATATTCAATAGGTAAATTACTCTGAAGCCTCAAATCCCTGGCAACATTCAATGTTGATGTTTCCTTTCAACAATACCAATTTGACCTGGTGTGCTGACACAGGATGTCTGAAGGATAATGCCCTGTTGAGAATAAAAATCAGTACGCTGAAACTCAGCTCCATTGTCAGATATAATAACTTTGATAATTTTGTGAAGATTTAACAAGGTCAGAAGCTTCAGATTTGTGCCTCAAAAGAAAAACCCAAGTAAATCTAGAAAAATCATCTACAACAGTAAGAAAATATTATTGTCCATTCACAGTATGTTCTCTTAAAGGACCCTAAATTTCCATATGAACAAGATCAAAAATAGAATTTACACTAGTTGTACTTAGTGGAAATGGATTTTTCTTTAGTTTTGCCATAGGACAAATATAGCAAAGGTCATGATTGCAAAATATGACATCAGCAGACTGTGAACTAATGACTAGCAGTCTTTTATCTGGCAAGTGTCCTAGTCTGTAGTGCCATAAAAGGGCATCATCTAATCCATCAAATAAGGTGTTATTCTCTACAGCATTAACATGAGAAATTCTGATTGGTTGATCCATGACATAGAGTCATCTGTGTAACTCAGCTGAACCAATCATTTTCTTGTTCTTGTCCTACAAAACACACTTATTAGCAGAAAAAATAGCTGAACATTTTGTATGATTAATAAAAGAAGGTAAATATAAAAGGTTCTATTTAAAAACAAGAATGCAAAAAACATCATGTAGGACCAGCTGAGGGTTTACCCTTACTTGTCCTACATTACTTCCATTAGGTAATCCTATTTTTATACCAGATGAAGGTGTTGGATTACTTAACAGATATAATGATCCTACAATGTGATATGTGGCACCAGAGTCCAAGATCCATTGTATAGATCTTACTAAATTTAAATCATCTGTCCCTGTTGCAGGTGAGTAATGTGTAACAATCTCAGCAGGATGGACAACGGCAAATCCTGTATGTCTAGGAGGATCAGAATTCAGCAAAGCATCAACTTGTCAAGTTGTTGTGCAGTAAGATTTGGAAACCCTGGTCCAACAGACCTATTTTGGGCTTGATCTTCTTCTACTGACTGTTCTTACTCAACCAAATTAGCCCTTTTAGACTTGAAACCAGGAGGATAACCATGTTTCTTGTAACAAGTCTCTTTAGTGTGACCATTAAATCCACAGATACTACATTGCATCTTCATGGGATTTCTAGGTTTGGCATTTGCAGCAGTCACATAATTTGGTCTGATGACAGTTGGATTTTGCCTCTGTCCATTCTTTTGTGACAAGAGAATCATGGAATCTTGATTCTTGGCCTTGTTAGCCACACATAACTTCTATCTCTCAAATTTAATTGTCATAGCAAAGACATCATGGATTTCTAGAAAAGGCACCATCAACATTGCTTATGAAACCATTGGTTCAACTCATCCCTTAAACCTTTAAGGAATTCATGACATGTTCAGCCTCCATATGATCCATTAGTGTGCTAATTGAATTACAGTGACATTGAGGAATATAAGAACAGACTGACACATGCCTGATGGTCTTCATTTCTTCCCATAGAACAATCAATTTTGTAAAGTACTGATTTACAGAGTCATCACCTTGTTTTAGTAGATGCATCGCTTCAAGAAGATCTGAAGCGTCAACATTAGAAAATCTTGCAGCAAGATTCTTCCAAACTACATGTGCACTCTTGAAATACATCAAACTTTGTGCAATGGTGTTCTCCACAGAATTTTAAATCCATGATCCCACCATTGTATCACACTGTCTCCAAGCATGAAAATCTTCTGAATCCACTTCTGGCTTCTTAATTGTGCCGTCTATGAAGCCAATTTTGTTCTTTATGATTAACACCATCTCCATAGACATCTTTCATGGATTATAATTGTTGTCATTCATCAATGGCTGAACAAGTACCAAAGATGGATTCTCATTGGGATGGACATAGAATGGACTGGAGGGACTGATTTCTTGTTTCTTAGCTACCATGGCTATCAAGAACTCCAAATTCTTGTCAAAAGCAATGAAATATCAGAAAAAACTATCAAGAAATTATCAAAAAACAAGTAAAACGCTCACAGTTTACTCTCAAGAAACTGGAAAATGCAGAAAAGATGAAGAACTCTCTCAAGATTCTTCAAAAAAAAAATCAGAGAAAAACACATGAAAACATTCAGAAATTCTCAAATTCTGCTCTAATACCATGATGAAGTTTATAGAATTATAAACTGAAAGCAAAAACAGAATTATTATTGATGAACTGAAAGTTACAAGTTGAAGTTACAATGCTTCTGATCATGGGGTATTTATAGCTTCATACACCTCATGAATCAGTTGGAAGTAAGTTACAAACGGTTACAATAAAGTATAACTGAATAACCGTATTCTACACTACACTAAACTACTCAGCAGCCTTACATTACTCAGCAGCCTTCTACTACATCAGTAGACTGCTGAGTTCAGCAGACACACTACACTCAACATTCCCTTCTGCTTTTATACTGTAACATGTCTTGCTGCAGGCTAGCCGACAGTAAGGGCAAGTATCTAAGCGTTCTACTATATTAATTCTAGCTATTCATGGTTTAACTTGCATGTTTAGAATCTTTCCAATTTTATGCATGCTATCGTAAATTGTTCTGAAAGAGGTGAAAGTTTAGGACATAGATAAATAAATCTCCATGTAGGAATCGCCATCTGGGATGGATTGTCTCATGAGTGAGCTTTTCCACACTTGTGTTGGCATCCCATTAAATCAGATAATACATTTTTAATTAATTAGGTCTATCCCATTCATGGTAGACTGATAATTTAAATGTAGGGTTCTTTTATTCGTTCATGAATTAGAAATAAATTAAGGAATCGCACAATTAATGGAGTAGAATTAGGTTTATAAACTTGAATCATGCAAATTTTGTTACGTAATAGACTAGGGAAAGTTATTGATACATGGGTTGGTTAACTTTTCTTTGAATTGGTTATCTGTGTACTTGAGTTTGTGTCTTTGTTCCTTGGTAGTTTAATTATAGTGTCCTTTTTACAGTGACAATTGGTTCGAGGCCACCATTCTGTTGCTAGTTCTACTTTATTGGTTGGGTTTGTCTTCGTTGTCATTGGACCTTGTGGGATATGCCCTTGGCTCGCTGTACTATTCTGCGATTGGCCTAGATCATCTCTTGTTAGTATCAGTGCTTAAAGCGGATCATGTCTTTGGCACTGTTGCCAATGACTGATTGTTCAGCGGTAAAACGGAACCGATAACCTAGGGTTAGCTTTGTTTTTTTTACTATGTTTTATATTCATTTTTAGATAGAAATAGTTTTTGGTCAGGCTGCAGTTAAACATTTTCCGATTTTATGTTTTCTATTTTTGGGTTGCCACTACCGGCTTTCCGGTGGCTCTAGACTTTGTGTTTTTTCTGTTTCGTGTATTTTATGACCTCATTACCACATAAAATATTCTAAAGTACCGTCTTTACTTATAGGATACTGTGGTAGCACAAGAGTTCACTTAGGAACTTGTGCCTTTCAATCCAGAGATTTAAGCGATAGCCCGGCACAATATTGCGCTCACCAAAAAGACTAAGGCTAGCGGTAAGAATTAGGAAGATGATTTGACCGAGGTTCGAGAAGAAAAATATCCTGAGTTGAGTGAGAATGAGACTCAAATGGTTGAAGATCGGGAAAATAATCAAGTGGTTGAGGCGGTGAACAAGTCACTTCACGATTACGCTATCCCAACCATTGAGCAATTCATTCCGGCAATTTGACTGCTTACAATATTTGACTGAGGAATACCATCCCAAGCGAAATGTTATTCATATTGTTCAGAACTACACCTATTTTCTTGGATTGGTTGAGGATCCAGGTGCACATGTGACGAGTATTTTGAAGATTAGTAGCATGCTAAAGCCTACGGGGATTCCCCAAGGGCAATGTTAGACTCACACTTTTTCCTATCACCTTGATGGATTAATCAAAGAATTGGTTGTTTACACTACCTGCTAGATGTATTACAAGTTGGGATGAGCTATTGCAAGCCTTCAAGAGTAATTACTTTCCTCCTAAAAAGACTTTGAAGTTGAGTTCCGTTATTCTGAATTTTAAGCGAGTCCAGGGTGAAGCATTTGATGAAACTTGGGTGCATTTTTAAGATTCAAGGAACTTTTTTAGCTATTCAATGTTTGATGTTCCAAGTTCAGATGCCTTAGAGTTAGGATTCTCATTTTCATTGTTGTTGGAAAGATGAACAACAACATTCTCATTCTTACCAGATTCTAGTTTCCCATGAAGTTTCTAGCATTTATCTTTGGTATGTCCCTTTATTTTGCAGAAATTGAAGGACAATGAATCCTTGTCGGTCCCCTTATGATCAGCTCCATTGTGGTTCTTTTTGGGTCTATTGTTCTCAGAAGCCCTAGATCCCTAATTCTTAGCAGCGTTTGAGATTAAGGTAGGGCTGTCTTTTGGGGAGCCTTCAATCCTGACTCGTCTTCTCCTTTATTCAGATCTAACCATGGAGATGGTCTCATTTAGGCAAGGGAGGTCCCTTTTCCCAGAATTTGAATCCCGAATCCATCACATTCGGGATTCAGGCCAGGAACGAAGGTATAAATCCGATCATTCTCAAAAATCATCTTTACAATGAGAGTATCATCTGTCATTCAGCTCGATACACTGACAGTGATCAATTTTTTTTTATAGACTTTGAAGGAGCCCTAAGTATTCAATGATATTGTTGGACCCCTGTTTAGCAACATAAATTTTAGTCTTTAGCTCATAAATGTGGGAAGCATCATTGATCTTTGAATAAGTTTCTCTAACAGACTCCCAATTTTCCATGGCTGATCCCAGAAAAAAAATACAAGTATCACTTATTTTTGGGACCATTGAATTCCATAGCCATGTTTTGACCATAGAACCATGTTCATCCCAAGTAGAATACCTAAGATCATCAGAAGCAGGTCCAGTACCCATTAAGTGGCTAAGTTTTCCCTTCCTTTAGGAAAAGTTATAACAAATAGATACCACTTGAGATAATTCTTGCCATTTAGTCGATATGCATCCTAAATTTGCTACAGATCTCCAATTTCTTACTTTTCGTGGAGGATTAGATCCAGTAACTGGGGGTCTGTGGCTCACTGATATTGCACATCATCATTTAGCTATTGCAATTCTTTTTCCCGAGAATGGTCACATGTATAGGACCAATTGGAGCATTGGTCATAGCTTGAAAGATATTTTAGAAGCTCATAAAGGTCCATTTACAGGTCAGGGCCATAAAGGACTCTATGAGATCCTAACAACGTCATGGCATGCTCAATTATCTCTTAACCAAGCTATGTTAGGCTCTTTAATCATTGTTGTAGCTCACCATATGTATTTTATGCCCCCTATCCATACCTAGCTACTAACTATGGTACCCAACTGTCATTGTTCACACATCACATGTGGATTGGTGGATTTCTCATAGTTGGTCTGCTGCGTGATGCACCATTTTTATGGTAAGAGACTATGACCCAACTACTCGATATAATGATCTTTTAGATCGTGGTGCTTAGACATCGTGATGCAATCATATCACATCTCAATTGGGTATGTATATTTCGGGTTTTCACGATTTTGGTTTGTATATTCATAATGATACCATGAGCGCTTTAGTGCGCCAAGATCGATACGCCAGATACCGCTATCCAATTACAACCCGCTTTTGCTCAATGGATACAAAACACCCACGCTTTAGCACCGGTGGGACGGCTCGGCGCAACAACAAGCACCGACTTAACTTGGGGAGGTGGTGATTTAGTAGCAGTCGGGGGCAAAGTAGCTTTGTTACCTATTCCATTAGGAACTGCAGATTTTTTGGTCTACTCCTGACAGGATAGGACTTCATAAGGAATAAATTCTGACCTAGTCCTTGTAGCAATCAAATCCGATATATTCTAAAATATGAATAAAGATGAAGAGAGATTTTTAAACGAATCAATCTATGAGACCTGATTCCATGTAAGAAATAATTTTCAAATACAAATTCTCTTGAGTTGATTCGAAGATCATCGGGTTACATAAATAAGGAAGCCAAACGGTTAAGAAAAAGGATTAGACAGCTTTAATATCTAGTTTCATATCCAGTTCCAGTGTTAGAGATCCCATGGATTAGTTCCATATCTTGTGGACGGGCCCAACTCAGAGCCATAAACTATCGTACGTGGATCCACCATTTGCTCGTATTTCAAGAATAGATAGATGTTCCGGAATTCATATGCCAATTCCAACAAGCTCTTGAACTATCAACCAGATTAATGCTAGTTAAGATTACGAATGGTAACTAATTAAAATAAAAGGGAACAAAAAAAGAACTAGCTATGTCCTTATTACAATATAATAAAATAGACGAAGCGCGCATTATCAGATGCGAAGATCAGCTGAGTAGACCAGATTAGATGATAAGAGCATATGAGCAGCAGCCAGTGAAGATCATATCATATGTGACGTGCAGAGAGTAGTGGAAATCAGTAGAGAGAATCAGCTGACGAGAGCACAATAGCTGAAAGAATCAACCTAAGAGAGCACACAACGCTGATTTCTAAGAAAAGCCACAAGACATTTGGCTTCAATTTACAATTTGTCTGATTTCAAATTCTTTCAGATGGATGTGAAGTTTGATTATCTTAATGGACTGATCGAGAGAGAAGTATGTGTCAAACAACCCCAGGGGTTTGTGAACAAAGACTATCATCATTATTACGATAATATTATTATTATTATATTTATTGTACTATCGTAGTAAGGGTATTTTGGGAAATTGGGTAAGACCTGGGGCATCCTATGTAACTATATATATTTCTGATGATGAATTAAAAGAACCAAGAACTTCTATGTGATTTGACATGGTAGCAGAGCTAGGTTTCGTATCAACTCGGGTATCGATTACATCATATTCCTCTTTTCTCCAATTTTTGGGTTGAGTTACTAACGGATAATTTTCAGTTTGTGCGTTGTGCACACGCCCTCCGTCCAGAAGTACTACTATCAATTGTTATCAAACAAGACCACATATGCGGCCTGGTATTTGTCTAGATTTCTTCCGTTGGTATTAAGATTTGATAAAAGAAAATATTATGTGAAAAAAAGGGCAGCAGCAGAAAGACTCGGCTGGACTTCACCCATGGAAGCAGCAGATGGTGACCGGGAGACCCAAGTTGGGGGCAGTTGTGCCTCAAGTGAAGATGACCATGAGACCATGACGGTCTTCGAAACCTCAACATATTTGGAATCGAAACAGAAAGGTGAAGAACAAGATGAAATCATTTATTTCCAACTTCATGGTGGATTCGATTGGTGGGCTAATCACCGATCTTGTGACTGTGGCTTCGAAGGAGCAAGCGACAGAGGTGAATGGACCGCACCATTGACAGACGGCAAGAGTGGAGGCCGGACCGACTTGGGAACGGCGGCGAGATTGAACAATGCCGCAGCAGCAGCGTATTTTGACAACCAAGGTGAATCGAGCTCGGCTCGAAAGGCTGATCGGAATGCTCTAACCGACATTACCCCAACCCAATGGAAAAGTATCCTCGATTTGCTCAAATTGCCTAAACCAAAAGATAGACTATCGGCTCAATTATCGTGGATTATTGATACAGGAGCAACACACCATGTAACTGGGTCCTTGAATTTGTTGATCGATGTTCGAGAAATTAATAAATGCTCAATTGGCCTACCTGATGGAACTACATCACATGCTACACATAAGGGCACTGTGATATTGCCAGGAAAATCAAAATTGGGAAATGTGTTATATGTTCCCAATCTGACTTGCAATTTGGTTTCTGTCACCCAATTTTTGGATGAATATAATTGTCATATTCAACTCTCTTCTTCCTTATGTGTTATGCAGGACCGGTTGACGAGGACGGTGATCGGAGTAGGTGAACGATATGAGGGACTGTTCTTCTTTCGATGTGTTCCAGATGCACGGATTTTGGCAATTGCCGGTTGAAATTCGATTGATTTGTGGCACAAGCGTCTTGGACATCCTTCAGAAAAAGTTCTTAGGCAACTTCCCGTTGTAAGTACCTCTGAAAGGCTGGGTAAAGATGGTTGTGAGGTATGCTTTCGTGCAAAACAACCTCGTGATAGCTTTCCTAATTGTTTTACTAAGGCCAGTAGAATATTTGAACTTATTCATTGCGATTTATGGGGCCCATATTCCAATCATTCTACATGTGGGGCCTCATATTTTTTTACGATTGTCGATGATATTTCTAGGACTGTTTGGGTTTATCTTCTTTATAACAAAGTGGAAGTTGCAACTGTGTTTTTAGATTTTGTGGCCTTAGTTGAACGACAATTTGATCAGAAAATTAAACGTGTTCGTAGTGATGACGGGACGTCAGAGTTTAAATTGCTTCAACCATATAAGGAATTATTTTTGAAACGTTGTGTGTAGGTACCCCTCAACAGAATGGGAGGGTAGTGTTGGAAGTAGTGCCCGAAAGACAATTTAAGTAATTGTTATTAGAATTAATAAATGACAGATTTATTCTCATCTTATTATTTTCTTCGTGCTTATATGTAATACACTACTGAAAACCCCAAGTCGTATCATATATAGCCATATACCTTAGTGTGTGTAACACATGAGGATTAAGTTTATGGTGATACACTTGAACTGTTAGTCCGTGGTGAAGTTAATCAAAGTATGGGGTCTATTGATTAAACCACCATTAATGCGCCCAGAACACTTTATGGTGTGACCGTCTTATCCGGACCGTCGACATTGGTTGTCTAAGTGGGGCATTTATATATGATGAGAGTCATATAGGACTGGACCGATTTAATCTGATTTTCTCATATAATTCCGTGATTGAGAAATCTTATTAAATCACAAAATGATCATATATGGATTAACCTTAATCCTGAAGTGACTGCATACTCCTACTGGTTTCAGGATAGGGTTAGATGTGTTCGTTAAGGATCGCTAAGAGGCGCGGTCCGAATCACTTTCACATTGACACTATTCTAGAATGATGAGAAGTGTGTGTCTCACATATATGGAATCAATTCCTTTCTGCGGGAAGTAGAAAGACAATCCCCTTATTTGTTAGTCCTAGAAACTGATCAATCCCGGGAGTACGTATTGGTTATGAACTAATTGGTCACTAGTGGGTTAATGGTAAATAAGGATAAGATGTATTGAAGAAGGTTTACGGAAATAATCCTACTTCTGTACGGATAGTCTATGGAGGGTTAGTTTATATGTAATGATTATATCAATGGACACTTATCGACTCGACTCAACGTTTTGAGAATAAGTTATATCTATAATCGATAGAGTTCGGTTTCGGATTTATGGTGGCATAATTCAGGAGTTAATAAGTTGAGTAGAAATATTATGTTCGATGAATCTTTTATTTAATTTATTGTAGCTACTAGTTATAGGTCCATGGTCCCCGGGTTGGCTCCTAACACGCGAGTGTTTTCTCGTTTTATGGAACCTCGAGATTAAATTAAATAGTTGGTCCATTTAATGAATATGCAATATTATTTATTTGGTAAATAATATGTAAAATAGAAAAGACATTTTCTATTAAATTCAATGACATATGAGGCGCCACGTTTGGGATAAATTGGGAGAAGAAATTTTCCTAGATTATCTCATTGGTGTAATTAATTAATTATCTATTTGTTGGATAATTAATAGAAAAATAAAGAGATTGATTTTTTGGGAATTATCTCTTATTTTGTAGCAAAAATAACTTTTTCTTATGGGAATAGGTTTTTGTGGTGTGAAAAGGATAACTCTCTTGACTAGTTATTCTCCTATATAAAGAGAGTTCCTCCTCACACAATACACAAGACAATTTGCGCCACACTTGAATAAAAATAGAGAAAAATTAGTTTCTCGTGCTAGTCATTTAGAGAAGAAAAACCTAGGGTTTTTCTTGTGCATATTCGAGGAGGTTCTACGGCGAGGATCGACGTCCACCAGTCGTCGCTAGGAGATACAATCCGGAAGATTGTGGCTTCTCCCCTTTGTCGATTTCTCATCTCTCTCCGGTTAGTGATGAAGAAATGGACTTGAAAGATGAAGTGGTTAGAAAATTAAGATGAACTTAAAAGAGTTTGAAGAAATGAGAGAAATGACTCGTACTTGTACAACAACAATAATTGCCATGTACCACTTCCAACACTAGTACTTGCATTCCCTACGTTTGGACGTAGAGAATGTTGAATTCCCTACGTTTGGACTTAGAGAATGTTGCATTCCCTAAGTTTGGACGTAGGTTCTCTACGTTCAAACGCAGAGAATGTTGCACCCATACATTTGGACTAGGTTCTCTACGTTCCGACGTAGAGAATGTTGCATTCCCTACGTTTGGACATATATTCTCTACGTTTGGATGTAGAGAAATTCACATTGAATGTTGCATTTTAAGTTGAGTTGTTATTTAAATAGATTGAATACTCATCAAAACACCAAAACAACATACACCCAAAATATAAATGGCTACCAACATACAACAAAATACCAAAAATAACATACACCAAAAATTCCTACACAAAGTTTGTCAAAACAACATACACAAAAATACCTATACATCTACTATTTGATTAAATAGCTGCACACAAAGTTTCTTTCTTAGCAACGGCATATTGTCATGATGGATCAGATTAAACCTTTCGTTGTGCATCAAATGCTCAATTAACTTGACCGTGTATACCCCACAGTCACTCCTGTATAATATGAATAGTGTAAGAATAGTGCAAACTGTATAATATAATAAATAGTTTGAAGTTTATAACACTTATGGAATTGGCATTTATGGTACGAATTCATGTTTTACTACTCTGACATCAAAAAGAGGCTTCTCTGGATCAACCATTTGTGGGAGTGATGTCGGTCAAGTTATAAAAAATAACTCGATACCTAAATAACACACTAGCAAGAGAACTAGGTTCAATCGCAGTATAGTTAGATAGAGTCGAGGTCGATCCCACAGAGACTCGGCTTAAACGAAATATAACTTAACAGATTAAAAGCAAATAAAGGATGGTCTACGACCAACAAATAACGCAGAAATAAAATTGACACAATAGAAACACAAAACCAACAAAAGACACAATGACACTAAGACACTTGTTTTTTATAGGTTTTATAAATAATTGACAAACGGTATTGATAACGCTAGTAGTAATTACTCCCCCATGCTATGTAGATTGACGACGAGACAAAACAAGACATTTAAGATTAATTATTCGACTACGGGAGTCATCCCTCAAAATAGATCTAGCTCGGTTAGGCCATCTAGATCATCGTGTCTCCATTACGTGACTTCACATTTTTAGTCTCCATCTCATATAACTTCCGACACAATTACTTAAACTAGGGATACCGGTATAAACCGTAACCTCATCTAAGCAACATTCCTATGATTAGGCGCACTTCTTAGACACCGATTCAATCTCTCGCCCTAAATAACAATCACTTTTTGGGTCTCATGTTAAATTACGATGACAAATAATTAAGTTGATCAAGTTTAATTACTCGTTTGAATTACAAAGCGAGAGAACCCGACGTAGTCGGCCGCTCACAGACAAATCAAGAACATCACAGATCTTGCTACCAACGAGACATAAGCTCGCTGCCAACAAGCTCAGATCTGGACCAGATTTGCTCGTGAAACGTCTTTTACGTCTCAGATCTACATAAACATGGGTTCGATAATTAACTACATCACGAAATCAATACACAAAAAGACTACTCCATAAAGAAATAAATTAGATCTACGAATAAAGATTGCATAATTGAGTAGACATTACCCTCGAAGACGAGCGTGATTCCCACTCTTCGATACGATCTCTAACCGGAGATTCTAACGACTCCGTAATGAACGAACATAAAATAAAATAAAGAAAACAACGAACTATATTGATAAAAGTATTGAAAATATTGTATTTCTAAAGTGTACATATGGCGTGTAGTATGCCTCTTTATTTATAGGTGTTCAAGCTAAATAAGAGATATACTTCAAAATGTCAAACAAATAAGAGATAACTCCCGCCGATCATAAAATAATAAGGTGCGCCCACAAATGGCGTGTTCAAGTTGGCGCCACCTTTTGATTGGTTGTTTGGCTTTTGTCATGCTTATCCGATCTTTATCTTCAATGCATCTTGATTTTCTTGGATTTATCTTGTGATTGAATTCTCCTTTTGTATTTATCCTCCATAATTATCCAAATTTGCAAAATAATATTTATCCCAAAATAAATCATATTTAAATAATAACGGATAAATATAATAAAAACGGATAAATACCAAATTATATCTTATTAATAGATAAATACCAAGTTATATGGATAAATACCAATTTATATTTTATTAATCACATAACATTAAATAATAACTATAAACGTGTGATTTATCATAAAATATATATTATTCGTCCGATTTAAGGTCTACGTTGATGACTTTTACGGGTATAATTTGACCGTCATCAACTACCCCCCACTTAGACTTTGATCGTCCCGAACAAAGCATCAATAGGTCATTCCCCAAGACAACATTTTCCATGGTCAAATCATACCTATACAAGAAACTCGAGTCAACTCATACCACTTATGCTCATAAGGTACCCATTATTCACTACTCGTCATGAATCGAAGTGATGTGTGCATGTGCATTTGGTTTTATATATTCGTGGCAAGATTAAAGTTTATGCTAACTTCGAAGTCTTAATCCTACCAACATCAGCATTCCCACTTCTTAAGCCTCGCAATGGTTAAAGACATGGTGCAATAAGCAAGAGCGTCATCCATAAGGTTTTTGGACTTGGAGACCGAGAAAATTACTCAAGCCTCTTAAAAATTTGAATATTCTTTTCATATCTTCATATTTTTCAAATACTATCAATCTCAAGGAAGAAAACTTTTTAGAGCATCCCCCTATCTTAGATCATGCATAGCATCGAATATTACCACAAGCGCGGGGCTACTTTGGTAATGTTACTACAAGCCCAGTGTTTGACTCATTGTCAAAACACAGATAATTCTCAAGCTTATTACTCCGCTTAGATGGCTAGAAGATAAGAATACATCAGCAGATAAATACCGACTCTAGGTCTGCATAACCAATCATCTACGCAATGTACACAGAACTCTTCAGATTTATTATGATTTGTGCGAAATTCGTCGATTCAAATTGAGTAAGCAAATAATAAATAAATACTTTCACTAGTTGGCATGAATATCCTTAAGTTTACATTCACATAAGCATAAATGATCACGTAATCATGCAACTTGGTTCCTTTCCTATTAATCCTATGTATAAGAACTCACAAATCTAAGGGTACGAGACAATTAATTTGGCATTTGTTTCAAAAAAAATTTCAATTTTCACCGTTTCATTCAATCTTTAATTATAACATCATAGCTAAGTCTCCTACCCCCCACTTAAACTTGGCATTGTCCCCAATGACAAAGAAAATGAGATTTTAAGAAAAGACTTAGCTCTCGGGAAACGGCTCTCGAGTAGATGCAGAATGTAGTTGTAGACCAAGCACGCCGTGGAGAAGCACACAAAAACTGTTTAAGCAAACCAAGCGAAGCTCCACGAAACCGTTAATAACATGTCAATGGAGGTTATAAAATAATGTGGCAGGAATCAGATATAGAATATCCAAAAACAATTTAAGCCACTTTATTTCATACAACCAACGACATGGAAAACCAAAGAGTTAAAACTATAAAACTCACATGTCGGCTATCAAGGAAAAAACCTCGTTTATTCCGAACTTAGAATCGAAACTTGGCGAGATGAAAAAACCTTAGCAAATGATGCTACTTTATTCAAACAAAACAAAAACAAAAGATAGTTTTTCGTAAATAGTTTCGAGTTTATAGTCGCCAGCTCGACTTAACTCAACGATGGTTTAAGTATAGGTGGGATCTTCAAGAGTGAAGACTTCCTCCTCCTTTCCTTGACCAAGACCAACATAATGTTTCACACGGTGTCCATTAACCACAAAGGTGGATTGGTCTTTAAGGTTCAATAATTCGACTGACTCGGAAGGAAAACCTTACTCACTCTATAAAGGGCCATACCATCGTGATTTTAACTTGCCAGGAAAGAGTCTCAAACGCGAATTGTAAAGAAGAACCGGATCGCCTTCCTTAAAGGTGCGGTCTAATATCTTTTATCATGAAATTTCTTCGTGCGCTCCTTAAAGATTTTTGCATTCTCATAAGCTTCCTGCATTTAAACTCCTCTAGGCGAGTCAACTCTAACAACCTTCTTTCTCCAAGCTAAACTCTCATCAAAATTCAAGATACGCGTAGCCCACATGGCACGGTGTTCAAGTTCAACCGGTAGATGACATGCTTTACCAAAAACAATCTTATAAGGGGACATACCAATAGCCGTCTTATAAGCAGTCCTATAAGCCCATAAAGCATCATCTAATCGCAATGACCAATCCTTTCTCGGTCGTATTCACGATTTTTCTCCAAAATGCGCTTTATTTCTCGATTTGTAACCTCAACTTGTCCACTTGTTTGAGGGTGATAAGCGTGAGCTAACTTGTGTCTAACCCGCACTTAATCATCAACTTTTCAAACGGCCTATTACAGAAATGGCTTCCATTATCACTAATAATGGCACGAGGGGTTCCAAACCGCGTAAAGATATTTTTCTTTAAGAACTTCAGTACGACCTTCGCATCGTTAGTGGGCGAAGCAATGGCCTCAACCCATTTGGACACGTAGTCGACTGCCACTAAGATATAGCGGTTGGACAAAGACGAAGTAAAAGGTCCCACAAAATCAATACCCCAAACATCAAAGAGTTCCACCTCTAGGATATTCTTCAGTGGCATTTCATTTCTTCTCTAGATATTTCCCGTCATTTGGCAAGAATGACAAGATTTAGCATATTGATGCGCATCTTTGAACAAGGTCGGCCAGTAAAAACCACATTGGAGAACTTTCGCAGCGGTCTTGTCTCCTCCATAATGTCCTCCGGCCTCATAAGCGTGGCAATGTCTAAGGATATCGTATATTTCTTCTTCCGGTATACATCTCCTAAAGACATTGTCGGATCCTAGCTTAAACAAATAGGGCTCTTCCCAATAATAGTGCCTAAGATCCTTGAAGAATTTCTTTCTTTCTTGGGGTTGAGATTTGGTGGCGTGTATTTTATGGACGAGATAATTCACTAAGTCTTTAAACCATGGTTGTTTCTTCTCCCTAACAACCTCAATACGCCGAAGATATTTGCAGCATAATCATCCTTTCCATGTATGGCCGTGATGGAGAATAGTTGTTCATCAGAAATGCTTCTCCAATCTCGGTCATTGGTTCTTTATCCTCTATTTGGAGGCGGGAGAGATGATCTCGCAACCAAATTTTGAGATCCTTTCTTATCACGGATTTCTACATCAAATTCTTGCAATAGTAGAATCCATCTTAATAACCTTGGCTTGGAATCTTGTTTGGCTAAAAGATACTTTAAAGCCGCATGGTCACCCAAACAATGACTTTAGATCCTACTAGATAGGATCGAATTTGTCAAAAGCAAAGATAATGACCTGTAAGCTCTTTCTCGGTAGTTGCATAGTTCCTTTGAGCAAGCGTTTAAAGTTCGACTAGCATAGTAGATGGGCCTAAAGATCTTGTCTTTCCTTTGTCCTAAGGCGGCACCTACAGCTGTATCGCTTGCATCGCACATCAACTCAAAAGGTAGATTCCAATCAGACGCAATCAGAACGGGTGCAGTAATAAGCATGTTCTTTAACTTATTGAAAGCTCTCATGCACTCGTTAGTAAACACAAATGGCACATCCTTGGCCAATAACTCGAAGAAGAGGTCGAGAGATTAAGGAAAAATCCTTCACAAACCGACGATAGAATCCTGCGTGGCCAAGAAAACCTCGCAATGTCTTAAGATTGGTTGGTGGAGGTAGTTTTTCAATCACCTCTACTTTTGCTCTATCCACCTCTATACCGTTCTTAGAAATACGGTGGCCAAGTACTATACCTTCAAGAACCATAAGATGACATTTCTCCCGATTAAGCACCAGATTCGTCTCTCTCACATCTCTTCAATACTCTTGCCGGATCGTGAGACATGAATTGAAATCATCTCCAAACACGGAGAAATCATCCATGAAGATCTCCAGAAATCTTCAACCATATCGCCAAATAGAGAAATCATGCATCTTTGAACGTTCTTTGGTGCGTTGCACAAACCAAAGGGCATTCTATTGTGCGAAGGTTCCATATGGACATGTAAAGGTGGTCTTCTCACGATCCTCGGGTGAGATATGAATTTGAAAGTATCCTGAGTAACCGTCAAGAAAGCAATAAAATGCATGTCCACTCGTCTCTCTAGCATTTGGTCAATGAAGGGAAGAGGAAGTGATCCTTACGAGTAGCATCATTCGGTTTCTAAAGTCAATGCATACTCTATGACCAAAGAATGAGTCTAACAGAATTAACTCGCTTAACTCATTGGCTTGTCTTTGTAAAACCTCCCTTCTTTGGAACTACGTGGATCGGGCTAACCCATTCACTATCGAGAGATAGGAAGATGATCCCCATTTCCAACATCTTAATAATTTCATCCCTAACCACGTCCTTCAATTGTGGAGTTAGCCTTCTTTGGGGTTGTACAACCGCTTTCTTTGCAGGATCGACGGAGATTTTATGCATGCAAACACTCGGACTAATGCCTTTGATGTCAGCTATAGTCCATCCAAATGCTCCGCGATACTCTCTCAACACTCTCATCAGCTTTTCTTCTTGTATTTCACTCAAGGCGTAAGAAATGATAAGCGGCAAGGTCTCATCTTGAAGGAATACATACTTCAAATGTGCAGCAGAGGCTTCAATGTCGTTGGGTAGTGGTTCTTCTAACGAGGTCTTTAACTTTTGACCGCTTAGCTTAAGTTCAAAGTACTTATGCCATGTTGGTCTGCGTGATAGTACTTCTCAACCTCGGTAGATTTCATCTCTTCAACATGTATAGGTGTACCTCTACTACATCCCGGCCATACCACTTTCTCTTCCTCACTCCTTTCATATGGCACTTCATCCTCTAACTCTAGGGTAGCCTCGAGGAAATCCTTAATATCCTCATACTGTTGGAAGTCATTGACAAGTTTGTGAACAGAATCCAACATGAAACATGCATCCTCTTCATCATCGGGTGTTTTCATAGTATCAAGCACGTTGAATGCTATTTGATCTCCATTTACTCTTAACACCAACTCTCCTTTGTAAACATCGATAAGCGTCCTACGAGTGGCCATAAAAGGTCTTCCTAAGATTAGTGGCACTTCGTAGTTAGCTTCCATATCCAACACAACAAAGTCGACAGGAAACACAAATTTCTCAACTCTTACTAGCACATCTTCAACCACTCCACAAGGTTCCTTAACCGAACGATCAGCTAATTGCAAAGTAATTGAAGTCTTTTTAAGGTCCTTCATACCTAGCTTTTGAAAAATGGATAGAGGCATCGATTTACGCTCGCTCTAGATCACACAAGGCTTTGTTCAAACAAACGTTACCTATGGTGCAGGGATGAGAAAACTTCCGGATCCTTGCACTTAGCGGGTAACTTATGTTGAAGAATGGTGAGCACTCCTCATTTAGGCAAATGGTCTCTAAATCTAAGAGTTTCCTCTTAGTAGAGACAAACTTCTTTCAAGAACTTTGTGTACTCGGGCATCTCGGCGAAGGCTTCAACTAGAGGTATATTGATGTGTAGCTTTCTAAAAATATCAATGAACTTCTTATACCTCTTGTTATCAACCTTAGGCTTAGGTTTGGGTGGAGGATAAGGTAAGGTTGAAGGATCGACATCGGTGAAAATAGGATACTTATCATTATAAAGCTCAACTCACAGGGCCAAAGAGGTTCCTTATAGGTTTCTTGCTCGTGCAAGGTTCCGAAGTGTTTGCTTCCTTGCGTGGCTCACCATCCTTACTTTCTACGAATTTCTCTTTCTCCTTCAAAGATGGTGGAGTTACTTCTTCCCACTTCTAGTCATGATCGCATTCAAATCCTTAGGGTTCTTGTCCGTATTGCTTGGCAATCCTCCGGAGAGGTCTAGTTGAGACTTGCTCACCTAATTGTCCTATTTGGTGAGTGAGATTCTGGACTATGGCTTCTTGATTGGTTACCTTAGCATCGGTCTTCGACAATATTGGCTAAAGTTAGTGGCTAAATCAGCCATTGATTTTGAAAGTTGTCCCATATTGTCGATGAATTGACATTACTTAGTTTTTCTATCGCAGACTTCCCAACCAAAAGTTTTAGTTTGTTTGTGGTACATAAGTGGTAGGCGGTTTAGGCCTTTCTCCTGCATTAATGTCGCTATATCGAATCCAGGATGGTTATGATTAGGCTTGTACCCTCCCCGATATAATTGGCTTCTTCCGTATCAAAGATTCTCACTTTGAGGTGTCACCTCAATTCCAGTCCCTTTCTCTACTCTTGCCATCCTCTCTTGCATGCCATCTACCTTATTGTTGATAATGCATAGCTTGTTCTAAGATTTTGGTAGATGCACTATCATCAAATATGTCGTGCCATCTTCACAAGAGCTATGTCATTGCCTCCCATTGACTATTCATTGCTATTTTTTCCATCTTTCCTTGTGCCTCCTCGGAGATAAAAGAACAAACGCTCCATTGCTAGAGGCGTCTACTCTAATTTTCTTTCTCTCAATCCATGGTAAAAGTTTGCATTAAAAGCCAAAGAGAGATATCATGATGAGGACACTTCCTCATAGCTTCCTTAAAACGCTCCCAAGCTTGATCAAAACTCTCCCCAGGTTGTTGCTTAAATCCTAAGATGTCTTGGCGTAACTTAAAAGTTTTTCCTAAAGGAAAATACTTATTCATGAATTTTTGCAACAATTGTTCCCAAGTAGTGATAGATCCAGCCTCTAAAGAGAGAAGCCATTGCTTAGCTTTATCTTTCAAAGTGAAAGGAAAAGCTTAAGGCGAATGTTCCTTCCGGGATTAATTGCGGTTTCACGGTGCTAACGATTTCCAAGAAATTTGTCACGTGAACACCGTGATCCTCGCTTTGGACTCCATGAAAAGTGGAATAGTTAGTCACCATTTGGATCACATTAGGCCTAGGGTGATAGACTTCCGCAGCATCTTGCGGTGCTACGATAGCAGGGATGAATTGCTCAATAGTGGGCGTTGCATAACTTTGCAAAGTGCGCCTCGCTCCTTGAACTAGGGCTTGGTTTCCATTATTAGCATTAAGATTGTTCGCATTATTAGCATTATTGATAATAGGATTAGGTACTGGTTTGGATTGACAGAATGTCTCGCCATTTCGCTTTTTGATTCGTAATGCTCGAGAATGATCGGTTGTATGTCCTTCTTCCAATTCGTGCTCGCTTTCCTCAAGATTTGGATCCTCTTCTCCTTGCTTAGCCGATTCTCTAGCTAACTTCTGTTTCGCCTTGCAAATTTCTATTTCAGGATTATAAGGCTCAAGTGGTTCCTTCGATTTCCGAGTAGCGTACTATAAAATAAAAAAAACAATAAAACAATTAAAAACTCTAAAGGCTAGGCCTTTAATTAGACTAAATAATAAAAAATGAAACTAAAACAGACTCTATTCACAATATTTACGAATTTACTTTTAATAAAATAAGCTATATTTGATTTAATGACACGAGTCCCCGGCAACGGCGCCAAAAACTTGATGTCGGTCAAGTTATAAAAAATAACTCGATACCTAAATAACACACTAGCAAGAGAACTAGGTTCAATCGCAGTATAGTTAGATAGAAGTCGAGGTCGATCCCATGAGAGACTCGGCTTAAGCGAAATATAACTTAACAGATTAAAAGCAAATAAAGGATGGTCTACGACCAACAAATAACGCAGAAATAAAATTGACACAATAGAAACACAAAACCAACAAAAGACACAATGACACTAAGACACTTGTTTTTTATAGGTTTTATAAATAATTGACAAACGGTATTGATAACGCTAGTAGTAATTACTCCCCAGTGCTATGTAGATTGACGACGAGACAAAACAAGACATTTAAGATTAATTATTTCGACTACGGAGTCATCCCCAAAATAGATCTAGCTCCGGTTAGGCCATCTAGATCATCGTGTCTCCATTACGTGACTTCACATTTTTAGTCTCCATCTCATATAACTTCGACACAATTACGAAACTAGGGATACCGGTATAAACCGTAACCCTCATCTAAGCAACATTCCTATGATTAGGCGTATTTCTTAGACACCGATTCAATCTACGCCCTAAATAACAATCACTTTTTGGGTCTCATGTTAAATTACGATGACAAATAATTAAGTTGATCAAGTTTAATTACTCGTTTGAATTACAAAGCGCAGAGAACCTGACGTAGTCGGCCGTTCACAGACAAATCAAGAACATCACAGATCTTGCTACCAACGAGACATAAGCTCGCTGCCAACAAGCTCAGATCTGAACCAGATTTGCTCGTGAAACGTCTTTTACGTCTCAGATCTACATAAACATGGGTTCGATAATTAACTACATCACGAAATCAATACACAAAAAGACTACTCCATAACGAAATAAATTAGATCTACGAATAAAGATTGCATAATTGAGTAGACATTACCCTCAAGACGAGCGTGATTCCCACTCTTCGACATTTCGATCTCTAACCGGAGATTCTAACGACTCCGTAATGAACGAACATAAAATAAAATAAAGAAAACAACGAACTATATTGATAAAAGTATTGAAAATATTGTATTTCTAAAGTGTACATATGGCGTGTAGTATGCCTCTTTATTTATAGGTGTTCAAGCTAAATAAGAGATATACTTCAAAATGTCAAACAAATAAGAGATAACTCCCGCCGATCGCAAAATAATAATAAGTGCGCCCCTAAATGGCGTGTTCAAGTTGGCGCCACCTTTTGATTGGTTGCCGGCTTTTGTCATGCTTATCCGATCTTTATCTTCAATGCATCTTGATTTTCTTGGATTTATCTTGTGATTGAATTCTCCTTTTGTATTTATCCTCCATAATTATCCAAATTTGCAAAATAATATTTATCCCAAAATAAATCATATTTAAATAATAACGGATAAATATAATAAAACGGATAAATACCAAATTATATCTTATTAATAGATAAATACCAAGTTATATGGATAAATACCAATTTATATTTTATTAATCACATAACATTAAATAATAACTATAAACGTGTGATTTATCATAAAATATATATTATTCGTCCCGATTTAAGGTCTACGTTGATGACTTTTACGGGTATAATTTGACCGTCATCAGGGAGTTGACGTAGACGAGCATCCGTCTCCAACACTCTCCTAAACGAAACACCCTACGCTTTGATGTTGCTCTTCACATCAGCCTTATACGGCTTCCCCGACAGACAATCCCACACCCTAATCTTCCAGTCGGGAATAGACACTTGGACAGCTGCCCAGTGAGCATGACTAATGGACCAGGGAATGTATATCACGGTGTTTTCATCCCATTGCTTGACGATCGATCCACAAAGTCCGGAATGTCCGTTGTGTCCTGGCGGCTTTCCACGATCTACATGACCTTGGCGCGCAAAGGTGGCTAAATCGAGTATGCAATGGCCGTATCGCGGTTGAAAGCATTCGGATGTGCTTTCATTTGCCGTTGTATCAGTCGAGACACGATCGACATGTTGTACGATGCAAAAATAAGTTAGAGATAATGAAATCAGAAAATAAGGAAATTTCAGAAATATGAAAATGAAGTCACAAGAATATACTTCCCGGTGTAACTCTTTAAGAGGGTCATGGAGACGTGTGAACCACGCCTTGCCCATCGGTTCTGTAAGGCGGAAACCAGCTGCGTACCCCGTCGGAATCTCAATTGGGGGCGGATGTTCTTGTTGGTACCACGTTTTGAAATTGTTTTCCAGCTCGTCCGGAAACTTTTTCAGCTGTGTCCATCTCACAACGTTATCACCGGGCAGACTGACTATGTGCGACCCATCAGTTAAATACCGTGGTCGGCTAGTAGTTTGACGGGTCGTCAATCTTCTGTCAATTGCATCATCCGCCTTTTGTTTACCCAATTGTACAACACTTGGACCACAAGCTAAACAAATTTTAATACATGATAAAGATAGATAGTTTTTCACAATATAATTTATAGTTTCCAAATTAAAAATCAAATAACTTACTATAATCCATCTCAGGCTCCACAACCGATGCCTGGCTGGTCGTAGCCTCGGGAAGGGGAGGGGCGTAGCCTCATGAGAGGTAGGGGTCGTAGCCTCGGTAGGGGTCGTAGCCTCGGTAGTAGCATCGCCAGTATCTGCATCAAAATAGGCACTCTCATCAATTCACGATAACAAACAATATCTATGTTAATAATACAAATTTCAATATAAATAAACCTACTAAACAATAATTAGATATAAATAACATAATGCTTACCCGAATCAAACGTAGTCTCCATATAAGGATCCTCTACGAATAATTCGTCGACGAAATCCTTCTCGACTCTCTCCTTCTGAACTCTCTCCAGCTGCACTCATTCTTGCCCGGGTTGGGAAATTCCTTCAAGAATCTTATCATACCCGAACATCATCATCGGGTCGTCGGACGGGGTAGGCGATGGATGACTATCTTGATGCGCGATATCCGACTTGGTGGAGGTCGAGAGAGTATGTTGACAGTGTGTAGATCGATCAAGATGATGACCCTGTGTAGACCGATCAGGGTCAAACTGAGAAGATGTGGCCCGGTCAGTATCATGTAATGGAGGTGGAGGAGGTGGAGGCCGATGAGGGGTAGACTAAAAAGATGTTGCCCGGTTAGTATCATAATACATACAACTAAATATATCGCATAAAGAAATTGACAATGAAATAATTTTTTACCTGATCTCTGGATGACAGTGTTTGCATCAACCCCTTATGTTCAAGAAGTATCGCCCCATGCTCATTCTGCCGCTATATAACCTCTCGAATTACTTGCCGGTTCTCGTCATTCTGCCGGCGAATTTCCTCCCGAATGTCATTCAGCCCATTATCTATCCTTCTCTTCACAGCCCTATAAAGTCCAGAAGCTTCATCTTCTTCCGCCTATAGCATCTCAGTGTATGAACTGTGAGGCACACGTCGTGAATGAGGAGGTAAAGGGGTTGACTGTTGTGAAGTAGAGGGATGTGAAGTAGAGGCTGACTGTTGTGTAGTAGAGCGTGGCTGCTGTGTAGTAGATGGACGTCTAGGAGGTGGCCGTGCAATTGGTACAGGCCGAGTGATCACATATGGCGGCTCATTAATCTCCGCATCAGGGATGCCCCTATCTACCATCAACTCCCTATCAACTTCCCTTGCAGCCAGATATCCTATAACACGGCTCTGCAAACAATGTATATTTCATTAGAATTAACAATAACAAAACGTTTAACCATACCGGATATAATTAAAAGAAAATGTTTATTAAGCTTATTACCTTACTTGCCTTCGCCGACAACCCCTTCCCATCATGGAGAGGTAGTCTTGCAACTCCATCTCATCATCCGAGGAGCCGATCGGGAGCTCACGAGGGTGCAAACAATAGTTGGAACAAACAATGTCCTGAGGTCTCGTAATTCCAAAGCGTAAGGCATGTATAACCCCTTGTATATCACCACCGCATACGGACTTTCCTTGTATGTATTCATCATGTGTGTGAGATCTTTCTATAAGTCCGATCCCACAACCAAGTACCCCATGGAAAGTCATTTACGCCTTCTACATTCTCGACCAAGTAGAAGGTCTCACGAGGTACCTTAGTAGTCTCATCATGACCCATCATAATCCCGTGAATAAGGTAGACTAAACCTACATGGTAGAGAACTTCAGGATGCTCACCCTCATCCAATAACCATCTCTCAATATCCGGTATAGTGATCGGTTTTGGGTCAGGATGATGGATGTGGCCGTATGTCCCCTCAGCAAAGCACCTGGAATAACGATCGGGAGCTTCTGGGAGATCACCAAATCTAAAACCGGTAATCATGCAAAACTCCCGCCTACCGAACTTCGCGGTCGTCTCACCAAATCTAAAATGAAGCTCACCGCCACATTCGGATAAACGGCATCGAAACATACATATTGCAAAACTTTGGCGGAAAATCGCCCTTCGCTCGTACATTTCAATGAATTGTCGAAAAACCCCACCTCTCAATGTTCCTCAAAACCGATCCTTCTCATGTGAATGTCAAGAAGATCCCGAGCTTGGTCTTTTCCTCTAAAAGTCCATGTCAAATTTTCCTTTACTTTGTAGACATCAGTTCCATGAGGGTCAATCAACTGTTAACAAATATCTTTGTTTCAAGTCAATCACACACATATACTAGTCAATCACAAGCTTTATACACTAACATTGTGAAGTAAATCAACTATATAGTACATCTACTACCAAAGAAGAAATAACAGAGCTACCAATACCTAAATGATTAATGTAAGTGTAAGTGTGATCAATATTTTCAATAACAATGGTCTCTCAAACAGAGCCATTTTCGAGCATCATTTTGGGTAGAGCAGCACACCTTATGCATGATCAAACCATCAATCTCACCATCAAGCCTCAATCAATCTCAACATGAACATATACATGAAAAAATGCATAGTAAGTGTGATCAATATTTCCAATGACAATGGTCTCTGAAAAACAGAGTCATTTTCAGTACCATTTTGGGTAGGAACAACACCCTTATGCATCAACCTCACCATCAAGCACCCTAAACTGGAAATCTGCAGTTCTCTACGTCTAAACGTAGGGTCTCTACGTCCAAAAGTAGAAACCTTACGTTCAGACGTAAGAGAAATACAGGTCTCTACGTCCAAACGTAGAAAATACGTTCTTCAAAAAAACACACCCTTCTTAAACCCAGAAAAAGAAAAATCAGGATAAACCAACAAAATCATGCTAAACAATATCAGGCCAACATAACTAAACCACTAAAAATTGGGAAATACATATCAGATAAAGGGAAATAAAAATTACAGCCTAAATCGTTGTAAATAGAAGATTATGGGAAATACATACCCTTTCTATATTGTGTTGATCCATTGAACTTGAGAGATTTTGACAAATGTAAACTTTTCTTGCTAAATCGCCGTTTAAATGTAGGGAACAACCTGATAATGAACGTTTGAAAGAAGATAAAAGAGAGAGACAGAAGTAATTCAAAACTTTATAGATTCCGTACGTTTAAACGTAAGGATCCTTACGTTTAAACGTAAGGAACCTACGTTTAAACGTAGAGAAATAGACATTTATTGTAACTTCCTAATTTATTGAAATACCCTACGTTTAAACGTATGTTCCTTACGTTTAAACGTAAGGAACCTACGTTTACAGCTATGAGGTTGTGTCAGAGGGATATGTGAATTCCTTACGTTTAAACGTAAGGATCCTTACGTTTACCTGATTTTCCATGTCAGAAAAGGCACGACCTGATTTTCAAGTGTCAAGACTGACACAACCTGATTTTCCAATTTCTGGTTTTCTCCGCCTCCGTCTCTAGCTTCTTCTCTACTATAGATTATGCAATTGGTGCTTACCTCCTTAGTCTTTCTTACCTCCTTTTCCGATGTCAAATTTGCCAATTCCGGTATCAACACAAGTAAGTTCTTCACTTTTCCGGTGATAATTTGTTCTTGATAATTCCCCGATTCTTGCTATTGCTACCATGAACGATGCTTCTTTTGCTGTGAATGAAGCACCATTGATGGAAAATCGGCTTCTCCTTCTCAGAGCTCAGATTCTTCTGGTTATCTGTTTATTGGGGCTCAACCCGACTCTTCTTCAATGAGGTTGAAATCTGGAAAATTGCTTGCACCCCAGCCTGAATGTGGAGATATAAAGTGGTCTCAACTGAATGTGGCACAAAACCGTGAGGCTGCTCGTAAAAGCCGTTTTAGGAAAAAGGTACAACAACAATATAGACATGGCATATATATGAATCATTTTTTTTCATCCTAAAAATATTATTAGCATTGTACTAATTTCATGTCAACGGAATATTGTGGGCATATGTTCAGTAGTTAGAGAATTGTAAATTGAGATTGTTGCAATTAGAACAAGATCTTGATCGAGCACGACAACAGGTATTAAAACATATAAAAATTATCTTGGTATTAAAACATATAAAAATTATCTCTGGTTCATTGTTTTTCTGTAGCTGTACTTGTTACTTCAACTTTCTTGTCATTTTTATGCATTATCATCACGTCTTACGAACAGTTAATAGTGCATTTAAAATGGAGTATGGAAAATGGGTGGAAGAACAAAAGAGACAAACCGATGACTTGAGGAATGCATTGTTATCTCAACTTAGTGGTGCTGAGTTGTATCTTTTAGTCGATGGTGTGATGATCAAGTTATATAGTGATGCAGAGTTGCAAAAAATGTTGTTCCCCTTGTTCGAATGTTAAACCTCACATGCAAAACTGAATAATCAATGCTCTGATGTGTGATAAGGTGTTGAATATGATGCTTATAAAACATTCCATGTTGTGGTGGGTGTTTACAACTTTAGAAGAAGTGGAGCAAAACTGAAGCAGATATTTGGGACAACTTTGAGCTAATTTCAAAGTCTCATTTTGAGGCATATTTAGAGTTGCATTAGAGCAGGTTTTCAGCAAGTATTTTAGGCTGCACTTTGAGCTTAAAATTTGGAGTAAATTTAGTTGTAATGCAGCCTTGAACTGAACTAAAAATGAGGTTAAATAGACTGCATATTTGATGACAATAGAGCAGATTTTCAGCTCTGTTTTCACAGCTTTGGAGCTGAACAGATATGGATATTTTGGAGTTGTTCTAAGAACAGATTGAGGCTGCATTAGAAGGGAAATTCAAGCAGATATGAATGGTATATAAGGGTGTTCTTGGAGCTTGTATAAGGGCAATTAAATGATCAATAACTCACCACAAGATGAGCTAAATTGGAGCAGATTTTTCAGCCCTCTTTTGACAGCTTTTTAGGCTGAATATTATGGTTGTTTGGAGCCGTTTTTAAAGATGATCAAGGGCTTCTTTTGAAGTGAGATTAAGACATAATATGGAGTGGTTCTTACAACAAGATGGAGTGCAATACAATATTAATTAGAGAGATTATCTATCTTAGTGTTAACATGTGTGCTTAATTATCATACATGTTGATGTTAATGTTGTTATAAAAGTTGATTATGTCATAAGGATCAAACATTAGCAAGCTCACGCACTGTGATAGTGTTAGTGTGTTCTTGTGTTTGAATGTGATACCGTGATACCGTTACTGTTGTGATACTGATTCTGTGATACTATTACTATGATACTGATATTGTGTGTCTTATATGATATTGTTACTCATATTGTGTGTCTTATATGAGCCTTATATAAGCCAGATATGATATTGTGTCCCATGAATTAAGTCTTAAATGAGCCTTATATGAGTCAGATATGTTTGCCTTAAAGTAGTCACTTGAATTAAGCTTTAAATGATCCTGATACTGTTTACTGATACTGATACTGATACTGATATTGTATCACTTATATGATACTGTTAGTGATATTGTATGCTTTATATGAGCCAGATATGATATTGTGTCCCGTGAATTAAGCCTTAAATTAGCCTTATATGAGCCAGATATGTGTGCCTAGCTTGAAGGAATCACTTGAATTAAGCCTTAAATGAGCCTGATACTGTTTATTGATACTGTTTACTGATATTGTGTTAGTGTAAATGCTGCGATTAAATTCGTCTTTCAAATACTACGTCGAAAAGGTATCAAATGAGATCTCAAAATGAATATAAAAAATGAACTTTGGTGAAACAATTTTGATGATCGGTGTTATAAATCAAAAGTTACGGTCGTTTATTAAAAAAACACTCCGGTTAATGCAAATATTTTTTCGGCTTTCAAAATTTACGTCAGAAGGATATCGTATTTGGGCTCAAATTAAAGAGCGAAAAAAATATTAATTTTGGTGATAAAAATTCGATGATCGGAGTTATAAACCAAAAGTTACGGTTGTTTGAAAAATAAAAACAAACAAACAAACAAACAAACAAACAACACCAAACCTGAAGGAAGCGGAATAAACTGAAGACATGCGCGCATCTTTTAAAAGGGTATTCTTGTCTGTATTCTTGAGAGATGTTTGTTGAGTAATGAATCCTCATTACTCCTAAGTTATACGATCTATGTTGTATGATTATATCAAGGATAACACAACACTGTTTAAAAGTTTATACATCATCATATGAGGTTGGACTCACATCTGAATTGATTTAATTGGCCTAGTGTTTGATCTAATTGAGGTAATTTAAAATCTGTATTTTCCCCTTATTAAAGGTCATTATTTGACCATTGGATCATCAAATCCCCCCATTATTCATATGACTATTGTTGAGCGTGTGTGTGGGTACATATTGTGCCAATAAGATTCATATATGTGAGTTAGTGATGCTGGACATACGTTAAATTCTAGAGGTATGTACGGTCAGTGACGGAGCTACATACAACCAAAGGGGGCAATTGATCCCGAAAAATCACATTAATATATATATGTAAAGCATATCGTTTGTCCCCCCATAAATTTTTTATTTGTCCTTAAAAATTTTATTTTCTCCCCCCTCCTATCCGGATCCCGCATCCGCCCTTGTGTACGTTGAGGTTGATGGATGGACCGGAAGTCTATAACCTCCCATGCGTCAATCTTGCAGGTTTCCCAGTCTCTTGGTCTTCTAAGAAGCAACATGTAGTCTTTCATTCCGGTACAAAATCAGATTACATTCAAGGCACTTGCAAATGGAGCAACATAAGTACAATGGTTGAAACACCTTATGGCTGACATGCATCTTTTAGTCTCAAGGAAAACCTACTCTCTAGTGTGATAATCTAGAAGCAGAATCTCTGGCACAAAATCTAGTGTTCCATTCATGAACAAATTGTGTTGAGTCCGATGTCCATTTTGTTCAAGACAAAGTTCTACAAGGGCAGTTGCTAGTGTTTCATGTCCCCTCATTTGATCAGATAGCTGATGCATTGACAAAGCCTCTTTCTGCTTCCAAGTCTACACATTTCAGAGACAAACTCAATGTGTTTAATACACTTTCTTGTTTGACGGGGGATGTTGAATGACCTACTTGTAATTATCCAAAATTGGTGTCCTTAGGTTGCAATTATGCTATAGTTTTTTTTAGGGTTTATTATTATGTTATAGTTGTTATTGTTCTATTATAACTACATGCCTACGTGGCTCTGTCTGGTTGAATGGATGTTTCAAATATGTTTAATGTAGAACACATCTGGTATGTCAATAGATTCAACTCTCTCAATATCATTGGAATGGATCATTTCATCATCTTCTTCATTATGCTAAATTACTAACTCGATCTGTAGCACACATAAGCTGATATATTTCGATTTCACAAGTAATTATTATTTTTATTACTTGTGAAGATATAGATCATTATTATAGACTTCATGGGAGGTTATAGACTTCCTATCAACTCCAATGAGCACAAATATCAGATTGGATGAAGATAAAGAAGGCAAAGATGTTGATCAGACCTTATACAGAAGGATGATAGGCGATCTCATCAGATCTCACGCATAACAGACTGATATATCCTTTCTTTGTAGGTGTTTGTGCAAGATTTCAATCTAAACCTAAAGAAAATCATTTAGATGCAGTCAAGAGAGTTCTCAAGTACCTAAAGGAGACTTTGGGAGTAGGGATATGGTATTCCAAGGATGGAAGTTTCAAAGTTATATCCTACTCAGATTCTGATTATGATGGATGCAAAATTGATAGAAAAAGCACTACAGGAACTTGTCAGTTGATGGGAAGTAGACTGGTCTCCTGGTTCAGCAAGAAACAGAATTCTATATCAACTTCCACTGCTGAAGCTGAATACATTGCTGCTGGAAGTTGCTGTGCACAAGTACTATGGCTAAGACAACAATTAAGGGATTATGGAATTGAAGAAAAGGAAATTCCAATTATGTGTGACAACACAAGTGCAATTGCAATCACAGAAAATCCTGTTTTGCACTCAAGAACCAAGCATATTGATGTGAGACATCATTTTATAAGAGATCATGTTGAAAAGAAAGATGTGGTGGTTCTATATATCCCTACTGAAAATCAACTTGCTGATATTTTCACTAAACCACTTGATAGTGAAAGATTTGCCAAATTAAGGACTGAACTTGGAATTATAAAAGTTGGTGATAATCAAACAATGTACCGGAATTCATCAAGGGATTAGTCTTTGCTATGTTGGGTGAGCTCACTTAGCGCATTAGTCATTGGTATCATCAATTCCATGTACTTATGTTTGGACATTTGAGCAAATGAGGTTGCAGGGATTGGTCTTTGTCATGTTGGGTGAGCTCACTTGATGATCGAGTCATTGGTATTAAACTTCATCTTGTATTATCAATTGATCAAAACAAGAAGAAATCAAGGATCAGCAGAGTCACTTTATCAGCAGCCTGTTGAAGCATCTTTATCAGCAGACTGCTGAGCCAACCCTGCTGAATGAAACGTTACACAGTCAAACTTTATTAAAGTCAAAGAGTAATTGGCGGGATATTTACTCTATCTTTTATTACCATAGTTAACACGATCTAACGGTTACAAAACGTTATGGAGGAGTTATGGAACACGTGTCAAGACAGAATTCACTCAGATTAATCGTGGTTGACATGGATGTACGTGCACTGACAGTTACAACTACCCACTGTCTATATATACAGACCTACACACAACAGATCTTCTCTACTTGCAAAATCTTAGATTCATATCTCTGTTTTTACACTATGTGAACACAGATTTACAATCTATCTTCTTCATCTTTTATCTCTCTTAACAATGGCGGAAAATATTGATGTCCAGATTGAATCAAGCCAAAGTGTTAGAGGCTTCATTGTTGATGCAAACAAAACAGATTTGGCCATCAACATTGGTCGAAGAATAAGGAGGTTTGCAGGATTGGAAAACATACTCAATATAAGATTGGAAACAATCTCATACACAAATGTTATTGATTTTTGGAAAAACATTGTTGTGGAAGAAGGAAGTGAAGCATTCAAAACAACTGTGAATGCTGAGGAGATTGAAGTTTCCCCTAGTCTACTGAGGGAAGTTTTTGGTTTTGAAGAAGTTGCAGATGCACCAGCAAATCCTGAAGCAATGGGATTATCCAAGATGAAGTTTGTTGATAAAATCAAAACAGATAAAGACATCAAATCAATTCCAGGCATCAATGTGAGACACATTGGATATGAGTACAACCTGCTGAGCAAGCTCATTGCAAAGAATATATTGGGGCTGATTGGAAGTATGGATACTCTATCAGGACCCAAGATAGAGCTGATGATGATTATATGTAGAAGTTTGAAATTCGATTGGGCAGGATACTTCATTCATTACATGAAGAAGGTTGCAAGAGAAGGAAAGAAGAAATCCAAGGCCTTGACCTTAGGATTAATGGTTCAGACCCTGCTGAATCACGTGAAGATTCCTGATATTGAATCTGAGAAGATTAATCAATCCAGATACAAGAAGGAAATTGATTATGCTATTCCTGGTCTGGATGATGATGAAGATGTTGCTGATGAGGCTACTGATGATGATAGTGATGGAGATGATGGTGATGCTGGTGGTGAGCAGGTCAAGCAAACTGTGAAGAAATCTGTCAAACCTGCTGCACCAAAGAAAACTACTGAGAAAAGAAAGGCTGTAGATACAAGGAAGATTATAGAGGTATTAAAACCTAAAAGAACTAGGAAGCAAACAAAGCAGAGATCATTGAGTCTCGCTTTGAGGTCCATTGAATTTGAAGATCTCGACCTCACTTGCTTTGTCTTTGCAAGAAGAACTGTTGTTGAGATATTGAGGGAACAACAAAAAGAAACCAGTAAGAAGAGAAAGTCTACTGTAACTGAAGTTGAAGATGAGCCACTTTCCAAGAGAAGGAAAGAGATTATCCACAAGAAGAAACATGGAAAGGGGAAGCAATTAAAGATATTGGAGGCTCTAAGGGAAGAAGAACAAGAAGAAGCAGTAGAAGAAATAGAAGAAGAAGAAGAGGCGATTGAGGCTGAGCCCTTGACCATTATTAAGCCTAGTGAGGAAGCAGAGGCTGTTGTTGAGCAACTGATCGGGGTCAATCAAGTTATAATATACTTGACCACCATAAACCAATACTAGCAAGAGGACTAGGCCCATCGTAGTATAGCTATAGCGAATCAAGGTCGATCCCACAGGGAACCAATTGTGGATCATCTTATATACAAACAACTAATTAAACATGTCAAGGACATAGAGGCGGTCTACGACCAACATAAGACAAGAAAAGTAAAGACACGACTCGACACAACGTAATTAACCCCCCCAATTATAGTCTTTATCGTTTGGACCTAGATAATTTATATAATAAATCGAACTTATTAATCGTCAATCCGTTTGTATCTATCTTAGATTGGCTACGGGAGTCATCCTCTTTAACTTGACTTAGCACCGGTAGGTCACTAAATCACTGTGGTATTGTTACGTGACTTCGCCTTTTAGTGCCTCCATCTCATATAACTCACACGCTTACGACTCTAAGGATGCCGATATTGACCGTACACCTCGTCCAGGCAACATTCCTATGGTTAGCGTATTTCTATACGATTACTCAAGCTCTCGCCCAACTAGCAATTACCAAGTTATAGTCTCATGCTAATCTACGACGTATGTATAATCAAAAAGTGCTAGCAATCCCCAAATATAAACCTACCTAGATAACGTTGAACGTCCGAAGATCAATTCATAAGCCTACCTAAGAGTTTTATATTGGTATTTCCTTTTACACGCTTTAATTAAACTAAGCGAGTAACGAGCCATAGCCATACCTACTGAGATAATAAATTCTATTAAGTTAACCTAACAATAAAGACGTGGCTATTTAACGGATGAAAACAGGGCTCGGTCGACCGAATAGCTGGGCTCGGTCGACCGAATGGTCTTTTTCCCCCAGATTACATCCCTGAACGTATCTCTCAGCGTTTCATCATACACAACGGATTAAACAGTAATTCGTAAAGCATTCATATAAACTAACTTAGATACACATTAAGTAAACAATACAGATTCATGAATAGAAACTAAGTCTATGACGTAGGTTATGGGATCCTCATAGACAAGGTGTCGCCACATCCTTAACGTCGTAGCCTAGATCTACATCATCTAGCTATGATTAACTAACTCAAACAATAAAGCATAATTGGGAGGGATTAATTACTTAAAAGAAAGAAACAGAAAATAAAGGCTTACATAATGCAGCCCTTAAATTGCTGGAAACACCCTCAATAAACTACATTGAATCAAGATATGAATAGAGTGATTTTATTGAATGATATTCTAAGGTATGTGTTGGTGTGTATTACAATTCTCGTAGCAGCTTGCTTATATAGAGGTTTTTGCCGACTTAGGGTGGTTCTAGAAGATAAGCATGATATAAGCCGGAAACCGACCCGAAGCTGACACTCGGTCAACCGAGAGCTGACACTCGGTCGACCGAAGCTATAGGCTCGGTCGACCGAACCTAAGTTTGCATGTTTAACACGTTTTCTTCGTCTAGCTTGTTCCCCACTGCACGCGTGCATGTTGATCCGATTAATCTTCCACTTAATGCTCCGATTTTCTTCCTTCCTTATCTTGAGATAATTGATTGAATGACATTAATCCTCTCAATTTGTTGTGATCTGCAAAATCAATAATTATCGCACAATAAATCGGCTTTTAATAATGAAAACGGCTAAATACCAAATATCATATTAATAATCACTTAACATTAAATAATAAATATAAACATGTGATTTAATATGAAATATATATTATTAATCTCGATTTAAGGTCAACGCGTTGATGACTTTTACGGGTATAATTTGACCGTCATCGAGAACTTTCTTTGAAGAGTCACAATGATCACCGAGATTGAACCTCTTTGTTGATGTTGTTGAATCCTCAACTAAGGTCGCTTGAGTCTATTGAAAGTGAATAGGTTGTTGTTGAGCAATCATGGAAGAAACACAAGATCTCACGCACTGAGAGCTCTTTGTGGAATCTGCTAAATCTACTGGAGAGACACATGTTGTTGTTGAGCAACCTGTGGAAGAACCACAGCAAACCACTGAACCTGAACCTGCTGTGGTAGTTGAAGAATTGGTTGAAGACCCTGCAAGTGTTGCAAGAAGTCGTGGGAAGAGCGTCAACGCTAACCCTCTTGATGAGCATGTAAGTCGGGAGAACCAAGTGTTATACTGAGATGGAAGTAGTAGGTACAAATATACAACCTCAAAGAACTCATCGACCTTGAAGCATCCAGTAGAAGAAACTTTGAACTTACTTGTTGAGACCTTTGGAGGTCACAAGGTAAGGCAACAGCTCCCTGAGAGGATCATTCACCGCCTCTATGAAAAACATGAAAAAGAAGAGGAAGGAGGGGTATGTTGATCCAAAACTCCTGGCTGGTGGTGATTACTTCCAATGGAAGTTTGGGTTTTATAAGAAACAAAAACTCGCTGCAGAACCTATGACATGGACTTTGAAGAATGGGTTTTGAGAAACCGGGAGTGGAGAGCTTCTTTGGATCTCGATTGATACCTCTTTATTACAATCAAGACCGATGGACTTGTTTGATGAACAATGAGAAGAGGAGGGTATCAAGTTCGGGGATCAAGAGGTGATGATGATGACTCTTCATCATCGATTTCGATGATAATCATCCTCTGGTCCAGGAGAGACCAGTAGGACTGCAATGTTAGTTGATCCACCTGTAAGGCAGTCTACTGGTACTGGACAGTCTAATGAAGGACAAGTGGATGCAGTGATGGAGAATCTCACCATTGATGATATTGAGGCAGAAATCAATGAAGGAATAGATGGTGTTGCAAAGCAGATTGGTTGGTGAGATAGATCCTTTGTTTGTTGAAGAACTCGCCGAGCATGTTGATGATCGCAGATCGTGGATTCAAGTGATGAAAGAGTTACAGATATTAGTGAACCCAGTGCCAGTTCAGAGGAATCTATTCAATATCAAGACTGGATTGACACCGAGGTTTGTCTTAACTAATTCTCGCAAACTTCTTTGAGAAGAATCACCGATATGGGAGAATTTCAACAAGAAAATAAGGACATATTCCTGGATCAAGTGATTGTGGCATTCATTGCACTGATCCAAGAATCGAAGAGAGAGTGCAGGTTGATGGGCTACAAACAAAGACTGCACAAAGGTTGGAGCAGGAGGTGCAGTGTCTTTGAGTTACAACAAAGACACTGGACACGAGTTGGAACAAGATTGGGTTTGGAGGAAACCCATGTTGTTGTTCAAGAGGCTGTCTTTGTAGTGGAGCTCTGGCTGAGTCAAGACCACTAAAGGAAAGATGGTCGAAAAGCTGCTGTTAATGAGGATGAGCATTTCTTTGGACTATGACTTTAGTGATGAGGAGTTCCAAATGCTCGAAGAAGAAAATGTTGATGTTGATCCTCCACAGGCATTTGTCCCTATTTTTAAGAACCGACTCTTGATCCTATCTTGGAAGAATATCAAGGACCTAATCCTCTTTGGATTAGATAGGAGTTGGGAAATGGTTGTGAGCAATCGAGAGGCCACAATATAATGTTGAGGAGCTCGTGATGGAGCTCTTTGGAGAAATGGTGGTAGAGTACCAGTAGAAGTGTTGAATGAGTTGAGGTCATCGGGAATGACATGCAATGAGCTTAAGAACTCAACTTGATAGACAGGAACAAAGATTTGAAGAGTGATGAAATCTGGTGAATGAGAGCAGACAATCTGACATCTGATTGCTTCAAATTTCACATCTACTCAAAAATCTTGTCAATGATATGATGCTAGATGTGAGGGGAATCAAGCAAGGAAATACATTGAAGGAAAAGTTTTGAAAGATCAATTTACATCCATTCATCAAAAACTTGACAAGCTTGTCGAAACCCCTAGACTGATGAGCTGCTTTGCACAACAACAACTTGTGCTTGATTCTAAACTTCTGAGATAGGATAACCTGCTTTGGAGCAAACAATGCAAGAAAGGATCACGAAAGAATTGATACTAGGACTAAAATCATTGAAGGACAACCGAGCAACCTAGTTATCACACAAGAGAGTGTGCATGGCCTCTCTTGTCCGGTTTGTTGATGATGTCAATAAGGGGAAGAGGCAATAAAGATAAGCAAAGAAGTCGCTGAGAATTTTTGCAAAGAAGAGATGGAAAGTCGATACAAATGCTTTCAGGACAACCAAAGACTGTGGACTTCCACTCACTGATGAGCTTCTCCAACAATACAAGAAGGTATAAAATAACAGACATAGACCCTATCATGACAATGGATTTCATGAAGGTCTGAACTCATTTTTGGGACTAAAGTTTTGGGAAGCAAGAATCAAATCCATGAGGGCCAAACACAGAGGTGGTAGAAGTGGAATAGGTATACCTACCACAAAGGCAAAGGATTCAGTGAATGAATTTAAAGAAGTGTATATGAGGTTAGGCTTCAGGGTAAATCAAATATCCCTTACTCTACCTGAAGCATGGAATTGGTGGAAACAAGTAAATCCTCATATTGACTTCTCTCTGATTGAGAATGATTGGATGAGAGTTATGGTGAGAGAAATCAGAGAATACCAAGAACAAGCAGAGAAAGCTAGACAAGAAAGGGAAAGAAGACAGTAGATCAGCATACTTTAACTGCATTATGTTTTTGCTGATTCTAGACTGTAATAACTGTGAACAAATGATTATAATGAGAATTGACTGAATTTGTTCTGTTTTTGTTTTATATCTTTTTGCTTTGCTGTTAGGTGAGGGTATTGGCATCATCACCAAAAAGGGGGAAATTGTTGGACTTATTTCTATGTTTTGATGATGAGTGCCGACTAAATTGTTATAGTGCAAAGGAAAAAGATGTCTAGATCAAATGTAAAGGTTTATTAGAGTTTGATTTATGAATAGGCTTGATCAAACAAGAATCAGAAGGTCACCGATTCATATCGTGATGGTCAATATCGATAGGGTAGTTAGGTCGAGTAGACTTTTCCGGAACTCGCCAAGGCGAAAGGTCGAGGGGTCAAACTCGATTAATGAAGGCTAAGGGATCAAACTTAGTAATTAAAGTCAAGGATATGGAATCAGAATTTAGGCAAGTCTGTGATGACCTAAACTGATTACATATACCTTATTTACAAGGTCTAAGTTCCATAAGTTGGATGATGTTTGGAACTTGGTTATATTTAAAAAGGTGTAATCTAACTTCACAGATAAAAGTTAGATAAAAGAAATCAGCTGCATTTTATTTTACATACAAAGAAATTGTCGTTTCAAATGAGATCGATTGGTATTACGACAGATCGATGAAGTGGCGATAATATACCTCGATTAATTCAAGATTATATTGGAAGATTACATGGATAAGGATGACCAACTACTCGACTTATCAAACAAATCAAAGGTGAGATTAAAAGAACGTTGGGATGATTGATTTTTATCCAATGGTTATAAGTCAAGGGTGATGATTTGATCATCAAAAAGGAATTTCGGCAAATGTCGACCCCGTGAATAGTGATGAAAGCAAATCGATGGGACAAAAACAAGGAACGGTTACATTTGAATTTCAAATACAAGTCACATGCATTCTTACCTATAAATAGAGGACCTTCAACTCAGAAAAACGTGATGATGATTGATGAACTTTAAGAGAAAAATATAAGAGACTATTCTGAGCTGAAAAACACCCTGCTGAACTTACTGAACTTAAAGCTACTGATCCAGAGAAATTCTTCAAGTGTATTCTGCATTCAAGCCATATCAAGTATACACACTTGAAGACTGCAAGCAAGTCGATTATATCATCCTAATCAAGGCTGCAGAATGAATCATTTATTTGATTCAATCTTTATTTTATAAAGAACTCTTGAAGACAAAGTGAAGCACACTTGTGTGAAAGATCGTTGTTTGTGGTGGAGAAGTGGTGAAGAGGCAATCCTACCCTTCAAGGACCAGTGGAAGACTCAGAGCGAGCAATTTACATGCTCCAGTTTTCGGTTTGTGAAGCCATAGTTATTGGTGAAGGACAAGCAACTTAGGAATCTTTGTAACAAACAACATCAATGATCTACAGTGAATTACCTCCAACATCACAGAGAAGAGTGGGTGACAGGATTACACCACTGGAACCACTATAAAATCGCCTACTTATTTTCAAAGATTTACATTCGCACTTAGTTTATTTTACACATCAACCTCACCGAATCTAGCAACTGAAATCACACACATACACTACTTAGTATCTAATACTTAGTATCATATTTAACAACAAGTATTAAGGCTTAATTTTGATATAATTCCATTGCACAAATTCAAACCAAACTCAATCATCGAGAGACTACTATTTATCAAGAAAGTTATTGAGGTATCCGCAGACTCATCAAGTATCATTGAGATCATTTGAAGTTATGAATTTGTTAACTCCAAAGTTTTAAGTGTTAAGTTTATTCACCCCCTCTAAACTTAATCAAAGCCTTTTCAAGGGACCAACATATTTTTTCGGCTTTCAAAATTTACGTCGGAAGGATATCGTATTTGGGCTCAAATTAAAGAGCAAAAAAAATGAATTTTGGTGATAAAAATTCGATGATCGGAGTTATAAATCAAAAGTTACGGTTGTTTGAAAAATAAAAACAAACAAACAAACAAACAACACCAAACCTGAAGGAAGCAGAATAAACTGAAGACATGCGCGCATCTTTTAAAAGGGTATTCTTGTCGGTATTCTTGAGAGATGTTTGTTGAGTAATGAATCCTCATTACTCCTAAGTTATATGATCTATGTTGTATGATTATATCAAGGATAACACAACACTGTTTAAAAGTTTATACATCATCATATGAGGTTGGACTCACATCTGAATTGATTTAATTGGCCTAGTGTTGATCTAATTGAGGTCATTTAAAATCCGTCTTTTCCCCTTATTAAAGGTCATTATTTGACCATTGGATCATCAAATCCCCCCATTATTCATATGACTATTGTTGAGCGTGTGTGTGGGTACATATTGTGCCAATAAGGTTCATATATGTGAGTTAATGATGCTGGACATACGTGAAATTCTAGAGGTATGTACGGTCAGTGGCGGAGCTACATACAACCAAGGGGGGCAATTGATCCGGAAAAATCACATTAATATATATGTAAAGCATATCGTTTGTCCCCCCATAAATTTTTTATTTGTCTTTAAAAAATTTATTTTCTCCCCCCTCCTATCCGAGATCCCGCATCCGCCCCTGTGTACGTTGAGGTTGATGGATGGACCGGAGGTGTCCTTCCCGGGATACTAAAAGTGAAAAAGTCAATTCCTCCAACTGCATGGATGTGTGGGTGTTTGCATGGAACCTTAATGAACTTCAGCCTTGTGAAAGAATATAACTTGGAATATAGTAACATGATAATGTGCAATGTTCTTAAGAACTGTGCTATGTGCTTACCTTCATATATAATACTTGATATAATGCGTGACAATGCATGTAAAGTATTAGAGGTGAATTCATGGGTCATTTTATCTAGGGATAATATATAAATTACCTTCGACACTATATTTATTACTGAGAAAGCTAGTTGGCGCTTATACCTTACTATTTTAGGAGCTTAAGGAGTTTTGTGAAATTTAGAAGAATACAAGTTAATGTTATCCTTAAGGAGGCATTTGAGATTGTTGATTTCTCGTTGTTCTTTCCTTTTCATTTGTTGATAGTTTTTTTTTTTTTTTTTTTTTTCAAAACAAAGTTGTAACCGATTATAGACAATTTATTGGAATATGGATGTTGGCTTTCGTTTGGTTTGTCATCTGGTTTTTCCGAGCTAACTTGGTTTAAAACATCCCTTTTGTCGCTTTATGGACAAGTCAAGTTAAGGCTTATGTGTCATATTGGATTTTAGAAATATAACACGTGACGAAAGATTTTTTTTTTTAAATTTTTCAAAAATGCTCGGATTTTGAGAGCGGTTCGTTACAGTGCCAGACATTACAACAAATTTTTAATGCTCGGATTTTGATAGCAGGTCATTACAGTGCCAGACATTACAACAAATTTTCCCAAAAAAAATGGATGATCTTTTGCAATAAAGCTTGAGATGTGAAAATTTTCTATCCATTATAATAAAATGACCTATATATTTGGGACAAAACTAAAAGAACATTTCCTTTATCAGCCTGTGAATCTTAGCTAATGTGGTGACATGATGAATCACAAGGATATGGACAATCGATATCTACTTCCCTCGAGCGATCAAAGTACCAGTCCCCAACTGCAGTTGCAATGGCCTGCAATATTTAGAGAATCATAGGTGCATTAATTTCAAAAATAAATCCTTTTTTTTCAACATTTAGAAAATGTGAATTTCAAAAAACCCTATAATTAGAGAGTTTAATTACCTTATTCCCAAGAACTGGAGAACCAGGTGCAAACCATGTATCTTGTCTCTCTGATTGGCAATGAGCAAAACATGAATTTATGAACAAGCCGTTTTGTGTCAACTGCGAGAAGTTTTTCACTGCATTCACCATAGAATTCCTAAAATCTGCACCAAAATATTTTTTTTTGAAAAAAAAAACCCTATTAATCATCTTTTCACACATCAAAACAAAGTAATTAATATAGCATAATTAACATTTCTATCTGATGAAATTAACCTTGTAGAAAGCTAATCTGTAATGTTGAGCAAAGTTGATGATTCGTTCTGCATTTACTCCATTCACCGCGCGGATCAGCTGATGGAGGAGCCAAACTCTCCTCAACCTGAACATTTGTATATGAAGAGACACAAACTTACAATTAATCCAAATCGGAATTAATTTGAATAAATATATATATATATATAGAATTTTCTTGCCTGCCATGAATCATAGGCTGCATTCAAAATGAAAAGTGGGGTTTTGATGTCATCAATCAGATTCTGAGGAAAGAAGCACTGAAACAAAGATTTGTTAGTGAAAATTGTGTTGTCACATGTATATTGTATATTACCGATTAATTTAACGTAAAATATATGAAGGAAAAAAAAAAAAAAAAAAAAAAAAAAAAAACTCACTGAAGTTGGATCAAGACGGCTTATACAAGTATTTGGCAGGTTTTGTTGAACATTCTGGAAAGAAAAGAATATTTCAAAAATTATTTCAGAACAATATTTCAACAATGTGGCAAAATATATCTCAAATATTTTACGAGTAAAAACAATATAAAGCATCTAAGGTAAAATAACAAAATTTATGAAATAACAAGAAATATAAGTGTATATTTCAATATGTAATAATGTGAAATCAAAAGTGTGAATTTACCTGCATAGTAACAACACCAGAAAAGAAATTCCTAATTGCGTGACCACCAGAAACATCAACACTGCAAATTCAAAAGTTATGATATACGTTCAGGACAAGACACAAAAAATCAGAATGCAGAAGTTAATAAAGAAAACAATTAATCTCAAAGCAATTAATCAGAAAATTTTGAAATAATTACGCGTCCATAAATAATCCAGCATCAGCCAGGCACTTGACTTTAGTACTGGTAGGAAAAAAAGCCTTAAACTCATCACAATGCAATATAGTAGCAAGACCACCCGCAGAACACCCTGCAAGCAAGACCTGAAATCCAAAAAAAAAAATTCGAATATATTCCTCATAATCGATTTTATATGTTAAAAAAAGAAGGAAAAGGAAAAAGAGTCTTAATATAATTTGGAAGATCAATTACATTGTTAGCAGACTGCATTCCTTTGGACATGAATTCTTGCATAGCTGCCTCAAAAATACGTTGTCCTTTAAACCGTAAGCCGCGATCCTGGAGAAATGGAAACACTAATTAATCAAACTTAACAATTGTACATTAATTTCACTCAATATTGTACTTAGTTGTAACAAAAATGTTAATTTCCAAACCTTATTTTCACCATCTCCTGCGAAAGAAGCACCATCGCAGTAACGAACTTTTACTCTATTCCAGTTATAAAAATCTGTATTTAAAAAATTAGAAAACGACTGCATGAATTACCAGTAATATGATAGTATATTGTCAGTAAAGTGACTTAAACTCTACATCTTGTGGAACCAATCTGAAGACTCAGCTGTGTGATGGACAGCTGAGAAGTGTATTCAATTACGTGCATCGGTAGGGTGGAGTCTCACTGAGGCTTCTGTCGCCAGGTGAAGGCTGAGTCATCGAATCTGACGAGGTCCCACATCTGCATTAATTATGTTATGTGATGGCTATCTGATGTCATTAAAAGGAGGACACGTGTAGGGTATTTATGGTGTTTTGGATGTGCCTATAAATATTGTTGTCGCGATTAATACGTGTGTGTGAAATCTGTAACTCAGTGCATAATAATAAAGATCTCTTTTCTGCCCGTGGTTTTTTATCTCTCTCACTTTGAGAGGGGTTTTCCACGTTAAATCTGTGTTCTTCTTGTTTTCTGTTATCTCCTTTGATTATTTGTGTTTGATTGCATCTGTTTATATTTCTTGCATCTGAAGTTATCTCCATCCGTCATAACAAGTGGTATCAGAGCGAGATTCTGGAGAAAAATAATATGTACGATCAACTTCATCTTCACCAAGACCTTCAGTAAGGTGCTAGGATCTGTGATAAAGTTGTGATCTTTAGCAAGAAAAGATGTCTGCAGTAAACGTGATAATCGATAAATTTACAGGAAGGAACAGTTTTGGTCTGTGGCAAATCAAGATGCGTGCACTGTTGAAACAGCAGGGTTTGCAGTCCTCAAAGGCATCAAGAGGGGATCCTTGTATATATTACAAAGATCATTGATCCGCACTCTTCTTTGTTGCATCCACGCTAGCTCATTCACGATCTCAGCAGACTCAAATTGTGGCACATGAGACTAGGTCACATGGGTGAAAGGGGTATGCAGATTCTTTCTTCAGCAGGTTTTCTTGGGGGATATAAGGTCAAGAATCTGGACTTTTGTGAACATTGTGTGTTTGGGAAATTGCATAGAAGTAAGTTCTCAGCAGGGTTGCACAACACAAAGGCATCACTTGATTATATCCATTCAGGCTGTTGGGGTCCATCAAAAGTTGAGCATTGGGTGGTCACAGATATTTTGTGTCATTCATAGATGACTATTCAAGGATGACTTGGGTGGTGATGATGAAGAACAAAAGTGATGCATTCAGTAACTTCAAGCAGTGGAAGGCCCTAGTGGAGAATCAGTTAGGCAAGAAAATCAAGAAGCTTCGTGCAGATAATGGTCTGGAATTCTGCTGGAATGATTTTGATTCATTTTGTGCAATTGGGGTATTGCCGGACATCATCTTGTAAGGTATACACCTCAGCGAAGAATGGTGTAGTGAAAGGATGAATCAAACTCTCTTTGGAGAGGGCAAGATGTATGCTTTCTCAAGTCGGGTTTATCAAGGAGATTTTGGGCGGAGAGGTTTGTAAAAGCGACTTGCTACTTAATCAGCATGAGTCCTCACACGAGGATCAATCTCAAGGCACCATTTGAGATATGGTCGAGCAAGCTTGTCGACTACTTAGTTCTAAGGGTTTTTAGGAGTACAACTTACTATCATGTTAGTGAAGGAAGTTGGAGCCAAGAGCCAAGAAGGAGTGTTTTTGGGGTATGGTGATGGAGTGAAAGGATATAGTGTTTGGTCATCACAGAGTCGAGTAATCCTCGGCAGGATGTTGTGTTTGATGAAAATTCTATGTTAAACTCATCGGTGGGAGGTCTCATCGAATCTGAAACAAGTCTTTGAACTCGATAGTGTTGAGAAGCAGGTGGAGCTTCAGTGGAGTCTCTTGATATGCAACAATCGGTGGATCCAAATCAACACTATACTTGTCTGGATAATGAACCAGAATCTGATCCAAGCCATCCTACTGAGACCTCAATAGGGTGTCATACAAACATTAATCGCCAGACTCTATTTGCCAAAGAGCTTAGAAGATCTAATGTTGGGATACCTCCAATGTGATATGGGTATGATGATTTGGCTGGATATGCACTCCAAGTTGCTGAAGAAGTAGAGGTTGCTGAACCTACTACTTACAGGGAAGCGATGACATGTACAAAAGCATCTCGGTGGCATGCGACCATGGGAGATGAAATGGAGTCATTATTGAAGAATCGGACTTGAGAATTGGTCAAATAGCCCTACCGACAAGGAGTTGTGACTTGTAAATGGATTTTCAAGAAAAAAGAAAGGAATAACTAAAGCGTAGAGGGTCGGAGTATAAGGCGTTTGGTTGCAAGAGGATTCATCAAAAGGAAGGGGTTGACTTTGATGAAATATTTTCACCAATGGTCGACACACTTCAATCGTGGTGTTACTAGCAATGGTGGCACAAAGCAGATCTGGAACTTGAGCAATTAGATGTGAAAACTTCTTTTCTACATGGTGAGATGGATAAGAGAGATATACATGACACGACCGAGGGTTTTCAAGTTCTGGCAAGGAAAATTATGTTTGCAAGTTGAAGAAATCATTGTATGGTTTGAAGCAAGCTCCAAGGCAAGTGGTATAAAAGGTTTGTGAGCTTTATGCTTCAAAGCAGGTTACAACAGAAGTCCTTATGATCATTGTGTATACCACGATCATTTGAAAGATGGATCACATATCTATCTTGTTATGTATGTGGATGACATGTTGATTGCTGCTGCAAGGAAGTCTGATGTTCAAAATCTGAAGAACCTTCTTACTGCTGAATTTGAAATAAAGGATTTTGATGCAGCCAAGAAAATCTTGGGGATGGAGATCTGGAGAGATAGAAGTCAAAGAAATTGTTCTTGTCTCAAAGAGGTTATGTGCGAAGATATTGGCCAAGTTTGGGATGTCTGCTTTGCCAAAACCAATAGATACTCCTATGGCATCAAATGTTCATTTGTCTCATTTATGCTTCTGATCACCAAGAGAAGGAGTATATGTCAAAAGTTCCTATGCTAATCTGATTGATGATCGATGTATGCCATAGTATGCACCAGGCTTTGATCTCGCTCAGCAATCGATGTTGTCGCAGTTTTTGGCTTAACCTGGAAAGGAACACTGGAAAGATGTTAAAAGGATATTCAGGTACCTGAGAGGTACAACTGATGTTGGTCTCATTTATGGAGGTGATACGGGCAGTCACAAAGCATGTGATGCTAATTATACAGGTGATGTTGACAGTAGAAAATCAATGACTGGTTATATGTTTACATTGGGAAATGCAGTGGTCAGCTGCAAAGCTACTCTTCAGGCTATAGTAGCCTTATCAACTACTGAAGCAGAATACATGGCTCTTCTTACCAAGCGACTAAGGAGGGTATCTGGTTGAAAGGGCTAGTCAATGATTTGGGGTTGCATCAGGATCAGGCTGAGATATATTGTGACAGTCTAAGTGCAATATGTTTAGCCAAGGATCAGGTTCATCATGAGAGAGCCAAGCATATTGATGTCATGTATCATTTTCTGAGGAATGAGAAGAGGGTTGTAGTGAAGAAGATCAACACCAAGGATAATCCTGCTGATATGTTCACTAAACCAGTTCAGCAGAGTAAGTTTCAGCTTTGCATGGACTTACTGAATATTCAAAGCTTGTAATCTGTTTCTGTAAACTCTACGGAGGGCATATCAGTGGAGTGGATGCTGTGGAGATCGCCTGGTACAAGTACATCTGGCATTGACGAATGTATCTGGTTCAAGTACATCTGGTCATGCAATCTGTTTGACTCGTGAGAGTTGAAGTTAAGGTGGAGATTTGTCAAGTAAAGTGACTTAAACTCTACATCCTGGTGGAACCAATCAAGACTCACGGTGTGTGATGGGACGGTGAGAAGTGTATTCAATTGCGTGCATCGGTAGGGTGGTGGAGTCTCTCGAGGCTTCGTCGGCAGGTGAAAGGCTGCCGAGCATCGAATCAAAGCAGGTCCCACATCTCATTAATTCTGTTATGTGACAACTATACGAGTGTCATTAAAAGGAGGACACGTGTAGGGGTATTTATGGTGTTTGAGATAAAAGATTCTGGCGGCTAGGGTTTGTGGATTTGTGCCTATAAATACAGATTGTTGTCGCATTAATGCGTGTGTGTGTGAAATCAGTAACTCGGTGCATAATAATAAAGATCTTTTTTCTGCCTGTGGTTTTTTATCTCTCTCACTTTGAGAGGGGTTTTCCACGTTAAATTTGTGTTCTTCTTGTTTTATGTTATCTCCTTTGATTATTTGTGTTTGATTGCATCTGTTTCTATTTCTTGTATCTGAAGTTATCTCCATCCGTCATAACATATATATCTATTATTTACTATATAAGAAAATCAGTGAGAATTACGAAATACCTGGATTTAAGCTAGAATTGTTGCTGAGTATTCCAGTAAACGGAAGTTGTTTTTCCATATAATTTGAAGATCCCCGCCTCGAAGTTTTCCGGTAAACACAGTTCTTAAGTTGTTGCACCAACCGCCACCCTATATATATCACCAAAACTCTGTTTTGTTACTCCTTTTGTCACACTTAATCGTAACATTATTTGTATCAAAAGTAATGAATATTAATTTAATGAGCTTGCGTATTCAAAATAATCAAGCACTATATATTAAATCATTACTCATCTCATTAGTTAAGGTTAGCTATATAGATCATTTGTTTTCATTGTACCCTAATAAAAATAATAATTACTTGTGAAATCGAAATATATCAGCTTATGTGTGCTGATCGAGTTAGTAATTCAGCATAATGAAGAAGATGATGAAATGATCCATTCCAATGATACTGAGAGAGCTAAATCTATTGACATACCAGATGTGTTATACATTAAACAGATTTGGAACATCCATTCAACCAGACAGAGCCACATAGGCATGTAGTTATAATAGAACAATAAAAACTATAACATAATAATAAACCCTAAAAAAAACTATAACATAATTGCAACCTAGGGACACCAATTTTGGATAATTACAAGTAGGTCATACAACATCCCCCGTCAAACAAGAAAGTGTATTCAACACATCGAGTTTGTCTCTGAAATATGTAGACATTAATCAGATTTTGTACCGGAATGAAAGACTACATGTTGCTTCTTAGAAGACCAAGAGACTGGGGAACCTGCAAGATTGACGCATGGGAGGTTATAGACTTCCTGTCAATCTTGTCACAGCCCTAGTCAACCACTAGACACATGGGAGTGCCTTTATGAGGTGGCAAACATGATTTGGTTTTGTTTGAACAATGAATCCCTCAGGTTGAACCAAAAACACATTTTTATAGAGACTGCCATTCAGGAATGCATTATTGATAACAATTTGGTTGATTCTCTATTAAGAGAGACAACAACAGCCAATATAAAATGTGATGGTTGTGGAATCAGCCACAGGACAAAATGTTCATGAATAATCTACACCTGGGGTTTGATGGAACCCTTTATCAACCAACCTTGCTTTATGTGTTATTATTACACTGCCATCTAGTTTCGATTTCAACTTAAACATCCATTAATTGCCCTCCAAATACCGAGAAGTGGAGAAGGCACCAATGTTTAGGTTTGGTTTTTCAAAAGGGCTAAGTATTCTTCCTCCATAAAAAACCCTCTTCCAATGTGGAACTTGAAATGATTCTGACACTTGGGTGCGTTTAATGTGAAGAGTACTGATGTGAGTTGAGGCTAGATAATGATTACAACTATAATAATGATCTATATCTTCACAAGTAATTAAAATAATAATTACTTGTGAAATCGAAAAATATTAGCTTATGTGTGCTACAGATCGAGTCAGTAATTTAGCATAATGAAGAAGATGATGAAATGATCCATTCCAATGATACTGAGAGAGTTGAATCTATTGGCATACTAGATGTGTTCTACATTAAACAGATTTGGAACATCCATTCTACCAGACAGAGCTACGTAGGCATGTAGTTATAAAAGAACAATAACAACTATAACATAATAATAAACCCTAAAAAAAACTATAACATAATTACAACCAAAGGACACCAATTTTGGATAATTACAAGTAGGTCATTCAACATCCCCCGTCAAACAAGAAAGTGTATTCAATACATTGAGTTTGTCTCTGAAATATCTAGACTTGGAAGCAGAAAGAGGCTTTGTCAATGCATCAACTATCTGATCAAATGAGGGGACATGTAACACTAGGAACTGCTCTTGTAGAAATTTGTCTCGAACAAAATGGATATCTAACTCAACACTATTTGTTAATCAATGGAACACTAGATTGTGTGCCAGAGATTCTGCTTCTAGATTATCACACTAGATAGTAGGTTTCCCTGAGACTGAAAGATGCATCTCAGCCATAAGGTGTTTCAACCATTGTACTTATGTTGCTCCATTTGCAAGTGCCTTGCATGTAATCAGATTTTGTACTGGAATGAAAGACTACATGTTGCTTCTTAAAAGGCCAAGAGAATGGGGAACCTGCAAGATTGACGCATGGGAGGTTATAGACTTCCTGTCAATCTTGTCACAGCCCTAGTCAACCACTAAACACATGGGAGTGCCTTTATGAGGTGGCAAACATTGTTTGATCAATGAATCTCTCAGGTTGAATCATAAACACATTTTTATAGAGACTGCCATTCAGGAATGCATTATTGATATCAATTTGGTTGATTCTCTATTAAGAGAGACAACAACAGCCAATATATATAAAATGTGATGGTTGTGGAATCAGCCACGGGACAAAATATTCATGAATAATCTACACCTGGGGTTTGATGGAACCCTTTATCAACCAACTTTGCTTTATGTGTTATTACACTGCCATCTAGTTTCAATTTCAACTTAAACAACCAGTAATTGCCCTCCAAATACCGAGAAGTGGAAGGAGGCACCAATGTTTAGGTTTCGTTTTTCAAAAGGGCTGAGTATTCTTCCTCCATAAACCCTCTTCCAATGTGGAACTTGAAATGATTCTGACACTTAGGTGCGTTTAATGTGAAGAGTACTGAAGTGAGTTGAGGCTAGATAATGATTAAAACTATAATAATGATATATATCTTCACAAGTAATAAAAATAATAATTACTTGTGAAATCGAAATATATCAGCTTATGCGTCTTCTGGATCGAGTCGAGAATTTAGCATAATGAAGAAGATGATGAAATGATCCATTCCAATAATCATTGAGAGAGTTGAATCTATTGACATACCGGATGTGTTCTACATTAAACAGATTTGAAACATCCATTCAACTGCATGTGAGCCACGTAGGCATGTAGTTATAATAGAACAATAACAACTATAACATAATAATAAACCCTAAAAAAACTATAGCATAATTGCAACCTAAGGACACCAATTTTGGATAATTACAAGTAGGTCATTCAACATCCCCCGTCAAACAAGAAAGTGTATTCAACACATTGAGTTTGTCTCTGAAATTTGTAGACTTGGAAGCAAAACGAGGCTTTGTCAATGCATCAGCTATCTGATCAAATGAGGGGACATGAAACACTAGCAACTGCCCTTGTAGAACTTTGTCTCGAACAAAATGGACATCTGACTCAACACAATTTGTTCATGAATGGAACACTAGATTGTGTGCCAGAGATTCTGCTTCTAGATTATCACACTAGAGAGTAGGTTTTCCTTGAGACTAAAAGATGCATGTCAGCCATAAGATGTTTCAACCATTGTACTTATGTTGCTCCATTTGCAAGTGCCTTGAATGTAATCAGATTTTGTACCGGAATGAAAGACTACATGTTGCTTCTTAGAAGACCAAGAGACTGGGAAACCTGCAAGATTGACACATGGGAGGTTATAGACTTCCTGTCAATCTTGTCACAGCCCTAGTCAACCACTAAACACATGGGAGTGCCTTTATGAGGTGGAAAACATGATTTGGTTTTGTTTGATCAATGAATCCTTCAGGTTGAACCATAAACACATTTTTATAGAGACTGTCATTCAGGAATGCATTATTGATATCAATTTGGTTGATTCTCTATTAAGAGGGACAACAACAGCCAATATAAAATGTGATGGTTGTGGAATCAGCCACAGGACAAAATGTTCATGAATAATCTACACTTGGGGTTTGATGGAACCCTTTATCAACCAACCTTGCTTTATGTGTTATTACACTGCCATCTAGTTTCAATTTCAACTTAAACATCCATTAATTGCCCTCCAAATACCAAGAAGTGGAATGAGGCACCAATGTTTAGGTTTGGTTTTTCAAAAGGGCTGAGTATTCTTCCTCCATAAACCCTCTTCCAATGTGGAACTTGAAATGATTCTGACATTTGGGTGCGTTTAATGTGAAGATTACTGATGTGAGTTGAGGCTAGATAATGATTACAACTATAATAATGATCTATATCTTCACAAGTAATAAAAATAATAATTACTTGTGAAATCGAAATATATCAGCTTATGTGTGCTACAGATCGAGTCAGTAATTTAGCATAATGAAGAAGATGATGAAATGGTCCATTCCAATGATACCGAGAGAGCTGAATCTATTGACATACCAGATGTGTTCTACATTAAACAGATTTGGAAAATTCATTCAACCAGACAGAGCCATGTAGGCAATAACAACTATAACATAATAATAAACCCTAAAAAAACTATAACATAATTGCAACCTAAGGGCACCAATTTTGGATAATTACATGTAGGTCATTCAACACCCCGTTTGTTTCTGAAATGTGTAGACTTGGAAGCATAAAGAGGCTTTGTCAATGCATCAGCTATCTGATCAAATAAGGGGACATGAAATACTAGCAACTGCCCTTGTAGGACTTTGTCTCGAACGAAATGGACATCTAGCTCAACACAATTTGGTAATGAATGGAACACTAGATTGCGTGCCAGAGATTCTGCTCATAGATTATCACACTAGAGAGTATGTTTTCCTTGAGACTGGGGAACTTGCAAGATTGACAAATGGGAGGTTATGGACTTCCTGTCAATCTTGTCAAAGCCCTAGTCAACATCATGAAACAAATGGGAGTGCCTTTCTGAGGTGGCAAACGTGATTTGGTTTTGTTTGATCAATGAATCCCTCAGGTTGAACCATAAACACATTTTTATAGAGACTACCATTCAGGAATGCATTATTGATATCAATTTGGTTGATTCTTTGTTAAGAGAGACAACAACAGCCAATATAAAATGTGATGGTTGTGGAATCAGCCACAGGACAAAATGTTCATGAATAATCTACACCTGGGGTTTGATGGAACCCTTTATCAACCAACCTTGCTTTATGTGTTATTATTACACTGCCATCTAGTTTCGATTTCAACTTAAACATCCATTAATTGCCCTCCAAATACCGAGAAGTGGAAGGAGGCACCAATGTTTAGGTTTGGTTTTTCAAAAGGGCTGAGTATTCTTCTGCCAAAAACCCTCTTCCAATGTGAAACTTGAAATGATTCTGACACTTGGGTGCGTTTAATGTGAGGAGTACTGATGTGAGTTGAGGCTAGATAAGAATAGGTTTTGGAATTGTAGATACCATGTTTGACACGTGTCTTCATAGCATGGGTGTTCTATACAGGTGGATGATAGGATCAAATACTGTTAGAAATGGTGTCGGTGGTGGATGGGAATGGGAATCAGATGAGTCAGAAGAGGAGGAAGCATGTGAAGCAAGTGTTGTGAAGTATGCAAAAAACATACGAGAATGGGATAAAAAAAATATTGTGAGTGAGTGAGCATAAGCTTGGAGTCTCTAGAATGGGATGGGAAGGCCTTTGTGAGTTTGGTTGATGCCAAGGTGAGCACCCTTGGTTGTATGAAATAGAAATTTGGTTTTTTGACAAGGTCTAAGGCTGGGGTAATAGGCACAACCAAAGACATTCATCATGAGGTAATCATGGACTTTATGATATTGAGATTCAAAAGGTGATTTATAATTTAGTTTAGAAGTAGGAATCATGTTAATTAACCTAACAGGTCCTCAAAGATGTTTTGAATACAACAGTTTCTCAGGAGATGAGGATTCGAGTTTGTCGCTGCTATCAGAGCATGGTGTGATAACTTAAGTCTGTCGCGCATCTTGCTCAGAATCATGTCTACCGCACTAGTACAAAGCACATTGAAGTTGACATAGATTATTTCACAATTCAAGTCATGGCAAAGCAACTGAGTGTTAGATATGTTCCAACTTCTATGCAAATTGTGGATGCCTTGACCAAGGCGCTTCTATAGGTCCATGCATGGTTGGTTGAATTCAGAAGCAAACTGAACGTGGTTGCACTATGTACCCACATTAGTTTAGGGGGATCTCGATCCCCTATTGTGCAACCATGCACAGCTCGGCGTGCTGTGCATCAAACGGCGTCCTACTCAAAAATCTACATATAAGAATTTTCTGTAATGGACACTTGTCCTACTCTTAGTAGTTGTTATCTATTGTGTTGACACCTAGTTGTTCATGAAATCATGAATCTTTTTCTGAACGAGAGAGAGAGAGGTGTAGTGAGAGACTTTTTACATTTTAGTTAAGTAGTCCTACCCATTATAAGATACCAATTTAAGAATTTATGCATAATTTTTTATTTTTCAGGTATGAAAGCTTACACACACCCTAGTTATGCTCTTAGCAGAATTCGAACTCCTGCCTCCACGAGTTTAAGCGCAATTTTATGCAACTACTGCGCCGATATATATCTTGAGTATGCATTATTTCTTTCCCACGCCAAGGTATGCATAATTTCTTTTTGACAAAGTTGATTTGAAAAAAAAGGTTATAATTCTCCTAATAAAAATTACTGATTTGAAATGCTAATGAGTCATGACTGACCTCCAAATTAATCAGCCAATTTTTTTCACCGGGTCCAAACCCGCGATCCCAGTGATATGCGGGTAATGTGCCGTCCAAACACACTGTAAAACAAAAAATCAGAGATATGTAAGGTTACAAAGACAAAAATGGATAGTTCAAATTTTGTTTTTATTCCATTTCTATTTAGATAATAGTAAACGAAATTACACAACAAATTGTCAATACATCATTGATTATTATGGAATTTAGATCAATCAATATAGTTGCCACAAAAACTAATGGTGTAGATCACCGTTGTGGCAATTGGTTATGTAATTTCGTTGTGACTATATCATTTCTCATAATAGTATGGTGAGCAATTTCCTGTCCCGATCACAAATATAATAATCCAATTGGGTAACAGCAATTGAAATAGATATCGTAAAAGAAGGAAAATCTCTAAAATAGATATTTAAATAAATAATCAAGATCCACTAAAATTAATCTGCAACAGAGTCTCTACTCTAATCTTTAAATTACATAATCAATAAATTTTGCACTACATGCTTGTACTTTGTGTGGTTCCTCTGTCTCATATTATAAGTCATCCTAGCTTTATACATAAAGATTAAGAAACTAAATAAATGATCTAACTTTGATAGTTTTGGACTAAAATGCATTTAGGCTGATTAATTAGAATAATGTAAAATTTGATATAAGGAATAAAGGTAAAACAAGAATAAGAGCATTAATTATTGCATTGAAATGTGAGAATGATTTATATTGTATGCCGATGAAAAATTTTAGGATGACTTATAATATGAGACGGATGTATTATATTCTAAGTAATACACACGCAATTTTAATGGCCAACATTGACAACCGACGTATGAGAAAAGAACACATTGACAATGACAAATGTGTGAATCAAAGGCAAGTTGAATGAGAGTGGTAGCACTCACTCTATTATTAATTAAAGCAAACTTCAATACACTTCACATAAAAGGTTGAGCACCAAAAATTGGGCTAACAAAAATTCATCTCAAATTTCACGATGGTTCATGACTAAATCATGTTTGGTGTTCTAAACCAATAGAATTTATATGTACACACATACACATACATACGCAGATACACACTTATACTCTATGTATGTATGTAGGTATGTGTGTGCGCGTGTGAAAACATATACACATATTTAGGAAAATGTTCGAAATTAATAAATACTTGATCTGTGTACAATAGAGATTTACCAACTTTTACAGATTTTATTACAGGTGCTCTATCTTAGACCTTTTAAAGTTCACACGGTTATGAATTTCTTGAGGAAAGAATTAAAATACCCTTTAACTATTATTTACGTAACAATAGTAATATTTATGAAAATTTGTTGATTTGATAATAAAATATAGATAAAAAAAAATATAATAAATGCTTTATATTTCTTGATGGAGGAAATAGTTGTATATTTGCAACTAATTAAATAATCTATCATAAATCTTTTTTTTCGCAATTTCATGGGGTTGCTAAGGGAAAAAAGCTTTTCTCTTTTCAAAGAAATCAGTTTTGGGAATTGTTTAGAAATAGTCGAGTAAAGAGTAAAGGTAATTTTAGACAGTAATCACTCTCAGATCCGTAATTTTTTTTAGGCGGTTTTTATTGGCAACACAGTCTTGCTTTAATTGACATTCTTTCTATTAACGCCCTTACTATTGGGATCCTTAAAATTACTTTTGGCACAACTATAATATTTTTGTTACTTTTTGTGAAAGACAACGTTTGTGTCACTGACGTTTGTTTTCCGTACGGGCGTCACTGGAACTGACGTTGGTTTTCAATACTAGCGTCAATGACACTGATATTACAGTTATAAATGTATCATTGATGTGAAACGTCAGACCCACCCACGTTGTAAGTAAAACACAACGTCAGTAACACCGACGCGCGCATCGTGGTGCCGAAAAGCAATTTAGGAGTAGTGGTCAAGTAAATGAAAAATAATATAAAAAAAATGTCAATAGGAAATTCGTGGTGTCGATAGAAGCCGCTTCTTTTTTTAAGGAGGTTCATATATATTTTTCAAAACCTTCCAAAAAAAAAAAGTCGTCAAAGTGATTTTCTTTTTCGTAGAGTCTATAGTTTTTTTTATTATATAGATACAACATAAGTAAATTTGTTTTTGGGTTGCTAGGCAACATTAAGGTGCGGCCACCGGAGGAAGTTATAAAATGCAATGTTGATGCGTCAGTTACTAAGGCGGGAGCATGGGTTGGAGTCAGTTTCTGAGATTCTCATTGGACAGTTCTTTAACCTTTTGCATATCATTTCGATCCAAGAGACTCGGTGGAATATATGGAGTTAAAAGCTGTTTTTTTGAATTTGGAGGAAGCGTGTCATTTGGGGATTCAGCGCCTACAAGTAGATAGCGATTGCTTGGCGTGTGTCTCGAGATTCCGCAGACCTGTCAAAGATCTTATGGCTCCTGGCTGTCTAGTACAAGACTGTTTGGCCATGTTATCTAGTTTCATATCTGTTTCCTCTACTTTTATTCGGCGTTTGGGGATTGTCCACGCGCACCTTTTAGCTCGATATGTTTTGGTAGTTTTGACTCGGACATCTTGAGACACCTCGTCTCTGGGTGATGTGTTGGCCGTTTGTTTGACGGATTTGCTTAATAAAAGTTTTTTTTCTAAACAAAAAAACATTTGGGTGTACAGTGATCCGCCACTGGAGATCCTTAAAATAAAATATAAAAGCTCTATGGCTTTTACATAATTTTAGGAAATAAAGGTAAAAGTTATTGACTTTCTTAAGTACACATAAAAGACCTTGAGATATTTTATATTAAATTGCCCTTGAAATTTTATGTTTATTTCTTAAATATATCTTCTTCTTTTTTGAATATTTTTCTTAAATATATCTAAGAGACCGTATAGATTAATATAAATTTTGGAATATTTTTAATTAAAATGACACCAAATATTTTTTTTATGTAGAGATTGATAACTTCCATAATTTTTATAGTTTAAAAGAAAAGTATCAAGTAACTGTTTCCATTTTTGTTTTTTTCTCTTTCCACCTTTTTTTTCAAACACATATCGAATTTTTTATTTTTTCATTCTCTTCTTTTTGAAACTTGGATCGATATAATACATCGTTTTTCATTAAATTCATTGTCGATAGAGGATTGTAAATTACGTCGAAATATGATGGATACAGTTTCAAGATAGAGAGGATGAAAAAATTAAAAAAAGATGGTGAAAAAATTTCCAAGTTTGTAGTTGTAGATTGAGAGATATAATTGTTTAAAAATAATGGATAATATAAGGGGTTTTTTTTTATTGGAAAAAATGCGGCCAGATTTTTTAAAATAAAAGAAAATTTATTTTATCATTTATACAAAAAGTTTTTAAAATTGTCCTATTCCTAACGAGGGGCGGATCTACCTTGATCATATGGGAGTCCATGGACCCCGTTAAAAATATAAATACTCTAGATTTTACCTATAGAAAAATATTTTAGATCCCGTATAAAAAATTATTTACTGTGTTAAATATTTACGAACCCGCTGAGAAAAGTTTGTAGGTCCGCCATTGTTCCTAACCTATAAAATATTTTTGTTCTTCTCATAAAGCTAGTCCCCCTAGGTTTAATATATTAAAATGAGGCCTAATTTAAAAAGAAAATAAATATAACGTGGTCTGTGATATATGGACGCTCCGCATTAAAATTTGCCGTCGGATAAACCTGAACACCACCTCAAGTTCATTTTTTTTTTTTTTTTTTTTTACCCCAAGTTCATTTACAAACTAATAAAATCAAATGCCTAATTAATTCACTTTTTTCCATAACGAATGTTTGGTCAGTGCATCGGCTGTTTACGTTTTTTCTTTTTTTTTTTTCTTTCATTCATCTGGTCAAATAGGTGACGTATAGATTTCAATACAAACAAACAAAGAAAAGACGAAAAATATGGCAGCACAAATAAACAGAAACAAAAAAATAAAATAAAAAAAATAATTCTAGCCTTGAATTACTGTGTTTTTGTTTTGATTTTGTTTTTTTATGGGTGAAAATTAGTGCAAATGAATGAAATGGCGAAACAAAAGATAAGAAATACAAGGGGCGAAAAAAGGGAAAGTACCAGCGCCATTAGCTTTAGCTCCTTCAATAAGAGTAATAGGCACCATTAGAACTTGATCATCACCAGTGGCAGCCATTAATGGAGAATCATCAAACTCTGAGAATGAATCCTCCATTTTCCTGGTAATAATACTCTGTTTATCAATATCTGGAAAACTAGCGTCAGCAGAAACCCATTTGGTTACTGCAAATGCATAAGCAATTAGCATAAAAAATGCCATCAAATTCTTGAGCTGATTCTTCTCCCCTTCCATGGCTAATAATTATATGATGGATATGATATTTTTTCCTCTTGCCAAATTGCTTTGGGCCAATTTTATGAAGTTTGAATCGTGACGAAATTTGAAAGAATAGATATATCCTTAAAAATAAGATGTCGTAAGGGAGTATTGGGTGCTTTGGTATATATTTAGCCAGTTTATCAAGTAAATATAGGAAGTAATAATTAGATTCGTTGAATATAAATGAATGTATATAAGACCATCTAGTTCTTGTTTCTCATACATGTACTCTCTCATGTTTTATCAAGGAAATAACATTCACGTTTTTTTTTCATGTTTTGTTTTGGGTGCAGTGGTTTAAAAGGATAAAAAAAAGAGGGGGAAAATAGAAATCAGGACAATGAAAATATAAATTGGATGATAAGGACAAATCCATTCTTCATAACCCTAAATTCATTGTTTGCTGCAGTGGAAATGGCCTCAAATCTAATGTTTCACTATCACAGTGGAATGAGGATATATCATTTTTACCCAGAAAAATATTTCACTATCTTATTTGCATATTTTTATGTTCAAATTGTCCTTTTTGACAATAAATCTTTTTTTTAGGGGAATAGACGGATGTATATACATCCAAAATGACAACTTTAATTCCACTTGAGCCGGAAAAATAAATTATTATATACAACTTCAGTCTCAAAATGTAAATCCGTTTAGTTTTTTGAATTTGTCTTATAAAATAAGTTCATTTAGAATATCAATGAAGAATTTATTACATTTTTCTTCTTTTTATTCCTAATTCATCATGCATCTCTAATTCTATTACATTAATGAGAATCAAAGGGTATTCTAGACTTTTACCATCAAAGTTAGTAACACTTAACCACTTTCTTAATCAGTGTGAAAATGTATAAACGGATTTACATTTTAGGACGGAGGTAGTACATTATAAATACTACCTCCGTCTGAAAATATACGTCCATTTAGATTTTTTCACAAAGATTATGAAAGTTGGTTAAATTGGTTACGTATCATTAATTTTGATGAAAAATTCTAAAACGACATTTGACTATTATTAATGCAAGTAGTGAAAAGTGAGTGTGTATATAATAAATATAGGGTAAGAGGAAGAAAAATATAATAAATGCTCCATTGATTTTTTAAATAGACTTACATTATGAGACAAATAAAAAAAAGTTAAACGAAAATACATTTTGGGACAGACTAGTATTATTTAACCCCGCCCCCTCCTTTTAAAATTTTCGTTTGTCGCGTTATTTCCCTCCTTATCCAAGATGTTACGTCCATGGGTGTGGATTTACGGGAGAATGTGAATGATTTTCTATTATATTCGAAGAGATGATAGCGATACGAATTCTCGGTGATATATATATTTTTTGAAAGGTAAAAGTTATTTTATTAAAGCGTGTTATGCAAGACAAGACATTCGAACCTCATTCGACAATGGCAATTAAATTCAAATCTTCTTTACTTAAAGAATCGCGAGAAACATTCTCTCTTTCCTAACAAAAGAGAAGAAAGAATAAAAAATACGACAATCATTGATATTAGGAAATGCAATGTCCAAATTAAATCTTCGTTTTTTTTCCTTTCATCTTGTTATTAATACAATAAAAGGTTTAATGTATAACTGCCGTAAAGATATTGTAATTAGTGATAGATTCAAGAAAAAAAAAGTAATGGGTGTTGCTTAGAATTAAGGGAATAATAAGTTTTAGTCACTTTCCGTCTTGTATATAAATTTTAATCCAATTTATTTTTTATTTCTTTTTTTGTGTTGATTTAAGAATAGAATATTTTTCTTCGGACTGTTTTGCCCTTTCTTTTAATTGCTAATACTCCGTTTCCGCCTTTCGTTCGTTCACCTACATCCCCTGTTGCTGCCCTTTCCGCCTTCCGTTCTTTACGGTCGCTATTCAGATCCCCTGTTACAACTCGCCTGCAATTCCTGAGCTACGCTTACTATGCAACAATGCACTTAACAGTTGTACCACAATTTCAGCATCCATCCCGCACCAAAACCCCCCAAAAGGCTCCTCTTTTTATCGGGTGACAAAGAAAAAACAATTGTGTTCCGATAACGAGTTGGCCATTAGTAAGGAACAAGCTATGGGTTTGAGTAAATCAAGAAGTCCTTTGTTGGATAGATGGAATGAAATCCACAAGCAAGAAAAGCTTAAAGGACCTCAACATGTGTCGAATTATAGGAATTGTAAAGAAATTTCGGGTTCTGATTATGAAGAAAGTAATACATCTAGTACAATGGAGAAGATTGTGCAGAAAATGAAGAGAGTTTCGAATGTGGACTATGCTGGTGACAATTCAAGACGTGGGTTTTCAGAAAGAAAAAAAAAAAAGCCTTTTGGGGATGATATTTTGTTTTCTGTGTTACTGTTTTGAATTTTTGATCTCTCAACACCATGATATCGGGGCCTTTGGTGAATTTTTTTTCCCTTATTTGTAATTTTCTATAGCTAATGGGTAGAGGTTTTATATATGAAACAATTTCATGGGTTTATTTAGCAGAATAACGGACTTGGATCCTCCATATACATTTAAGGGTCAAGTTGAGTTCACACATTTGTCCTATGTGCAAGGCAAAAAAATTCTTCCACATAGGATAAAGGTGTGAACACCACTTGACCCTTAAGTTAAATGAGAGGATCCAAACCCCAGAATAACAAGACGGCCCAATCACCTGCAACATACTAATGTTTTTTTCCAAATAAGCAAACATTCTCTGCTCAGGTAGCCAAAATAAATGAAATGGTTTAAGTACCAAAGCACTTATGTATGTTCAAATTTACTTCATTTTATTTTCTTCTTTTGAGTTTGACGTGCTATTTATTTAAATGAACGTGATTTCTCATCCAGATTTTGTTTCATTTTTCAGTTTCTATCTCTCATCCTGATTTAATTGAAGCTGATCAATTGAACTCAGGTTTCTTTCTTTTTTGTGTGTGGACATATGACCACCAAGCCCATTATGAGTGGGGAAGCTCATTGGGCAATAGCCGCACTTGTATATTTTAACTACTAATTTGGACGATGACGACGATTCCGCCATGGAACTTCTGTATGATTTCTTGGGACTTGTTGCAGAAAAAGCCGTCATGTCAAGTGGCGGCGCCGGCGATGAATCTGAATCCACCGTAGTTTTCATTTTCTTCTTTCGATTGCGATATTGATCTTAAAAGTGAGTCCCGGCCTCTCATCACATCTATCGATATATTGAGTTCCTTAAGATCTTTTGGGATTCGCCTCAATTTCGATTTGAAGGTGATTTTAGGTGTTATTTTGTTTTATTTTTATATTTGTTTTCATTTGTTTGAGATTCCTTGAGATGATTGGATTATGATATTTGTAATTAGGTTTAAAGTGAAATAAAGCTGAATCAAATTATTTTCTGCTTTTTTTTCTTCTTACATTAAGAATGATTCGAGGCTAATTGAATCAAAGTTGACAATTGTGCTCTCATATGCTATTTTCTTTGAATTTCGAAAATTTAGAACTTGAAGGTTTCACTATATCTAGTTTATTGGACAAAGAAAAAAAATGATTTACTAGAGTTTTAAGGTGTCTAATGGACTACAATCTGTGAAACTAAATTTGCCTGGTGGAAAGAAGTTAAAGCAATTGTTTTTTATTTGAAACAACTGTTAAAACATGTGCTTATGATTGTTCCTTTATTTTTCTGTTTTGGACATTTCAAGTGTTATAAATTCTGGAAATTCACGTATTGAGTCTAGGACCGTTCCTCGGGCAACTGAGGTTGAGGGGAATCCCAAGGCAGGTATTGAAACTGCTATGGTAGATATTGAAGCTACCATTGTGAACTCTTTTGATAACCATGGAGCTGAAACTAATAGTTCTGTTGAGAACACAAATAATGGTAAGTATTTTGTGGTTGATAATATTGGTGATCCCACAGTTTAAGGGTTGCTTTAAGGATGCATCTATGATGTTTTAAAGAAGATTGATTGTGTTGTTCACTTAGTTCATATCATTAAGCTTTCTAATACACTAGTTTTGAGGGGTGTTACTGTGTTACCGTGTTACCGTGTTACTGTGTTACTGTTAATATCGCTATGTATTCTTCGTAAAAGGTGTTATTGCAGGCATATGGTGTCTTTATTTGGTTTAATCTTTCCTTGCATTCCTCTATTTGTTGTGGTGTGGTTTTGGCCATTGAAGGTTGTTGATTCAAATGGTGTGGCAATGTTGGTGTTTTTTTGCCTTTAGAAAAATGGAGGAGCCTAGATTCTCTAATGATGAGGCTGAGCTGCTGCTATTTAATGCATTTTCGACTTCATACATCTTTCATGAAGTTTGATGTGGTGCGGGTTTGAAGGATAAAGGTCTATAGATGGTAAAACATACTGCTCTGGTCTTCAACAACTTGAACAATATTATAGTTCCCCTGATATGCTTTTTGATAATATTCAATGGTATTAGGCTTTTATTCTCTTGATTCCCCGGGAGTTGCATCTCCATAATACTTTGATAGATTATTTCATTACAATATCCACCATTTTTTGATAGATTGTTGTATTACGCAATGTTAATGGTGATATTTTGTCTGTTAATAAAACGTGTTCTTATTCTTTGTATTCTTTATCAGAACGCTGCGATAAAATTCAGCTTTCAAATACTACGTCGAAAAGGTATCAAATGAGGTCTCAAAATGAAGATAAAAAAATATGAACTTTGGTGAAACAATTTTGAGGATCGATGTTCTAAATCAAAAGTTACGGTCGTTTATAAGAAAAACGCTCCGGTTAATGCAAATATTTTTTCTGTATTCAAAATTTACGTCGGAAGGGTATCGTATTTGGGCTCAAATTAAAGAGAAAAAAAATGAATTTTGGTGAAAAAATTTCGATTATCGGAGTTTTAAATCAAAAGTTACAGGTGTTTGAAAGAAAAAACAAAACAAAACAAAACAAAACAAAACAAAAACAAGCACGATCAAATTCAAACCTGATGTTACTGTGTTACTGTTAATATCGCTATGTATTCTTAGTAAAAGGTGTTATTGCAGGCATATGGTGTCTTTATTTGGTTTACTCTTTCCTTGCATTCCACTATTTGTTGTGGTGTGGTTTTGGCCTAGGTGATTGAAGATTGTTGATTCAAATGGTGTGGCAATGTTGGTGATTTTTTGCCTTTAGAAAAATGGAGGAGCCTAGATTCTCTAATGATGAGGCCGAGCTGCTGCTATTTAATGCATTTTCTGCTTCCTACATCTTTCATGAAGTTTGATGTGGTGCGGGTTTGAAGGATAAATGTCTATAGATGGTAAAACATACTGCTCTGGTCTTCAACAACTTGAAGTATGTTATAGTTCCCCTTATATGCTTTTTGATTATATTCAATGGAATTAGGCTTTTATTCTCTTGATTCATCGGGAGTTGCATCTCCATAATGCTTTGATAGATTATTTCATTACAATATCCACCATTTTTTGATAGATTGTTGTATTACGCAATGTTAATGGTGATATTTTGTCTCATTACTAAAGCGTGTTCTTGTGTTACGATTCTATGTATTATTATGTATTGCGATAAAATTCGGCTTCAAATACTACGTCGAAAAGGTATCAAATGATATCTCAAAATGAAGATAAAAAAAATATGAACTTTGGTGAAACAATTTTGATGATCGATTTTCTAAATCAAAAGTTACGGTCGTTAATAAGAAAAACGCTCCGGTTAATGCAAATATTTTTTCTGCATTCAAAATTTACGTCGGAAGGGTATCGTATTTGGGCTCAAATTAAAGAGCAAAAAAATGAATTTTGGTGAAAAAATTTCGATTCTCGTAGTTTTAAATCAAAAGTTACAGGTGTTTGAAAAAAAAAAAACAAAACAAAAACAAGCAGGATCAAATTCAAACCTGATGTACTCATTTAACTGAAGACGCGCGCTATGTAGGGTCAATTTTGTCTGTGTCAAATTTTTTGTCCTTTTTGCAACTAAAAAAAGGAGTGCGTCCTATTTATTCATTTTGTAATTTTTTTTTTTGTCATTTTCCCTCAATCCCCCTAGAATTAATTTGTTTTTTTTTAAATATAGCTTTTCCCTTTACGGGTGAACAACTTTTTTTCATATCATAGATAAAATAGGATGTATTTTTCGGTTTGAGGGATCCATCGACTTTTTATACATAATTAATGTAGGCTCACCTCTCATTTTTTTTAAACGATCACTTTATTTATATCTTTTGCCTTCAAAACGGCCAACAAAACTTACAAGAGTATCAGATTTGTTTCCCAAAAAATCAAACTCAAAGGGCAAAAAATGTAAAAAATGTGCTACTCATAATCTTACCATGCGAGCCTCAAGTTCTTCATTTTTTCCACATCTTGAGACGTAAACACATAGGCCGGTGTCCTTTCTTTCTCCGAATTATGCAGAATTCTATTTCTCAAGAGCCAAACTCCATATGTTGTTTCTCTCCAAATGTATTTCCAGCTAGACGACGCCATAAAGTCACGTCTGGTTCTATTAAGATTAATGTCCAACCACTCTGTGATCGAACGAGCACCAAAAAAGTTTGTCCAATGTTCCCGTAGGACTACAGATTCCACACTTGTGTTGCCCAAGTAAAATCTCTAATGGCATGTAATATAGATTCAGCTTCCATACCACAAAGGGGGCATATTGGGGACGGAATAATATGCCTTTTTTCAGGTACTCATAAACCGGGAGGGATTCATGTTTCATACTCCACAAATGAAAGTTACCTCTTGCTGGACCCTTTAGCTTCCATATTTGGTTCCAAGATGCTGCTAGGTTCTCCTCTCACTGCTGCTGATTTTGTTGTTTCATTTGGAAGTCGTATCCCGAAGATACATAGTACGCTCACTTGGGGTTTTCTTTCCAGGTGATATTTTCCTGTGAGATATCCAACCCTTTCCAAAGAATAGAATAGGCCTTGCAAATGCCTCTCCATATTGGTGAGCAGCCGGGCTTGGGTTTCGCGGTTAGCTCCTTGTGTTTGTGCCCTAGAACCCCAACCCATAATTTATCCTTATGATGTATCAACTGCACACTAGTTTACCTAGAAAAGCCAAGTTCATCTCATGAAGTTTACGTAGGCCCAAACCTCCCTCATCTTTAGGCTTGCAGATTTTATCCTACGATACTGTGTGTAGTTTCCTCGAACCTTCCTCATCCCCCCAAAGAAAATCTCTACACACCCTTTCCATAGCCGATATACAAGATAGAGGTATATTAAACACTTACATTTGGTAATACGCTTGAGTGGATAGTGAGCTTTTGATCAAAATATTTCACCATGCTCTAGACAATGCTTTGGAGTTCCAAGAAGATAATTTGGATTTCATTCTGTCAACGAGAAGGGTGAAATGGGATACATTGAGCCTATCATGGATGAGGGGTACCCCAAGATAGTTACCAAGGGACGGAGCATACTTCATCAACAAAGTATTGGCAATATTTTTCCTGTCAACCGCACCCACATTTCTGGAAGTAAAGAATCTTGATTTAGCCAAACTGACCTTTTGTCTTGAGCAAGTACAGAAACTTTGGAGGACTTATTCTATCACTATTGCATGCTTCTCAGTTTCTTCACCAAAAAGAAGTAGATCATCAGCAAAGAAAATATGAGAAAGCGGGGGACCTTTCTTCCACATTTGCAATAGTTTCCAATTTCCACTATCCACCGCTGTATTAATTTTCATGCTAAGCACTTTCATACAAAGCACAAAGAGGTAAGGGGCAACCGGGTCGCCTTGCCTTATACCATTTTTAAGAAAAAAAAGCGTTGAGTTTTGAGCCATTCCAAAGGACAGAAAGCTTAACCGACGTTATAGTATGCATTAATAAGTTCATAATGTTGTCTGACATCCCAATGGCACCCAAAATATTACTGAGAAAATTCCAGTCGACTCAATCATAGGCTTTCTCTAGATCCACTTTGATAACCATATATCCTTTTTTTCCTTTTTTTTATGAAGGAAATGCATCACCTCATGTGCTAAAATAATATTCTCAGCACCACTTCTGCCTGGTATAAAAGCGCTTTGATTGCTGCTAATGATGTCCCATATTATGAGTTTCATTCTATTCCCAAGAACTTTTGTAACAACCTTGGTAATGACGTTCGCAAGTGCTATAGGACGAAAATGGGCCGGCACTTCTGGGCGGTCTAGATTAAGGATCAGTGTGATAAGCAACTCATTCATGCTAGCTGGAATACTCTGATCCGTAAAGGCCTTCTTAACAAAATCAAACACTGATTGGCCGACTACTCCACAGCATCTCTTGTAAAAGACGGGGGGAAAACCATCCGGACCTGCTACTTTATAGGTGCCCATGTCAAAACAAGCTTCTTCAATCTCCTTCTCACTCACCTCCCTATTTAAAATTTTCAAGGCCGAATTAGATAATTTAGAAATGTTGGTCCCTTGAAAAGGCTTTGGTTAAGTTTAGGGGGGGTGAATAAACTTAACACTAAAAACTTTTTGGAGTTAACAAACTCAGCAACTTCAGCAGTCTGCTGATACTCAGTAGTCGGCTGACTATTGACGTTACTGAATTTCTTGCAGCGGAATATATTTAAAATTAAGCCTTAATACTTGTTGTTAAAAATATGATACTAAGTATTAGATACTCAGTAGTGTATGTGTGTGAATCAGTTGCTAGTTCAGTAGATTGATGTGTTAGATATGCAGTTTTTATAGTGGTTCCAGGTGTTGTAATCATGTACTCCACTCTTCTCCTGTGATGTTGGAGGTAATTCACTAGAGATCTTTGATGTAGCTGTAACACAAATACCTAAGTTGCTTGTCCTTCAACAATAACTATGGCTTCACAAACTGAACACTTGGAACAGGTGAGATTGCTGTTCCAAAGTCTTCCACTGGTCCTTGAAGGGTAGGATTGCCTCTTCACCAGCTCCACCACAAACAATAGTCTTTCACACCTCAAAATATGTTTCACTGTCTCAGCAGGTTTCTTGTAAAGAAACATTGAATCAAGTAAGTGATTGACTTTCGTGACTTTGATCAGGATGATATGATCAAGTGACTTGAGATCTTCAAGTGAGTAGACTTGATGTAGCTTGAAAGCAGATTACACTTGAAGAATTATACTGGATCAGTAGCTTTATGCTCTGTAGGGTCAGCAAACTGTTTGATCGATTGAAATTTGATAGCTCAAGATAGATCCTTTTTCATCACTTGTTTCTGAATTAGGAGTCCTCTATCTATAGGTAGGAATCCTTGTGACTTGTATTGGAAATTCAAATATAGCCGTTTCGGACTTGTCCCATCTTGACTTGCTTTTTATTTGTTCCTAGGGATCGATAATCGCAGATTCCTTTTGATTGAGAAATGATATGTCCATCCTTTGACTTGTATCCATTGGATAAAGGTCTGAATCATCCCAACGTCCCTTTTATCTTAACCATTGATTTGTTTGATAAAATCAGAGGTTGTTAGCTGTCCCTTTCCTTGTAGTCTTCCAATGTAGCCTTTGAATAATTCGAAGTGTATCTATCAGCAGGTTCCTTTGAGCATGAGTCTGCTGAAGTACATATCAGTCAGCTGAACTAAATCTTGCTGTGTTTATGAAACAATGCAGCCGACTTCTTTTGTCTAACTTTTTATTGTGAAGTTAGACTACACCATTTGATCATAACCAAGTCCCAATCACCATTTAACTTACGGAACTTAGACCTTGTACAAAAGGTATATGTAATCAGTTTAGGTCATTGATAAGTAGAGATTTCGCAATCCGGCTCGATCAAATACAATTTATAAAACTCGAAACCTTAGGCAAAACTCACTTTCTAACCGCAAAGTGAACTGGTCGATCGTAGGTAGTGCGCTTGAGTCCGAGGTCGATCCCACGAGGAGATTGAATCAAATACAAAACTTGTGTTAAAATCAGAGGGCAAAGAGTATATGAACAAGACAAAAGATCGAAGCTTTTATTATTTCATGACATACACAAGGATCTGAATCAAGACTTTTATCCAGAGTAAATTTCATCAAACTAATGATCTACACAATCAAAACCATATTGAGAGAAAGCAAATCAAAATCAGGAAACTCACAATAATGAAGATCAAAAGATTGCAGATCAAGACTTTTGAATCCTAAATCAGCAAAATATATCAACCTTTAATTCATACAATGATCCCAGGCACGAACTCCACCAAACTATCGATCGAATATCATATTCTACTCCATATTTAAAAATCTAAACTAAGAAATTGAAATACGGGGCCTAGTCCAGAGCTCTAATCCGGCTATTTAGATGTCAACCTGTCATAACAACCGCCAAGCCGGTTGGGTTGAGCACCTAAGCCACCTCGAACTCGATCTAGGCCAATAAAAGTCAGAATATCTGTTTCTTAGGTTTAGCTGCTCTTAAATAGGCAGAAAATCGCGACCTTGACCTAGTTGGGCCGACCAACTTGGCCCATTTAACTCGTCTTCAGTAAATCGGTGATAACTTGCTGTGTAGAGCTCCGATTTGAACTATTCAAGATGCGTTGTAAAGCTCGTTAAATTCCTTACAACTTTCATGAAGACAACTTGACCAGAAAATGCCTCCAAGATATGTCAAAATAAAGATTAATGAACAGGCATGGTGAAATACTGATGTCGGCGCCAAACGCCCGTTTGAGTCCTTCCAAACGCTTGTTCGCCTGGAGAATATGATCATATTAGGGTTTTGTCTTCAGTGTACGGGTGTTTGCCTTTCTCTGAACGCCCGTCTGGTGAATCATGTCTTGAGGGCCAGACGCCCGTCTGGGAACCCTGCTCGTTCTTGTTATATGAGCTTCTTGATTCGAGCTGAACCTACCCAAACGCCCGTTTGGGGGTCATTTGGACGCCCGTCCAGCTGAAAACCTAACTTTCTGAATGAAGTATTAACTCTGTGGACGCCCGTTTGAGGCAGGCTTACTGCAGACGCCCGTTTGCCTTGACTTCACTCCAAACTTGGCTTTTCTTCCACTTTCATTCAATTCTCGTGCCACGAACATGTCTCTCATTCCAAAACATCACCCTCCGGGTCCTCGAGCCACCTAAGTCCTGCAATAAACACACTAACAAAATACCACGCGTAATCCCGCAAGACAAAAGTGCTCGGAAATGAGGTAAATATCGCTAAAATGGCGGAGTTTACTATCGATGTGACAGTTTAACTCCCCGTGCATATAACTTTCGATATTATACTCAAACAGGTCTACATCTACCCAAAATATGCCAATAAAGTGAAATCGGAGCTAGATCACATACAAAAGTGCAGTGAAGTTGACTCCCATCAGTCATCACAGACTTCCCTAAATTTCGATTTCATATCCTTGACTTTAATTACTAAGTTTGATCCCTTAGCCTTCAATAACTGAGTTTGAGCCCTCGTACTTCGGTCTTCAATGGGTTCCTAACTAGTCTACTGACCTTGGTACCCTACTGACCTAGACAAGTCTCTGGCTTTGATATAAGTCACCGGTGACCATTCTGATCTTGTTTGATCAAACATATACAAAGATCAAACTCTAATAAACCTATACATTTGATCTAGACATCTTTTTGCCTTTGCTCTATAACAGATAGTCTGGCACTCATCACTAAAACTTAAAAATAAGTCCAACAATTTCCCCCTTTTTGGTGATGATGCCAATACCCTCCTTACAGCAAAGCAAAAAGATTAAAAACAAAAACAAAACAAATTCCAGTCATTTCTCATTATAATCAATTTGTTCAAGAGTATTACAGTCTAGAATCAGCAAAAATAAAGCATATGAAGTAAGCTGATCTAGTGTCTTCTTTCTCTTTCTTCTCTTGCCTTCTCTACTTGCTCTTGATAGGCTCTTATTTCTCCAATCATTTCTCTCATCCATTCATTTTCAATAAGAGAGAAATCAACATGAGGATTCACTTCTTTCCACCATTTCCATGCTTCAGGAAGAGTAAGATTGATTTGATGTACTCTAAAGCCTAACTGCATGTATGCATGTTTGAATTCATTTAGTGATTCCCCTTTGCTGATGTGGTAGGTAAAATCTTTCCACCTCTTCCACCTCTATGAGCAGCTCTCAAGGCCTTGACTCTTGTTTCCTAAAACTTGAGTCCCAGAAAGGAGTTCAACCCTTCATGAAAGCCCTTGTCATGATAAGGTCTCATTTTGCTATTGTATACCTTCTTGTATTCTCTGAGAAGATCATCAGTGAGTGGAAGTCTGCCAGATACAGGTTCTCTGAATGCATTTGTATCATCTTCCCATCTTTTCTTAGCAAAAATTCTGGCAGCCTCTTTTGCTTCTGCTGTTTGGCTCTCTTTCCCCTTATTGACATCATCAACAAAACGGGATAGCAGGCCATGAACACTCTCCTGTGTGATAACTAGATTACTCAGTTGTCCCTCCATAATTTCAGTTCTTGTGTCAACTGCAGTAATCCTTGTTTGCATGGTTTGCTCCAGCAGATTGATCCTCTCAGTAAGCTTAGGATCCAATCCAGCAGGTTGAAGTGTTCCAGCAGCCTAAGCCACAACAGGCTTGGGTGCCTCAGCAAGTTTGTCAAGTTTTTGATGAATAGATGTAAATTGGTCTTTCAAAAACTTGTCCTTCAGTGTATTAAGGTCAGCAAGAGCATAATGAGTGGAGGTGATATTGGAGGCAACTGTTTCAGTAGTCCTCCCTCTATTTTCAACCAGATTGATTAAATCTTCAAACCTCTACTCTTGCCTGTCAAGTTGAGTTCTTAAACTGATAATATCACTCGACGATGACCCTCAACTCCTCCAAGACATGTCTTTGGTACCCCACGACCATTCCTCCATCACCCCATCACAGAGTTCTTCCACATTATACTGTGCTCTCTGTCTGCTGATAACCAAGGCAAAGCTCATATCCCTTCCAACAGGGTTAGGTCCTTGGAATTCCTCTAGAATGGGATCAAGAGCGGAGTTCTTCAAAAATAGGTACAAATTCCTGTGGTGCTTTTTCAGTCAACCTTGCATCCAGCATAATTAGAATCTGAGTAGGATATAACTTTGAAGGTTCCATCTTTTGAGTACCAAATTCCTACTTCCAAAGTCTCTTTAAGATACTTGAGAATTCTTTTGACTGCACCTAAATGACTTTCTTTAGGTTTTGATTGAAATCTTGCACAAACACCTACAACAAAGAATATATCAGTCTGTTTGGCGATGAAGTGTGACCAGATCGCCTATCATCCTTCTGTATAAGGTCTGATCAACATCTTTTCCTTCTTTATCTTCATCCAACCTTATGTTTGTACTCATAGGAGTTGATACCGTTGTGCTGTTTTCCATACCAAACTTCTTCAGCAGCTCCTTGGTATACTTGGTTTGATGAATGAAGATTCCATCTTTCATCTGTTTGACTTGCAAACCCAAAAAGTAATTCATTTCACTAATCATACTCATTTGGAACTTACTTTTCATCAGATTTGCAAACTTTTCACAAAGTAAGTCATTTTCAGAACCAAAGATTATGTCATCAACATAAATTTGTACCAGCAGGGTGCTGTCTCCTTCACTGATTCTGAAAAGAGTCTTGTCAATGGTACCTTTGGTAAATCTATTGTCCACCAAGAATTGAGATAGGGTCTCATACCATGCTCTTGGTGCTTGTTTCAAACCATAAAGTGCTTTGTTGAGTCTGTACACTTTATCTTCTTGATCTTTAACTTCAAAACCAGGAGGTTGCTGAACATAGACCTCCTCTTCTAGAATGCCATTCAGAAAAGCACTTTTGACATCCATTTGATATACTTTGAAGTTTTTATAAGCAGCATATGCCAGGAATAATCTGATAGCTTCCAATCTTGCAACAGGGGCATATGTCTCATCAAAATCTATACCTTCTGCTTGAGAATAGCCTTTTGCTACTAGTCTGGCCTTGTTCCTTACAATGGTACCAGATTCATCCAGTTTGTTTCTGTATACCCATTTTGTGCCAATTATATTTGCATGATTAGGCCTTTCCACTAGTGTCCAAACTTGATTTCTTTCAAATTCATTAAACTCTTCTTGCATAGCAATTATCCAATCTGGATGTGATATTGCTTCTTCAACAACTTTAGGTTTCATTTGAGATAGAAAACATGTGAACATTGCTTCTAGCTGTCTTCTGGTCCTCACACCTTCCTGTATGTTGCCAATAACTTGTTCAGCAGGGTGATCTCTTAACCATTGTGGATTCTAGTTAGATTGATTCTTAGGAACATCATCTTCAGTAGGGTCTGCTGTAGCATCAGGGGGTTCAACAGATCCTTGAACTGCCTCAGTTGTTGCATCAGTAGTGTTACTAGCAGGGTGTTCAACAGGGGCAGAGTTAGAAACTTTTAAGTCATTGAACCTTTCCAGGACATTAACACATTCTTGATCAGTGACTTGTCGATTCTCAGTAGGTTCTGAATCTTCATCTTCCATTCCAGTGAACTTGGGTTCATCAAACACAACATGTATAGTTTCTTCATGTTTCAGTGTCTTTTTGTTCAGTACCCTGAATGCCTTGCTGACAGAAGAATATCCCAAGAAAATTCCTTCATCTGACTTGGGTTGGAAGGTCTTCAATTGCTCCTTATGATTTAAGATAAAACATTTGCTTCCAAATGGATGAAAGTAAGATATATTAGGTATCCTTCCATTCCAAATCTCATAAGGTGTCTTCAAAGTGACTTCTTGTTCACTTGAGGTTCTATTTTGTGTATAGCATCTTTGTATTAATCTGCTTGAAATTTCAATACCTTTCTGTAACAATGCTTCACAAATCATAGTTCTTCCCGCTTCTTTTAGAGTCATGTTTCTTCTCTCAAAGAACCCCATTTTTTGAGGTGTACCAAATAAATGACAAGTTGATGTAGTACACCATTTTGTTCACAATATTCTCTTATAACTTTGTTGAGAAATTCAGTACCCTTGTCTGATCTGATCTTTACTACTGTCACACTTTTCTCATTTTGCAATCTCTTCAAAAGTTATGGCATCTTTTGGAGTGTTTCACTTTTCTTATTCATGAATACCACCCAAGTGTATCTTGAATAATCATCCACAACAACTAAAGTGTACTTCTTTCCTGTTACACTTGTTGGAGGCACTGGTCCAAATAGATCCATGTGCATCAGCTCCAACACTCTCTTAGTTGATTGCTTTGTTTTTGACTTGAAGCTTGATTTTGTTTGTTTACCTTGCTGACAAGCATCACATATAGCATCCTTCTTGAATGTGATCTCAGGTAAACCAATCACCAATTTCTTCTTTACCAACTGATTGATATCATCAAAATTTAGATGATTCAACTTCTTGTGCCATAACCAATTGAGTTCTGACTTGGTATGCACTATCAGGCAGGTTTCTGGAACTGCAGTTGACCAATCCACAACATACATATTTTGTTGTCTTTTTCCAGCCAACACAACTTGATCACCTCTTTTAACAGTACATGTACCTTTGTCAAAAGTGACCTTGTAACCCATGTCACAGAATTGTCCAGTGCTCAGCAAGTTGTAGTCCAGTCCTTCAACATATGCAACATTCATGATTGTTAGTCCATTTCTCACAAGTGTGTCATACCCTCTTGTGTAACCAGGTGTGTTCTTGTTTCCAAAGTTCACTCTTGGACCATCGTTTGCTACATAGCTTGACAGACAGTGCTTATTCTTTGTCATATGTCTGGAACATCCACTGTCAAAGTACCAGACACCCTACAAAACAAAATTAATGCATTTTAGGTACCCAAAACTGTTTGGGTCCATGATGGTCAGTGGTAAACATGACTCCTGGCAAGTTCCCTTAAGGTCTTCTTCTAAAGGTATCATACTTATGTTCATACATGTATTCCACACATCCATAAGGTCTAACATTTGGTTGTGTGGGATTCACATATACTTTCTGGCTTTTTGGTATATAGAGCTGTTTGAAGTGATTTCTCTTGTTAGAAGCACCAGTATAACCATAGGTTTGATGTCCGTTAGAGCATGTACTGTAAATATGGAGTCTCTGTTGAGGTCCTGTTTGAGGTCTTATATAAGTCCTCTGTTTGATTCCATTGCCTAGGTTTTACCATAGCAAAGTGTGGTTATATCTCATTTTTTTATCGGTGAAAGGCGTGAATATTCCAATCATCATCAGTAGGGAACAGTCTACCTTTCCCCCTGAGATAAGTATCCCTTGAATGATTAACATTTTTGGGTTTAGGATTCTTATCCTTGGAATATTTCGATTTTTACCCTTTTGTGGTCCAGCCAGACTTGGTAGCAGTGTCCTGCTATCAAGAGTCTAGAAGCATGCAGCATGATCCTACCTTTGCATTTATTCTTCTTGTTAGGTGCTGCTGACCTTTTTGACTTCTGATGTTGCTTTCTTGAAATTTTCTCAGTAGGCTTTATTGTCTCAGCAACCCTACTTGGAGTTGGATCTTGTGCAGGTACAAACTTAGGACCAATTCTGGCACTAGGTTCATTAACCTTACTGGATCCACTCCTGTTGGATTGTTGAGTTCCGAATCCAAGACCTGTCCTGTCACCATAGGGCTTCCCAGATTTGAATACGATTGTAGGAACAAGATTGTTCAAATAGATTCAGCACACCGAATCTTGTGAGATTTATTGTGATTCTGTCCAACCTCTTTTTCCTTTCCTTTGAGAATTCTCAATTCAGCTTTCAATCTTTCAACTTCTGATTGAAGAGCTTCTTTTTTTGCCTTCACAATCTCATAACCAGATTGTATTATCCTCAGTTGATTAAGGATGGCATCTAAAGTTTCTTCATTATCAGAATTTTTGGGATTTGAACCACAGGTGGATTCACAATCACTTTCAGCAGGAGTATTAATTGATACAAAATTGTATACCTCCTCTGTTTCATCCATGTTTGCCATCAAGGCATAATCATCCATTTCAGCAATAAGTGCAGTGTCATCAGATTCATTTCCCTTATCTGATTCAACTTCATAACCAGACTCATCTTCAGCAACCATAGCTTTCTTTCCATGTCTTCTTTGCTGACTTTTGCTCTTTTGTAGATCTGGACAATCAGGTCTGAAATGTCCAGGCTTCTTGCAGTTAAAGCAAAGGTAATCTGGTTCCTTTTTCTATTTTAACTCAGGAAAATCAGGTTTGAAGTGTCCTGGTTTCTTGCAATGATAACACAAGTAATCATTGTCTTTCTTTGATTCTTCCTTTTTCTTTTCACTGATTTTCTTTGTGAAATTCCTTGGTGAACTCTTTCCAGTTTTCATCAATCTAATTTTCTTGCTCAGTAAAGCAATCTGCTCTTGCATCTCATCCAACAACTCATCTTGAGCTCCTGATGTTTCTTCTTGATGAGCAGCAGCCAATGCTGTAGTCTCTGGTTCTTCTTTTTCTGTCTCTGGCACCAGTTTCTTACTAAATTCATATGCCTTGAGATCTGAGAATAATTTGAAGGTGTCTTCCTCATGTAGACTTCTCATTTCTTCTATTGCTGTCACCTTCATCTCCCACACTTCCTTTGCAGGTAATGCTTCCAAGATTTTTGAATTTACTTCTTTTTGTGAGTACTTCACATTCAACAGGGTGAGTTCATCCATGATTGCATTGAACCTAGACTCCATTTGTTCAATGGTTTCATTTGGTTTCATTTTGAACTCTTGGAACTTCTTCTTTGCTACACTGATCTTCTTCTTTGCTACACTGATCTTCTTCTTTTTGATAGCATCAGTGCCTTCACAGATTAACTGCAACTTGTCCCAAAGTTCCATGGCAGTTCTGCAATCTTTCACCTTCATATACATATTGCTATCCAGAGTTCTGTAAATGATATCAATAGCAATGTTGTTGAGATTAGATCTCTTTCTATCTTCAGCTGTCCATTCTCTCTTTGGCTTAGGAATGTACTGAATCTCATTATCCACAGTTACGGCTTTTGTGATCTCCAGTGGTCCATCAGTCAGTACATCCATCATTTCATCATGTGTTGCAGCTAGATAAGCCTGCATACGACGTTTGTATCATCAAAATGATCTAAAGAACACATCAGCATTGTTCTAGCATACTGGTTGTTGTCCATGATGCAAAGTTTTGAAAATCAGAAATTTGAAAAAGGTTTTCAAAGTATTTTCACAAGTACAATAAGTAGGATTACTTCAGAATAGAAGCACTGCTCCAATACCAATTTTTGGTCCCTTGAAAAGGCTTTGGTTAAGTTTAGATGGGGGTGAATAAACTTATCACTTAAAACTTTTTGGAGTTAACAAACTCAAAGAACTTCAATGAATCGCCGATACTCGATAGTCTGCTGACTATTGACTTTACTGAATTTGTTGCAGCAGAATATATTTAAAAATTAAGCCTTAATACTTGTTGTTAAAAATATGTTACTAAGTATTAGATACTCAGTAGTGTATGTGTGTGAATCAGTTGCTAGTTCAGTAGATTGATGTGTTAGATATACTATATGCGAATATAAAATGTAAAGTAAGTAGGCGGTTTTATAGTGGTTCCAGGTGGTGTAATCCTGTACTCCACTCTTCTCCTGTGATGTTGGAGGTAATTCACTAGAGATCTTTGATGTAGCTGTTACACAAATCCCTAAGTTGCTTGTCCTTCACCAATAACTATGGCTTCACAAACTGAACACTTGGAACATGTGAGATTGCTGTTCCAAAGTCTTCCACTGGTCCTTGAAGGGTAGGATTGCCTCTTCACCAGCTCCACCACAAACAATAGTCTTTCACACCTCAAAAGATGCTTCACTGTCTCAGCAGGTTTCTTGTAAAGAAACATTGAATCAAGTAAGTGATTCAGCTTTCAGCAGCTTGATCAGGATGATATGATCAGCAGCTTGAGATCTTCAAGTGAGTAGACTTGATGTAGCTTGAAAGCAGATTACACTTGAAGAATTATACTGGATCAGTAGCTTTATGCTCAGTAGGGTCAGCAAGCTGTTTGATTGATTGAAATTTGATAGCTCAAGATAGATCCTTAATTTTCACCACTTGTTTCTGAATTAGGAGTCCTCTATTTATAGGTAGGAATCCTTGTGACTTGTATTTGAAATTCAAATATAGCCGTTTCAGACTTGTCCCATCTTGACTTGCTTTTTCTGACTGTTCCTAGGACTGACACTGTCAGATTCCTTTTTGACAGTAAACAGTCTGTCCATCCTTTGACTTGTATCCATTGGATAAAGGTCTGAATCATCCCAACGTCCCTTTAATCTTTACCATTGATTTGTTTGATAAAATCAGAGGTTGTTAGCTGTCCCTTTCCTTGTAGTCTTCCAATGTAGCCTTTGAATAATTCGAAGTGTATCTATCAGCAGGTTCCTTTGAGCATGAGTCTGCTGAAGTACATATCAATCAGCTGAACTAAATCTTGCTGTGTTTATGAAACAATGCAGCTGACTTCTTTTGTCTAAATTTTTATTGTGAAGTTAGACTACACCATTTGATCATAACCAAGTCCCAATCACCATTTAACTTATGGAACTTAGACCTTGTACCCAAGGTATATGTAATAAGTTTAGGTCATCACAGACTTCCCTAAATTCTGATTTCATATCCTTGACTTTAATTACTAAGTTTGATCCCTTAGCCTTCAATAACTGAGTTTGAGCCTCACTCTTCGGGTCTTCAAGAGGTTCCTAACTAGTCTACTGACCTAGGTACCCTACTGACCTAGACAAGTCTGCTGAGATAAGTCAGCTGACCATTACAGTGCCTATTTGATCAAACCTATACAAAGATCAAACTCTAATAAACCTATACATTTGATCTTGACATCTTTTGCCTTTGCTCTATAACTGCTAGTCTGGCACTCATCACTAAAACTTAAAAATAAGTCCAACAAGAAAAATTCAAAGTGCAGTCACAATGGTGGGGATTTTGTTCTGCCGGATAGAGATCAACAAAAAAATCTCTCATCATGTTTTGAATTTCAAGTTCATCACTGGTCCATTCTCCATCTGCTTTTCTCAGCACTTTAACAGTCTTACATTACTTTCTTTTCAGAGCTGTGAGGTGGTAATAGTATGTATTGTGCTCACCCTCCACAAACCCCTGGGGACGGGATCTTTGGTGCCATAAATTTTCTTCCTGAATTAGGATATTATTGTACTCTTCCTTCAACTGCCTCTCCAAATTATGTAGAAACTCGGATGGATGTGTATCCATGGAGTGCTGGACCCCCTTTAGACGGTTCAAACAATTCGTTTTACGGTAGAAAATATTGCCAAAAGTATTCCGGTTCCAGATTTGTGTTTCACCATAAAATTCTCAATAGTACCACTCATGTGTAGAGTAGACGTATCCTAATGTTGCTGCACAAAATCCATAAAACCGTCATGTTCCAACCAAGCATTAAGAAAGCGTTTACCGTTACCCCTATTTTGATTTTGTTTCCTCGGTGCAAAGCTGAGTAATAGAGGATGATGGTCGGAGTGTGTCTTTGGGAGATGTACAAGGCTAGTTTCCGGGAACTTTAACACCCACTCACTAGTACTCCAGACTTGATCCAACCTTTCTTCAGTATGAGACCCATGGAATAACGGGCCCTTCCAGGTATATCACAGGCCTTGAAAATCCAACCCAGAAGGTTACAATAGTCAACCATAGCCCGCATACTTTCTATATTTTTTCTAGAAACAATTCTCCCGCCCCGCTTATCAACTTGTTCAATCACTTGGTTAAAATCCCCTATGAGGCACCAAGGATACTTAATAACAGCAACAAGTCTCTTCAGATAATCCCACAACTCTGATCTCATACTAGGGGAAGGGAAAGCATAAATAATAGAAAGAAGCCAATCAATACCTGAGTTATGACACAAAGTAATGTTCAGGCATTGGTTGGTGCACGAAAGGTACCTCAGCTCCACGGTATTGTCATTCCAAAAACACCAAATTCCTCCAGCGAACCCTCTTGCTTCAACACATATAGCTTTGTTAAAATTCCAAGCCGTTATAATTCTATTCGCTTTGTAGCTCTCAACTCTAGTTTCCAACAGACATACGATGTTGGGTCTATGACTCTTTACAATTTCCTTGAGATTGAGGAAGAATTCAGATGAACATGTTCCTCTACAATTCCAAGTAATAATCTTCATAAGGTCCTTCGGAGAAGTTAAGAAGATGGGGGGATCGTCCCACCCATGGTATCCATATCGTCTGGGTGTTCATCCCTGAGCCTCCAATTGACTACATCTCTGCATCCAACCACAATTAATTCCCCGTATTTCTTCTGGTTATCTACAATGTCCGGTGGATTTGACTTAAGATAGGCATATTTATTATCTTTCGAATTGCTTTGGTTTGAGTTGTTTTCTGAAGGGGTTCCTGTTGTTTTATCTGGTGGGATGGTTGTCCTTGATTTGGATTCCCTCTGGTTGGAAATGTCATTGAGAGGATTTGGCACACTGCCTTGGGTCCTCCAAATCCCCACTGATGAAGATGGTCGTTTTGTTGGTGTTGAGGGCGTGTTTGTGGTAGCCGAGGGTTCCTTTCGCTTGGTCTGTTCGGTTGTCATTGATGCTTTTTTTCCTAAGATTTTAGAGCTTTACCTTGGTGTCTAATTATTTAATGGGCCTTTTGGATCATCCCTTCTCAATAGTGTTACATTTGGTGCCACTTTGGATTCTGATGCTTCTTCCAGTTTTCTTTTAAATCTTGCAATCTCATCTATTGGTTCATTTTCCTCATATACAGTCTCAGAGGTATCCTCATCATCAGAAAAGATCTCAAACCTGGAACCCGATGGTCCCACATGATCTCTCCTGCCCTTCTCAGAATCATCTCGATTTGCAGTGTTATTCGTTTGTTTTTCTCCGTTGCTCATTGGTTTGCCTCCATTACCCTTTGGCCCCCCGGTGGGTCTCTATTTTGGGCAATCATCCATGGACCAAAAGGTTTCCCGGGTGTAGGACCTTTGAGGGATTTTAGGATGAAGAATGCCTGATGCAGGGTGAACATGATCACCTGAACCAGGATTGTGCAATTGGGAACAATCCTATGTTTTATGGCCCCACACTTGGAAGCAAATCATTTGCAATCCCTCATATTCGACATGAAATTTGTTACCATTCAATACCACTGCGTGTCTCAAAACTTGATGCAAATTCATATCCACACAGATTCTAGCGTATCTTCCTCGGACTGAACCTGTGGTTACAATGTCGGTTTTAATTGGTTTGCCCACTCATCTTGCCAGCTTGAGGACGAAGTCCGTCAATTCAAACAACTCCAAAGGGACCGCAGGGAACCGAACCCACACTGAAGTTGATGTGATCTTTTCTTTAGAAGGCACAAAAAAGGTCTCCAACACATCACTGTTAAATAGTGTCCTTGGATGAGCCAACGACCTTTCCCCAATGCAATTACATAATCCTCTTTCCAACAGAATCTTACAATGTAGTAATCCAGATCGAGGTCCACAATGTCTAACATACCCTTAGTGAACCACATACTAATTAGCCGTTGTTGCAGTATGCAAAATGAGACATTCCAGCCTAGCACTTTGACAATTACTTCCCTCCTCTATGGCCTCCACAAAACGATGCAGTCCTCCACCGGGATATCGATCGGGTCGTCATCAGTTTCATTCCCCTCCAATTCTCTACAATCTGAATGAAATCTGCTATGTCGGACTCGTCCTCCCCAGCTCCGGTATACAATTGTTCCCTGAGGCTAGTTCGCTTTAGCAGATCAACCCCACTCCTCTTTTGCCAAGCTGACTGTGGTTCACTCGCCCCCGGAAGTCTGCCTTCCACCGGTCATTGCTTCATTGCAGCAGGTCTTCTTCCTAAACTGAGTGCTCACCGCCATCCAGATCCATCGTGAAGGTATGATCCATTTCCTTTTAAGCGAATGTCATCAACTTTAGTAGACTTTTTTTACCTCTCATTGTTTTAAAATAAGGGAAAATTGACTAAAATGACACAAAATATACTTAAATAGGAAAATAGAACATGTTAAACATTTCATTGGTTATAAGGACGAAAATTAATTAGCTCGACATAAATAACCTTATCCGACAGAGGCTTATTGAGTGATTTGCCCTCAACCTTGTTTTCTTCTTTTGGCTCAGCTCCGATATAGATCAGACGACGACAATCGAATTGGATAGATGAGAAGGGGATTGCTGCCGTCGTTTCTTTCTACGCACGATCGGATTTGATTCAAATTCAGGTTTTTATTTTTTGATTGGACTTTGGAGAATTAATCCATGCCAAGACCATGAACTAGAAGGTTGGCGTCTCCAACGAGTTGAATGCACAACATAGGAAGGTATTTCTATTTTTTAGCTTATTATTGTTGGGTAAATTTATCAATCTAGCATGATGTCTAATAATTTTTAACAAGCAATCTGAACACTTAAATCAGATGAACAAGTATGAACAGAAAATTAGTAAAATGGGACAAGAAAACTTATTGACTGAGGTGCGTAGAACGCTGTCCTTAAGACGTTTTTGCCCCGATTTTGTGCACGCGGTAATGGAAATCATCTCCTAAGATACAACAGTCATACCTTCTTCGGATTGTTGCACTTCAATGAGAAAAAGACGACGAACCGATCATGTTCTGTAAATCTCTTCTTGACTCGAAAAATATGCAAAGTCATGTGTTTCCGAATGCTATGAATAACATGATTAAGAAGCCGGCCTTTGAATGAGAATAAATTTCTTATGAAAAAAAAATTTGAAGCACCATCACTTGTGTGCTAGGATTTTATAGGAGAAAATGGAGATTATTTACTACCAGTTGCGTCTTTTCAAGATGATTCAACCGAACAGTTGCAACCCTTATGTGGTTGCAAGCTTTCACCGAACCGATGCAACTCGTTGTCACATGTTCATTCAGATTTTTCCCTCAATTATTAATTTTTTATTCAAAATTCTCCAACAATTATTTGGGTTTTTTTTATCGTATTTGCATTTGGTTTGTGTTACATATTTGGTGGTTACCATTTCCACTAGTCTCTCTCTTTTATCACATTTGTAAAGGGGTTTCCCAAAATAGAATGGCACTTGTAGGGAATAGAGCTGTTAACGAGCCGAGTCGAGCCGAGTATTGGTGGTTCGAACTCGAGCTCGTTAAGCTCATGAGCTCGTCCGAGCTCGTTCGTTTGTTAAACGAACAAAAAATTCTGTTCGAGCTCGGCTCGTTTAAAAGATAAAATGTTCGAGCTCGGCTCGTTAGACATATTTTTTTGTCTTTTGGCTCGACTTTGGCTCGAATTCGGCTCGAGCTCGGTTCGTTAAGATATAAAACACAAAGTGCTAATGTAAAAATAACATTTTAGACATTAAAATTACATATATTATAAGCATATAAGCATGTTCGCGAACATTATATAAGCATGTTCGCGAACTTAATAAGCATGTTCGCAAACATAATAAGCACGTTCGCGAACATAATCGAACGTTCGCGAACCAAGCTCGAGCTCGGCTCGTTAAGCAAACGAGCCTACAATCATGTTCGAGCTCGGCTCGTTAAGCTAAACGAACAAACGATCACGAACACTAACAAGCCGAACACGAACTTGTTCACGAGCGGCTCTGTTCGTTTAACAGCTCTAGACTAGGGAATTTTAATAAATAGTAACTGTTAGCTGTTTACTTGATGATGTCATTCACCTCGTGGTGGGTATCTTTCCTTCTGTTATTTGTTTGTTAGGGATGAAAGCATGGAAGATTAGCCGAGAGCGAGGTTGTTAGCTTAGTCACTTGGTGTATTTAAGTGAAATTATGGCTATAATTTTGTTTTATCGAGAAATTAATGAAATCATTTTCTTCCTCAAGTTTTCTTCTCTCTTCTTCCTGCATTTCTCTCTGAAATCTACCCTCCCCCTTCCTTATCTATCTATTTTTCTCGCATTTTGTTTGTTGTTTGGTTACATTTGGTATCGAGAACGGTATGGCGAGAGGTAAACTGATAAAACCGGTGATGATGTTCTCAAAACCTAGGCTAAGATTAACGAGGCAATGCTATAGTTTCGTGATGAAACTAAGTCGGAAATGGCGGAAATGCGTTCCCAGATGAGTACCATGATGTCCCTGCTCCAAAATTAAAGTAAAGAAAAGGAAACTGCTGCAATTCAAGAGGATAGGTCAGTCCCTCTGCTACCCACTCCTTCTACTTCTCAATCAAGGATGAACTAGGTTAGATTTGAGTACGAAACATATGAGACCAGACCCCCTAAGCTTGATTTCCCCACTTTTGATGGTAACAACCCAAGGGATTGGGTTAGGATGTGTGAAGGCTATTTTCACATTAATAAGATTTCGGATGACCACATGGTTGGATTAACAGAACTGTATCTCAGACGATTGGCTAATAGGTAGTATGAGGGATGGAAACTGAGTTTCCTAAGTCATCATGGCATTTCTTTAGCCAAGAGGTATGTAGGAGATTTTGGAATCGGGCCTTTGAAGATGTGTTGGATGAGTTTGAGAAGCTAAGCCAGCAAAGGACGATGGATGAGTATCTAGCTTCATTTGAAGATCTAAAGGGTCTAGTGAAGCAACACAATCCTAAATTACCAGATGAATATTATGTTAAAAGGTGTATTGGATGGCTCAATTCTGAGATCAATCCAATGGTTCGAATGATGTCCCCAAAAACTACTATTAAGGCCCTAGAAATTGCTAGATCACAGGAAGTTATGGCAGATTCAATTGTCATGAGTGCTAGGACTGGTATTAAACCTGTAACCCTGCAACCCAAGGCTCAAATCAGCACCAGAAAACCAATTGGCCTCGCTAATACAAGTAAACCAGCTAGTCCTGTGTAGAAGTTTATTTCCCTTGCTCAGTTACAAAAGAAAATAGCTAAGGGATTATGCTTTAGATGTGATGAGAAATTCAGCCCTGGCCAACAATGTAAACAGAAACAACTCAATTGCATTTTAGTGGATGGAGATGAAGCTAATGGAGAAATAGTGGCTGAAGAGGTAGTTACTGTGGCTGATGGGAATAAGATGTATAGTGATTCAGAATGTCCTAATCTGCCATGGATGATGAGTTACCATAGATTCCACCATGATGTGAGGTTGATTAAGTTGGTGGATGTGATATGGTTTTAGGAGTAGACTGGATGAGGAGGTACAACCAAATGACCTTTGACTTGACAAGCTGCAGCTTTAGTTTAAGAATGATGGTGAGGACATCATCCTCAAGAGCATGGGAGAAAGGGCCCAACTTAAAATGATCAGTTGCAATGAGATAAAAAAAATACATGAAACAGGGAGCCTGGGGACTTTTGGGGTGTTTGCATTCAATACAAACAGAGATACTCCTTATGATAAGACCAGAAATACAACAGTTGTTAGATTCTTACACAGACATATACAAAGAGCTTAAGGAATTACCACCAGAGAGGGATTGGGTCCATAGCATTGATTTGATACCGGGGTTTGTCCCATTCAAGAGCAGGCCAATAAATTCCCTCACCAGCTCAATTGAGAGATAGAAGAAATGGTTGATGAATTGTTAAAGCAAGGCATTATCCAACCCAGCAATAGCCCTTATGCCCCCTCTATGTTATTAGTCAGAAAGAATGATGAAGGATAGAGACTTTGTGTGGATTACCAAAAACTTAATGAACACATTGTCAAAGACTGGTACCCAATCCTAATAATTGATGAGCTTTTGGATGAACTGGGAGCTGCTAAGTACTTCTTAAAAGTAGATTTAAGGTGTATTTTCCATCAAATCAGGATGAAGATGCAAGACATTGAGAAGACTACATTTGTGACACATGAGGGTCATTATGAATATAGGGAGATGCCATTTGGGCTAACTAATGCACCTTCTACCTTCAAAAAATGCATGAATATGATACTCAAACCCTATATTAGGAAGTTCATATTGGTGTTTTTTTTATGACATTTTGATCTACAGCCTTGATCTCAATTCACATCTCAAGAACATTGAGCTGGTTTTTCAGTTACTAAAGAAGCACAAGATGTATGCCAAGGTTAGTAAGTGTTCCTTTGGGCAATCAAAAGTGGGATATCTAGGCCATGTCATCCAAAATGGGGAAGACCAGGCTGAGATTGAGAAGATTGGAGCAGTAAAACAGTGGCCTAAGCCTAAGAATATCACAGAATTGAGGGGATTCTTAGGGCTTATAGGTTTCTACAGCAGATTTATCAAGCAGTATGGGCTAATGGCCAGACCATTGACCGAGGTTTTGAAGAAATATGGGTTTTCATGGAATTCTGAGGCTGATGATGCTTTTGAGAGGTTGAAATTGGCATTGTGTAGCTCTCATGTACTAGCATTACCAGATTTCTCAGTCCAATTTTGCATAGAGACAGATGTCTGCCAATATAGAATGGGAGTTGTTTTGCAACAAAATGGGAGACCAATCTATTATCTTAGTAAAGCTTTCAAACCTAGGGATTTGGGGTTATCCACATATGAGAAAGAGCTTATGGCTGTTATTATGGCAGTCACTAAGTGGATACATTGTATCCAAGGAAGGGAGTTCATTATAAAGACAGATCAACAAAGATTAAAATACTTGTTGGATCAGAGGGCCACTTCTAGTCTCCAGCAAAAAGGGGTTTCTAAGTTAATGTGGTTGCATTTCAGAATTGAATACAGGAAGGGTAGGGACAATGTGGTTGTTGATGCATTGTCCAGACAACCACAAGCATCAAAGCAATCGGCATATGTTGCTATTAGATCTCCAGTATGGCTCCAAGATGTGATTGATAGCTATGTATCAGACCAATAGAGCACTGAAAAGATCCAAGAATTACCGGTGAATAAGGCCTCTATTCCAAATTATAATAAGCAGCAAATGGTTCTTATATATAAGAACAGGATCTATGTTGGTAGTGGTGGAAATATCAGGCGGAATATTTTACAGCAGCTCCATGACCCCCCTATAGGGGGTCACCCTGGGATACAATAAGAGAGTTTCCTCCTTGTTCTATTGGCCCAACCTTCTCAAGAATGTGGAGAATCTAGTAAAAACTTTCTAACTTGCCAGCAATGTAAGGATGTACATCACCACTGTTAGGTGTAATGCCCGAAAGACAATTTTGTAATTGTTTTATCTAATAAATGAAATGATATTATTATTCATATTTATTATTCTCATATTCACCGATGTGATAATAGTATTTACACTACAGAAAACCCTAAAGTATATCGTTTATGTAATCACTTAACTCAGTGTATGGGATATACACGGGAGGATTGAGTTAGTGAAGATGTACTTAAAATACAATTAGCCTATAGTGAAGTTAATCGAGAGTATCGGGTCTCTCCTTTAACGTGCTATTAATGCCTCTAACAAAATAGGTGTGATTGTCTTATCCGGACTTTCGGTTAAGAGAACCTAGTGGGGCATTTATATATGATAGATATATCATATGTATTTGGACCGATTTGATTAGAGTTCACGATATGATTCCGTAATCGAGAAGTCTTATCGAATCAATCGATGATCATATTTATGGATATATCTTAATCCCGAGGTGATCGTCAACCGCTTGAATCAAGATGAGGTTTGACTTGACGGTTAAGGATTACGGTGAGTCTCGTGATCCGAATTACCCCATCTTGGCATTGTAATCGATTGAGTGAGTAGTCCGTGTTATCACAGATACGGAATCCATTCCTTCCATTTATGGAAGTAGATAGACAGTTCCCTTATTTGTTAATCCTAGAAACTGATCGATCGTACGAGTTCATATTACACTGATTAGCTACCAATGAGTTGTATGAATTAATTGATCACTAGGGGTTAATGGTAAATAAGGATAAGAGGTTTTAAAAAGGGTTAACGGTAACTTCCCGATTTAGAATGAATAAGATCTATGGAGGATTAATCCATATGTAATGATTATATCAATGGACGCTTATTATCATTCTCGTGAGAAGATAAATATAATCTCCTAATCGGAGGAGTGCAGTCACGGGATTATGGTGGCATATTCATGTGATTGATTTATCGAATATAATTATTACATTCGTAAGATAATTATTTATTTGATTTATCGGAGTCACGATTATTAGTCCATGGTCCCCGACGTGCCTCCAATATAGCATAGCTATTCTCGGACGTCGAATCCTAATAATATTAATTTTAGTTCTTATTAGAATTTAATTAAAACGATATGTGAATTAATTGTTTAGTGGACTATTAAATTAGTTGGGCTAAATAATTAAATATGTGAAAAAAGACATTTTTCATAATCTTGGCCCAATTAGTGTGTTATGGCCGAAAATAATATTGACTAGGTCAATAAGGAATTTTCGGCCAAGGCTTGTTTTAGTGAACAAGAAATTGTTTTCTTGTGGATTAATAAGACATGTGCACAAAATATTTATTAGATAAATATTTTATGGTAAAAAATAAAGATAAAGATTATTCTAGATTTGTTCTAGGATATTCTAGGATTATCTTTTATTTATTGGATTTATTTATTTGGCAAAATAAAATCCTTAGATGACAAGAAGAGCTCTCCTATATAAAGAGGCTTTTCCTAACACATACATACACTACAATTTTTTACTTCTATCTCTTAGAGAGAAGAAGATAAAATTCGGCCAAGGGGAAGTGAGGGAAAATCTTGGAGGTTTTCCGGGTAGCATATCGGGAGGGTTCGAGACGAGGATTTCCTTCCACCGGGAGTTGCTCGGATCACACGTGCGGAAGATCGTGGTGCTCTTCACACCATTTTTTGTTCTTGCTATTGCGGTTCTTCTACTTGGATTTTGAGATCCAAGAGGTATGTTCTACAACCCCCAGCAGAGTAGATCTAGTTATTTTATTATGTATAAATTATAGATCTAGATCCTTAAATCGCTTCCGTTGCGGATGGTATTACTAACAACCACCATGTTGGGCTGCTCCATCCTTTGCCAATCCCTAATCAGGCACGGAAGAGTGTAGATATGGATTTTATAGAAGGATTACCTAAATCAAAAGGTAAATAAGTGATCCTAGTGGTGGTGAATGGGTACACTAAGTATGCCCACTTTATCCCATTAGATAAGGGGTGAGCTTGGATTGGTTTGGGGGGTTTGGTTTGGTTTTGAAAGACTCGGGTTGGTTTGGAGTGCCATAATTCGTTCCCCAAACAAAACCAAAACGAAGTCAACCCAATGGTTTGGTTCGAATTGGTTTCGGTTTGGATTGGATTGGTTTCGGTTTAACAAGCCTAATCTTAATAAAAATTGACAAAACCAACATTTTTTACATAAACTCTAAGTAGCTACATACATTACAATATAATTTAGCTACATACATGCATTTACTGATTTACATATTTACATCAAAAGAGCAAAATGCTGAATGTTGACACAACAAAATGATCAAAACACCATGCGCGTCTTCCAACCAAAACAACATTGCAAACCACAGCAAAAACAAGCATCCAATCCAACTCCAACAGCAGCCAACAAAACCTACAACCTCCATGGCTCCATGAAAAAAACAATGAAATAGAATTAGATCAATGTTCATTTTTTCAATGAGAAAAATAGGACAAGTCCAACTTGCATGACTGAGTAGGAGAATGATCAAAATGAATGTACCATTTTGTGTTTCCAAGCAGCAGCCAACATTTAAAGCAAAAATTGCAACTTGAATATAACATAGAGAAATAAAAACAATAAGGCCAATCACAATGGCCTAAAGCTTTCCCATTGTCACTTATCATCAAAAGCATCAAAATTGTCCTGCGTGGCATTATAATGCCATTCCTATTCACATTCCCCCACACAATGGCTTTAAAAGACCACAGTTGATTTTACCAACGGATATAAATTTTCCTACCGAAAATGGGTATAAGACAAATGAGTATAATATATAATGAGTATAATATATAATATATATAATTAATGTATTAAAATTTTGGTTTGGTTTGGTTTGGATTGGGTGTAAAAAAAAATATCCGAAACCAATCCAATGCAGTTTGGTTTGGTTCCAAACCAAACCAATTCATTTGGTTTGCTATTGGTTTGGTTAATTCAGATTGGTTTGGATCGGTTTACGGTTTGGATTGGTTTACTGGTTGTTTTGCTCAGCCATACTACTTCTATGATTGTGGCACAAGAATTCTTTGCATTAGTGTATCGTTTGCATGGGACTCTACAGACCATCATCACAGACAGAGAGAAGATTTGGACAACAGAATTTTGGAGGATCATGATGGATTTAGCAGGGGTAAAATTGAATATTAGCTTAGCCTACCACCCCAAACTGATGGCCAGGCTGAAAGAGTCAATCAGTGTGTAGAGATGTATCCGAGGTGCATGTGTTTCCATAGGCCTCAAGAATAAAAGAAGTGGTTAGCATTAGCTGAATTCTGGTACAATACCAGTTTCCACACTGCCTTTGGAAGAACCCCTTTTGAAGCTTTATATGGTTATCCACCCAAAACCCTACCTCTTGGAAATTTTGGTAATTCAGGGTTGTTTCAGTTGATGATTTTCTTAAACAGAAACATGTGCTGGCAAGGGAGCTGAGGGATCATTTGATGTGGTTATTTCTCTTTTGTTTAAGTCGATTCCATGTGGTTAGCCAATGGTTCAAATAGTTTGAAACATTGGCATGCCTAATGGCTCTCGTATGTTCAAAACATTTGAACCTATGGGTTAACCTCATATCTCAATTTGTTGAGTAAAAGGGTTGAACATATGGTACACAACTGTGGACCTAAGGTTAACCTAGGTCATTTAAAATTTTGAATATGCCTAGGTTCATGTCTTATGGTTCGAACCAAACCACAAGGCATCACTTTTGATTAGAGAATCAAAAGGGAAGAAAAATTGGAGATTTATTTTTATTTTGACTTTAATTTTTGAATAGTTCTGAATTATAAAATTCAAAATAAATTTGATTTTAAAATTAAACGTTAATTTTAGTTTCAGTTAAATAATTATTTAATTACTAAAATGTTAATTAACTAATTAATTGGATGAAAAAGACGTAGATTGGTATTTTTAGATTTTTGTCATTTTCATAAGATATGATTGTATGGATCAGATGTTTTATTTTATATAATATTATTATATGGACCCCGATAGATGATGGACTCGACCAATAGGATAAATGTTAAATGTTTTATTTTCTTTTGGATTAAAAGTTGTCCTAGGCCGCTGTGAAGAACGAACTTAGTTTATTTTTTGCATTTATCCCATTCCCGTTAGCTCCCCCCGTTTAAGGCGGGTGTTTCTATTTTATTAGATAAAATTATGTAACAAGATGGATCAGAAGATGGAGGCCAAAGGAAGACAAATAGATATAATGTTAATGGTTGCAGCTACGCTTAGTTTTGTGACCCGCAGTTTGTATTCGAAACCGCACTTAGGAAAAAACCATGATCATACTGGTTACTTTACACATTCATTTATTTTTGTGCATGGTGTGCATATTTATTTTATATGATACGATAGATGAATGACTAGGCACGATCTAGATTAACGTGTAGAGTGAATGTCTATAGAGATAGATATGTAATGATGAGACAAATTAATAAATCTAAATAAATTCTCCCACATATAAGCTGAAGACAAAATCATCTCCCAATATTATAATGACGATGAAGAGCTCTTGTTCGGATCCAATCCATCAGCCACAGCTGGGGGTTGACCTACCTCGGGTATATCGTTATTATTGAGATATGAGCGTAAGTGATCTCGTGAATATTATATTATGACTTAACTGAAATTTATTCGACCATCGGCCATAGCAGGGATCAGGTAATTTTTAGAGACAATGGTTGGCTACCACATTGTGATGTGTAGTATCAAAGAGTTGACTGGTCAACAACCAAGAGTCACATAGTGATGTGATTTGTGAGGAGTCACCTACTCATCGAATTATTTCGGTTCACCAGCCACAGTAGAGAATATACGTAACTAGGTGGGATCTTGGCCACTAAAGAATTTTTGGAAAATTCTTAAGAGTCATTGGGAGTAGTTGACTAGTGGAAGTAAAATCATAATCCAGAAGGCCAATTTTGATTTTACATGTATATACAACAACACTCTAATTATCTTTATTTGATATTGTAGTTTTTAGCAAACTTTTATTTCTACGTTTTTATTTCTCGATTGTTAAATGAAACCAAATCAATGACTATTATCTTTTGAGAAATGTTCTCAAGTATGGTTAAGTATTTTAATCCCTTTAAAATAAGAAATGACATGAGTAGTTACATTTTAGTAGTTAAAGACAATGAGACTACATGTTTGCTATTGTGCTCTAAGACATTGATTATTAATCCAAAACTAATAATCATGAAATGATTAGATCACTTGATTAACCTTTCAACGTATTAATCAAATTTAAGATATATTTTGTCATACGTTGATAATTAATTCTATTAAATGTATTGAATGTGAATAACCACACAAAGTTTGGAAAGGTTGTTTTCAAAATTGTAAGATTTAAGTATCAACTTAGTTCTTTAATCATTCCTTAACGGTTAATTAAATGGTTCATGTTTTGAATATGATTAAAAAGGTTAAACTATTTCATAAACTTTGGATTCTCTTTATGAAAGAAAATTTATTTATTGTGATTTTTCTTAAGACTTATGAAGACTAAATTAATAAATATTTACAAGCCCTTAAAGGATTAAAATGAGTTAAGGGGCATGTGCTTAAAATAAGGGAACTTATCGAAGCCTTTATTCTAATTTGAGATTGATCTGTCTAATTTGAAATCAACTATTTGATATATGATATCTTATGAGTATGATAAAATTAGAAAGATTGAATACAGAATATTCTATGAAATGGAAAGTGAAGCAAACATTGCAACATTTACCATATTATATTCTGAATCTATTAATCTGATAGAGGAACAAATTAAATATTATTGTGTTCGTGTTCTTATGAAGAACATTATTTTAGTTATCTGTTAGGATATAGTAGACAAATTAGATTGTAAAGAATAAATGTTATTCCAATAAAGTTTAATAGTCACTGAATATAACATACTAGATTCATGTCACTATATAGTCTGCATAGGCGATGAAATCTCAACCGAATATATGTATGACTGTTATCCTTAATATTTTTGTGGTTGTTGTTGGTCCCTTGGAAAGGCTAACACAAGTTTAGAGGGGGGGTGAATAAACTTGTCACCAAAAACTTTCCCAAAACTGAAAAAGCCCCAGGAACTGAGTTTTTGCCAAACTCAAACTGATGCTCAACTCAGTTTTGTTCATGTCCTTTAACTTGTGCGGAGTTCAGTTGACTCAACTGAGTATAAGTCAATAGTGACTTATATTTAGTCTTGTTAACTGGCAGCGGATAAATTTTAGCCTTTAACAACTAGTTAACTTAGTTTCAAAGTGAAAACCATATACATAAACTGCAATAAGGTAAATGAATGCGTAAATTAAATAAACAAGAATTATAGAGGTTCCAGGTGGTGTAATCCTGTACATCCTCTCTTCCCCTGTGATGCGGAGGAAAATTCCACTAGAACTTCTTTGAGATGGCCCGGTTACAAAGAATCCTAAACTGATAGTCCTTGACTAATCCCTAGCTTCACTATCTAAACACTTGTAGAACAGGTAGAATTGCTGCTCTCCAACTGTTTGAAACACTGGTCCTTGGAGGGTAGAATTGCCTCTTCACCAGCTCATCACAATCACAGTCTTCCTGACTGCACTCAACTATCCTTCACACCTTCTTGGTGTTTCACAGTCTAACCCTTTGATAAATTCAAAGTTGAGACTTGAATCAATAACTATGATTCAATTGTGATTAGAGCTTTTCTTCTGAATGAATAAATTTAGTACGGCTCTGAATTTCTCCAAGTGATAGGTTCTTGATTTTGCTTGAGTGTGCTTGGATACTTGAAGAAATTTTCTTGATCTTGCAATTTAGCACTTAGCAGGAATTCTTTCGAAAATGGCTTTCCCCCTTAATTAAACCTTTTCTTGACTAGATAGATTCTTATTTTTTTTTTAATTCCTCCTCCTCCCTTTCTTGTTGTTGTAGATGTATCTATTTATAGGGTTTTTTTCTCCTGCTTGAATGTTGTAACAGATATATTTTGTGACCGTTCTGATTTGTCAGTAGTTCATCCAATAAAATCGCTTCATTTATAATGTTCGATCAGACGATCGCTTTTGATGATCGACATATAAAAGCTCGAGTTTCCTTATCGCTTTATATCGAGAATGTTACTTGTCAGTTTCTTGACTGACTTGGAGCATTAACTGAGATTTTATTCTTCTTCAAATATCAGTACTCCAGTTTTCATCTGATTATAATTGACTTAATCATAGTACACCATGACTCATTGTCATCTAAGAACTCATTGTCCTTATGATTCTTAGGTCTTCATACAAGATCCATAAAGTCAGTTCAGGTCACCACAATCTTGCCTGAAGTCTAACTTTACAGTCTCGACTTGTAATCTTCATAACTGAGTTTGAACCCTCAGTTCTTCAATCTTCAATAACTAGTCTATGACCCTCAGTTCTTCAGTCTTCATAGATAAGCCAACCGATCTGTGTCCTCGAACTTATCTTCTTGATTGGGCCTTTGTGAACCTGGGTTTCTAGTTATCTCGGCCGGTTCTCTCAGTTCAAAACCTAGAGCTATTACAGTGCTAGTCTGATTTAACCTATACAAATATCAGACTCTATTAAATCCTATACATTGATATCTAGACATCTTTTTGCCTTGCACTATAACAGCTAGTTGTGACACTTCATCAATGGGGTTTAGAATAATAACTGATTAAGTGATGAATCATCATCAAAACATAAATTTTATTTTCAACAATTTCCCCCTTTTTGATGATGTCAATACCCTCCTTAAAAGCAATGCAAAAAGATAAAATACAATACAGTAAATGACAAATGAACTGAGAAACTGAGAATTTATTGGATAACGGAGTTACAAGATAGAGTAATAAAATACAACATGATAAAAGGAACTAGAAGATAGTTTCTTTTTACTTGGTCGATAGAGAAAATTGATTATCATAATTTTCTGCAACAGATCTCATAGCATCATTTATAGCTGAGCTTTCAATTCCATGGATGCTTGCCCAAATGTTCCATGATTCAGATAGATTATGCTTCTTGAAAAATTTGTTTTTGAAAAGAACTGCAAAAGTGAAGACTGTTGCCCTTAGTCTTTCATTGGTGGCTGTTCTCAGTAGATTTTGAATAAATTCAGGTTCAGCCTTTTCAATTTTCTCTGATTGTTTATCAATGATACCATCTGCTTCCCATTTCTTCAGTTTATTCCAATAGTGCATGAGCACCTTCTGCATGTGTAGGAACGATTCTAGAGATTCTTCTTTTGATACTCCTTCCCTTTCTGGTAAGTTTTTAAATAAACTGTATAGTCGAGAATCCAAACCAACTCTCTTGTTAGTCGGTTCAGAGTATTTAACAATCAGCTCCATTTCTTCATCAGTGAAATCTCCTCTTGCTTTCTTCAGTTCTTTCAACTTATCATCAACATTTGTAAGGACTTGTGGCATCTCAGATGTATGGACTTTTAAGATATCCAAACTTTCCCCCTTATTGACATCATCTTTGTGAATCAAGCTCTTGATGTAAGCGTTCAGTGTTTGTTGAGTTGATGCCAAAATGGTTTGAGCCACAACAGAGTCCTTCATGCCCGGTTCCATTAAGATCATTCTATCTACCAGATTGTTAAGAATAATTTCCCATCTATCTTGAGTTTCATCTCTTCTTGTATCATTCTCGATGGTTGTTTTCCGAAGCTCAAGGGTGTTTTGACAGTTATCATTGACGATATCCATTTTCTTTTCAAGATTGCTTCTTTCATCTTTACTGGCTTCTAAGGCATGTAGAACCTTTCCAAATAATTCGTTATCGTCTTTTCGATCTCGATTATCTCATTATGATAAAACTTAATGAGATCAACCTGAGTGGGTAAATCTTTTGAACTTCCGGCTTGTTGTTCTTTTCCTTTGTTTGTCTCAAACCTCGGTTGGTTTGGCTTGTTTTAGAGGTGAGAGAACAACTTGCTTCGCTTTTATCTATATTCACCGATTGTCTTCTTTCTTGATTGTTTCTTGGCTTCTTCCAAGCTTCATGAGTCAATGACTTTTGCAGGTGACAGATGTACATTGAATTCATCATCTGACTCTTCTTCAGGCATGTTTGCCACAGTTCTTGCTATTTCAAGTGTAGACTTGTCAGTGGGAGATTGGTAACCTCTTTCTTGTTCTTTGTCTTGCTGTGTTTCAGATACACTTTCATAACTTGAACTTCCACTGCTTTCACCAGAACTACTAGAATCATCATCAGTGTTATGTTCTGTTGTAGTTTCCTTTTCTTGTAGAGAGGCAAGAATCCCTTTTTGTAGGTTATGATCTTCCTGAAAATCATCATCATCATCATCGTTCCTTTTCGAACTTCCACCAGCTGTGGCTTCCTTCCAATAATTGTTTCTAATCAGCGCATATCCTTGATTTAAAAATTCATCGGTATTGATTATTTTCGATAGATTTGTGATGTTGTATAAATCAAATACCCATTTCTCAAGATTTCCATTTTCTCTCGACGACTTTTGATTGGCAATGGAACTGAATTTCCAAGTTGGATATCTGCGCAATCGCTCATAGTCAGCTGTCATAAGTTCACCATGATCAGTTGTGGATTTAAATGGTGTGAGAGTGTCCTCTGATTCTCTTGTGATCTCTTGTCCTTCTTCTGGAATAGAATCTTCAATTTGCATGGGGTCATCAGTTCTTGCAACATCATCAGTCTGCATAAGATCGGTTCTGCTAATTCCTTCTTCAGCAGTGTCTGGAACGACTGATGTCTCTTTTTCAATAATAGAAACTGAGATTAACGACTCAGCTTCCAAAACTTTCTCACTTACAAGTTCTTCAGCAACTTGTTTTTCACTAGGTTCAAGTTCTAATTCCATAACTGGAACTTCTTTCTCAGTTGGTTCAACATGTTCTTCTTCATTAACTTGCTCATTCAAGTGAATAACCTTGGTTGATTCTTTTTCTGCTTCCTCCTCTTTTTCCTCAGAGTGGGGAGCTGAAAACTCTTTAATTGTTTCCTCATGTTCCAATCTGGGGGTAGATTCTTGAGTCATAGACTTGGATCTTGAAAGCAACAAGAGCATATTTAGCATTGTTTCGTCAATCAGTCTTTCATCACTGTCAGATTCTTCATCAACATGCTCGATTCTCGTGGTCCTGTTCTCCGAGTTTGAATTCTTCCTTTTGTATGACAGTTTCAACAACTTCAGTTTCCAATGTCACTTCTTTTTCCAGTGACTGCGTAGCTGGTTCTTGAATTGGTAAAACTTCAGTTTCCAAGATTGGAGTGAGCTCAGCTTCAGTTCTTACTACTGGTGTTGGTGACACTTCTGTTGGTTTCTCAAGAACTTGATCGGCTTATGCTTTTTTACGTATCTTCCAAACTGTTTTCTTCTCTTTCTTAGATCTTCAACTGTTCCAAAACTTCATCTGCGCAGCTGCGTGTTTCTTCGATTTTCTGCTTTTCTTCTTTTTAGGTTCAATCACAGATTTCTCAGCTTTTCTTTTTCCAGCTTTTTCTTCCTTAACAACAATCTTCCCATCAGCAACTGGTGTTTCTTTTCTCTTAGCAATTCCAAAATGGTCTAGTATTCTTTGGACTACTAATGCAATAGTCTTTTTGTGATAAAATCGACCCTTTTTAACATCAGTTTTCTTCTTGGGTAAGTCAATTGATTGAGCTGTCAATTGATCAAACAGATACCTTGGCCAATTGAAACTTTCTTCAAACCAAATCACATATAGCAAATCTAATTTAGCTCCAGATAGATTGCTAAAGTTTCCTGCATTTCCAATTATACAATTTGCTAACATCTTTGAGAGAAAATTAAATTCTGGCTTGAGTAAGCTTGTGCTCCCAGTCTGTGAGACAGCAGATTCTCCATTAATCGCTATATCTTTCCATAGCTTCTCCTTTTGTTCCTTAGTTAGCTTGATGGATGCTGATCCTCCATATTTGTCAAACCCAAAGATGTCTGCAATAAGATCTTCAGTGACCTTAATCTCCTTACCATTGACAGTAGTGGTATAGGTGTGTGTGTCTTCTCCTTCTATAGTTGTCTTTCCAAATTCATAAAAGTCTCCAATGCTTTCTAGACAAACATTTTTTAGATCGATGTTGAAAGCAGCTTCCAATCCTTTAATTTTCCGGATTTTTGTTGCAATTGAATTGAATAGAGTTTGATCAATATACTTTGCAATATACTGGTCAAGAGATACGATCATTTCGGGTTCAACAAGAGTGAAAGTCATTTTTCTGGATTTGAGAGTTTTGAAAATTTGGGATTCAAAGAGTGGATTCAAAATTTAAGCGTAAAGAATTATAAACGAAAATTCTGAGTATTTATAATTTGTAGCAAGAGTAGTTAAGAATTGAGTGGGACTTAAAACGTCTTGTCATAAATGTTTTGAGATTGCGAAAAAGGTGGATGAGTGGAAAATATGGACGGTTTAGATTTAGAAGGACCACGTCTTTTCTTGATATTTGTAGCTACATAATAGTAAAATAGAGTAGGTACGGTGTATCAACAGCTGTATGCACTCAGTTTTGTCCTTGTGCTGAATTCAAAAACTCAGTTGTAAGTACAACTCAGTTTTGTGAATTAAACTTCTTAGTTCTCAGCTAGCAATATTTCTCCTGCAAAACAAAATAAGAGATTTTTGGTACCCATATCTGTTTGGGTCCTAACCGATTAGCTTTCGATGATACAGCTTTATTTTTAACTTTAAACCTCTCTTGATATTTTGACTGAGTAAAGTCAGTTTTCACACACTTTTCCTGTTTTGTCTTAACAGCTTTAGTTTTGTTCAGTTTGTGAAACTGATGTGATGGTTCATTCCAATCTTCATCAGTGGGAAATAGTCTTCCTTTCCTCCGAGACTATTATTCCATGAATGATCTTCATTCTTAGATGGATATGACTTGAAGATTTTTCTCATCGATCCCGGATCGCTTTTATTGCTTTCAAATTTTTCGAGTCTTCTGTAAAATCTGCTGGCTTGGTGAATTTTACCAACCGATTTTTCGATTTTATCACTTGCGCGTTTTTGTCTTTGAGTTTTTGTCGATTCTAATAATTTTGTCGGTTTTCGAGTTCACGACTTTTGAGTAGTCACAAATTTTATTGCAACCGATCTAGGTCTCGAACTTAGAATTATATTGATTATCAAACCCTAAACCAGATCTATCTCCAAATGATTTTCCTGGTTTGAATTGAACTCTGGAAATTTGATCAACTGATGATTCTATGATGTTTATTGCTTTTGTTGGTTCATCGGTTGGTCGAATTACCTTGGTTCCATTATTAGCCTTGATTTGATTAATTTCAGCATTCAATCTCGAAATTTCAGCTTTCAATAACTTTTTCTCCTTTTTGACATTGTCATAATTCTTTTTAGTTACCTCTAATTCCTTTATGAGTATGTCCAAGGTTTTATTGAAATCATCATTCCTTTGATTGTTCATTGTAGTGTGAGTGCTGGATGTAGATGCAATTACCTCCTGATGTTTGATAGGTAGATCTCCTCCATGACTTGTAGGTAGAGTCTCATCAATATCTTTGGCATTTGCACTGGATGGATCTTGGTTAGTTTTTCTTCTATATAATTAGCTACTCGAAGTAACTCTCTTTCTGCTTCTTCTGAAAGATCGCTTAGGGATGGAAATCCTCTGGATTCATCATCAACTTTCTCATTAAGCTCAATGTCTTCATCATAACTGAAATGAGGTTCCGGATTTGTGTGAGAGCTTGTAGTACTGAATCTTTCAAATACCTGATCCTGGAAATCATTGACAACATTCTGCAAGTAGTCAGTCAGGGGGTTATTTAGCCAATTTCTAATTCTAGATGTATCCATTTTAATGAAGTACAGTAAGGGTGTTCAAAAACTGGTTTGTGAATTGAGCAGTAACAACTCAGATCTCCTCCAAAAGGAAGAACTTGCTCCGATACCAATTGTTGGTCCCTTGGAAAGGCTAACACAAGTTTAGAGGGGGGGTGAATAAACTGGTCACCAAAAACATTCCCAAAACTGAAAAAGCCCCAGGAACTGAGTTTTTGCCAAACTCAAACTGATGCTCGGCTCAGTTTTGTTCATGTCCTTTAACTTGTGCGGAGTTCAGTTGACTCAACTGAGTATAAGTCAATACTGACTTATATTTAGTCTTGTTAATTGGAAGCAGATAAATTTTAGCCTTTAACAACTAGTTAACTTAGTTTCAAAGTGAAAACCATATACCTAAACAGCAATAAGGTAAATGAATGCGTAAAGTAAATAAACAAGAATTATAGAGGTTCCAGGTGGTGTAATCCTGTACGTCCTCTCTTCCTCTGTGATGCGGAGGAAAATTCCACTAGAACTTCTTTGAGATGGCCCGGTTACAAATAATCCTAAACTGATAGTCCTTGACTAATCCCTAGCTTCACTATCTAAACACTTGTAGAACAGGTAGAATTGCTGCTCTCCAACTGTTTGAAACACTGGTCCTTGGAGGGTAGAATTGCCTCTTCACCAGCTCATCACAATCACAGTCTTCCTGACTGCACTCAACTGTCCTTCACACCTTCTTCGTGTTTCACAGTCTAACCGTTTGATAAATTCAAAGTTGAGAATTGAATCAATAACTATGATTCAATTGTGATTAGAGCTTTTCTTCTGAATGAATAAATTTAGTACGGCTCTGAATTTCTCCAAGTGATAGGTTCTTGATTTTGCTTGAGTGTGCTTGGATACTTGAAGAAATTTTCTTGATCTTGCAATTTAGCACTTAGCAGGAATTCTTTCGAAAATGGCTTTCCCCCTTAATTAAATCTTTTCTTGACTAGATAGATTCTTTTTTTTTTTAATTCCTCCTCCTCCCTTTCTTGTTGTTGTAGATGTATCTATTTATAAGGGTTTGTTTCTCCTGCTTGAATGTTGTAACGGCTATATTTTGTGACCGTTCTGATTTGTCAGTAGTTCATCCAATAAAATCGCTTCATTTATAACGTTCGATTATCACGATCGCTTTTGGATGGTGACATATAAAATCGAAGTTTCCTTATCGATTTTAGATCGAGAATGTTACTTGTCGGCTTTTTGGTGACTTGGAGCATTAATCGAGATTTTATTCTTCTTCAAATATCAAGACTCAGCTTTTCATCTGATTATAATTGACTTAATCAGAGTACACCATGACTCATTGTCATCTAAGAACTCATTGTCCTTATGATTCTTAGGTCTTCATACAAGATCCATAAAGTCAGTTCAGGTCACCACAATCTTGCCTGAAGTCTAACTTTACAGTCTCGACTTGTAATCTTCATAACTGAGTTTGAACCCTCAGTTCTTCAATCTTCAATAACTGAGTCTGTGACCCTCAGTTCTTCAGTCTTCATAGATAAGCCAACTGAGTCTGTGTCCCTCAGCGAACTTATCTTCTTCAGTTCCTTTGTGAACCCAGTTTCCTAGTTATCTCAGTTTTCTGGTTCTCTCAGTTCAAAACCTAGAGCTATTACAGTGCTAGTCTGATTTAACGTATACAAATATCAGACTCTATTAAATCCTATACATTGATATCTAGACATCTTTTTGCCTTGCACTATAACAGCTAGTTGTGACACTTCATCAATGGGGTTTAGAATAATAACTGATTAAGTGATGAATCATCATCAAAACATAAATTTTATTTCCAACAGTTGTTCTAGACACAGTCTCTACTGAAAAGAAACGTATAATCAAATATCATTATGATGATGCCTGATCCATGTGATTATGAATCATGTAGGTAATATGTATCTTATCTAAAGATGACTGAAATACCCTTTTTATTAAAAGGTTATAAAGTCTTGAGAAATTGCCTGAAGCCTAAACATACTGATGTTTGTTAGCGTATGATGATTAATGCCATAAATAATATCATTGTTCATTACACTGTTTGACTATTTTTAGAAATAGTCGCATGTACTTAGTGAAGTACGAAATTCAGAAATCCTGAAAAGGTTGAACTAGTACAAATATGAGATTGGTAACCAACTTATGAATTAATCTTCAATTAGATTGAAGCAATTAATGCACGGATGGAGCTTCAGAGGTTGTCTGAAAGAGCATCAGATTCCCTTTTGAAGGATACCATTTTGTGATACACGATTGGATTGTTTTTCTAAAATGTAAGTAGCAATTTCTATGATAAAGGTGCGGTGTAAGCCATGCAAAGAATCCCTTACCTGTTTTGGGATAGTGCCCTTAATCCAAAAATATACTTAACCAAGTTCCAAAGAATGAGGTTGAATGAATTCCATATCAGATATCGAAAACGATGACACCAAATCTATCTTAGCCGATGATTTAGGGTTGTCATATGTCTGGCAGGCAGGCAATGTTAAAAAGGGTTAGAGCCTAGTATGACATATGCACCTTTGTGGAATATCTTAGCAAGCATGCTAGATATTATTAACTTACCCAAGGGGAAAAAGTGTTTGTCTCCAAACATGCTACCTTCTAAAGGAAGTGTCTCTTCCAAAAGAAACAGTGGGAGTAAATTGATTTCTCAAAAGAGTTTGAGAACCACAAAGAGATATTCAACCATTGTAACATGAGCATGTATCATTTAGTGAAGAGGTGTAGAATACTTCTCACTGTATATAAGCATTCTATGAGTCTGTAGATCACCACAAGTCTAAAAAGGTCCACTGGTGTGGTCATCTTGAAGAATGAAGATCTCACGACTTATATAGAAATGCTTGAAAGGCATGATCTAGATATATGACTTGAAGCCACAATGTCTGAAGTAGATTCCATGTGTGACTACCGGGGTATGAACCTAGTCTGTCTTTCCTAAAGGGAATGTCTCTGAAAGGTGTATCATGTCTTTATGAAAGACTGACATGGATGGTAATACAATTACTACTTAAGCGGAATTGATAGCTAAAGGCTACGGGGTGTAAACCTTGTAATCACCTTTATGCTGCCAGCTATGTTTAAATCTATTTAGATTGTGCTTGTTGAAGTTATGTATCATGACTATATGATAGTGCAAAGGGTACTGGGCGCTTGATATCCAAAGATGCTAACATGATATGTGAGCCTATGAAATCCATTCATTGACTCAAACAAGTTTCTCTATATAAGTTCTTTACTTTGATAATCAAAGGAGTTTGATTTGATAAAAAGTAAAGATGTGTGTGCAAAAGGGTTAGTGGGAGTGTTACGATTCTTGTGTAAGGTATTGGATATCCTTCTCACGAATTGATGCCCCATGTTACAGTCAATTAATATTTGGTAGTTCAAGATCTTTTCGAAAGTTCTTGGAAGTTGAAGTTCTTATTTTGGAGATAAGAATCAATAGTGATAGATTTGGATAATGCTTAATTATCACAGTTCATCTGCATAGATGAGATGCTAAAAGAGTTCACCATAGATCACGTCAAAAGATATGGCTAGCTAGTATTCTTGGGATCTATCTATGACAAGACGTTCTTCTTGAGGAGAAAGGGTGAAAGATAATACTTATGGAAAGTCCCCAGAAATATGGTTCATCGTAAGTGTTTGTGAGTTAAACGAGATGTTCATAGTGCATGAGGAGTCAGACTATCGTATGAAAGAGGTACTAGTAAATGTTGAGAATATCCTTAATAGTGTTAGGGATGGGTTCCTATTTCATTGAAACATGGAATTGGATAAACATAGATATATAGATATATACCATGAGTCTTATGAAGATAGTGGGAGCTACAACATGGATTTGTGATCACTTTAATTAAGTGATACAGTGAGCTGGAAATGTTCTCAGCGAGAGATCACTGTAGATTCTACAACTGGGCCAAAGCACAGTATTGCCTCAAAGGAATAGCGGGAGCAGTACGTGGATCTAAAAGGTTCATACTTGAATCTTGTACGGTTTTTCCACTTTTCTATATAGCCGATACAGTAGTGGATTCATTACTTGAGCAAAGACCAAGGTCTCATCAGAGATTCATGTGTGTGTTGAGGCGTTTCCATTTGATTTGATCATTTGGAGCATAATATAAAGATAGTCTGAATCCCCACAGATAATGATCCGCTTACGCTTAGGGTTGGTTGTGAATATTGCATGATATTCTTGTGTTTCAACTTGGTCTTGGGTGTGCGAGTGATCGGCATTAGGTCAAGTGGGAGATTGTTGATGTAGTGCCCTAAACCCAATCGGGTTGGACCGGATCCGACCGGGTCGAGTCATTTCTACTACGTCTCTTTGTTTATACATATAATAAATGGCTTTTTGTTATTATATAGTTGTACGTTCAACAAACCAATTATGATATTGTATATATGATAGCGTCCTCAGTGTCAAACTGTGATAGAGGAATCAAAGATTCAAAATAGTGATTATAGTTGATAAGATCTCGACTTATTTTAAAAAGGTTTGATACTTAAAAGTCTCTAGTCGTTTGTGCTATTAAATAGGACATTAATCGTATGGTTAGACTAGCACTTATTAGATGTCTTATATCTTATGAAGATAGAGATAGATCTCGTCTATCGAAGTGCAGAGGCAATTGGACTGTACGTGGACGTGTATTAGAGAATGCGAACGTTAGACTTACACACATACTTTATTAAGTGTCGCAATATGTGGCGGTTGTGTAATTATCCTTAAACCGGAGTCTTCATAACATCACGGTGTGGATTGTCAAACGATTGAATTTTGCCTTAGCCATGGGGCGATCATGTGGTAGTGATTTGGTGTGATATTGAAGCATGCGTAGGATTTATGTTGCCCATCCAGAAATCGCGTATCCTAATGGTAGGAGTAAATATCTGAAAGGGCCTTCTTATAAGGAATGTCTTATTCTCAAAAGTCTTTGCAAAGCGAAAGTAATGTATTACTTTAAAAGAATAGGATATCAAGATTAGAAGATACGGTCTTTAATGTTTGACACTCGAGATACAACTGTGCTCGAGATACAATTGTGTGGATATTATATTACACGACAATCGTTTCAAATGAAAGTTTGTAGTCATAGCACTTGACTCTTTACGATGATTGGGGGCCGTGACGTGTTGCTAGACGCTGATCACGATCGTTAGGTGTGAAGGGTATATTGGTAAATGCACTTTATACTTACGGCCAACATATTCAGAAACCTATCGGGCCACACATATAGGATAACTGGCCGGAATTAATTTGTGGTTATAGTGATAACCGAATGAGGATTTATTTATGCATACTATAAAGTGTTATAGTGAAAATTAATATTGTGGTATTTATTTATTATGAATACGTAAGCAATGATATTAATTAAAGTATTATATTATTATTGTGTATTATATATATATATATATATATATATATATATATATATATATATATATATATATGTGCATGTGTCACATGCATATATGTATATGTGTACATGTGTAATAGATATATATTTAGTAGTATAATATAATAAAGATATCTTGGAAAGTATTGAATATAAGATATTAAATATAAGACAGATATAATATTAATGAAAATCCTTAATAAGATAATCAATCAAATATCTCATTGATTTATTAAATCTTTCTACTATTGGGAAATTAGTTTCTTGTTCCCCAACCCACTCCAAACCATATGGGGTGCACCACCTCTTATAAAGGGGAGGCTGTGCCAATTCTTTTGTATCACAATATTTGCTATTTACATACAAAAAAAGAGAGAGTTTCTTGAGAGAGTTTTGTGGGATGAAGAAAATGCGACCTAGCAGCCGACATTTTCCGATAGCAGTCCTTTGAGGATTCCGACGGTTGTTCATGTGGATTACCGCTAGAGACCGGACACCTGGACGGCCAGAGTCGGCCCTGGCGTTTTTTGGGCTTAAGGCCAAGTCTCCGAATTGGGCCTTTTAGTTGAAGTTGTTTTTTTATAAGAACATACTTATCGCGTTTTTAACATCCGTAAATACAAAATTCAATCTATTGATAGCCTCAAAACATGCCTACAAAGTAGTCTTTTCTAGCATATTTAGAAACAAAAACCAAATTCATACGTATACACAAAACTGTTAGATATTTTTTCATAAATAAATGTTTTGATTATCGTTTGCATACGAGTTGCCGTACGAATTAATGTTATCGCAACGAAACGGGGTTCGACCTGAATTTCGAACTGATGCAACCCTTACCTTTTGTTGGTCCCAGAGAAGGGTGAAACTATAGTCAGAGGGGGGGTGAATGACTATAGTGGAGTTTCAAAAACTTTTTTCTATTTAAAAGCTTTTGGGCAGCGGATAAGTCCCTTCTTACTATGATGTTTTCAAATCAGTTTAGACAATCACAGATATAAGTTATGATGTAGGCAAATTAAGTAAGTGATGTAAAGTAAATTGCAGAAATTAAATTGACACAAGGCTTATAGTGGTTCAGGGTGGTGTAATCCCTTAATCCACTCTTCTCCTGTGATGATTGGAGGAATTCACTATTGTTTTCACAGATACAATAGTATGATTGTCCTTGGCTTCCCAAGCTTCACAACTGCAAGACTATCACTCCTTGATCGCAGCGGCTTGATGATTGATCTTCCTTTTTGTCGCTCTTGAGATCAAAATCCTTCAACAAGCTATCACAGATTCAACTCCTTCTCAGATTGCCTCTCGATTCGAGCTTGCTTGATCGATGTGAATGTGATTCACACGATTGCTTGATCAATCTCGCTCCGAGTATGACTTTGTAGTTACGATATTTGAGTTGATCACTAGATGTATTCTTGTAAGTTCAGAGAGAAGGCTTTTCAAATTGTGAGTTTCGCTTTCTTTCTTTTTGAATCGTTGTTTTTTTTTCTGTCAATGCCTTCTATTTATAGCCTTGAATAACCTTGGTTTTGAAATTCCGTCCGTTGGTTGTATTAATGAGGAATAATCCTTGATTTCATTCTTGATTCCCCTTAATTGTATTCTCCTTGTTTTCGGTGATCGGATTCTTTCTTCAAACGTATAGCGAGAAAATCCGCCCTTGATTGATCCTTTAATGATTGTGCATTTAATGCTTGATCTCTGAATCTTCAACATATATCAAATCGATCTTGTAAGTGTCTCTTCACCGTTTGCGTAACGGTAGAGTGAGCCTTCCGACTTAGCCGTTAGTTCTTTCTTCATTGTTCTCTTTGCGAAAGTCGGTGTACTCACCGATTCACTTTGTTTTCTTCTTTGTTCTAGTTATTGAAGAGTCTTTGTACTTCACTCGATCCTTGATTTGGATGAGACCCGGTGTACACCATTTTTGACTATTGAGTTTCATCACTTAAAGCATGACTTAGACTTATCCAAGGTCATCACGGACTTCCTTGGTTATAAGTCGAGACCATAATGTCTCATTTCTTCTCTCTTTGGTGCTTGGTGGCTTTCCTTTGCCGAATATCTGCTTTTGCTTTGCCGTCCTACCAACTAGTACAATACTTGTCGACTCAACTTATACAACATGTCGGACTCTAAGTAAAGACTTATACAGAGAATTCTAACTTATTTCAGGCTTGCTATAACAGCTAGTATGGCCATCATCAAAACATAATAAAATGTTCCTAACACCTTTTCGTCTAGGAACACCTCAGTTCGAATTGGGCTTCCTTCAGCCTATAAAAAGGCATAGTATGCATATGAATTTTACACAAGTTTGAAAGCATCATCAGAACAAAAACTTGGGCCTTTATCAAATAAAAAATTAACATATTATATTAGGTTGGGTCGGATTGAATCTACACGGAATTTATTTTTCTTTTAGCGAAACATGTATCGTTGGGCCCTCCCGGCACCGTTGGGTTTAAGACGGGCGTCTCTCCGGCCTCACATGAGGGCCGGCCTTGTGGACGGCTTAGTGCTTGGACCATCAACCGTAGATAAAGCGACATCTATTTTAGATCTATTTGGTACAAATATTTATCTGCTTTCTCTTGTTTATTGTTTTAACGAAGTTGATCTTGGTTTTAAAAAAATCAAAATTTTAAATTCCGCAACATTCCCGCATTAATTTCCTAACAGCATCCATATGTCACCGGCTGATTCATTATAACTCATCTTAAACAACTCATATGCATGCATGAATTGATTAATCTTCGAATCATGCCTTATTTGCAAGTTGCAACTTGTCCCAAATGGCACCTGTCCATGAAGAAACATATCAATCCTCAAAAGGACTTATACCATTGATAAAAAGGACATAGCCTTGGAATTTAGAGACATTCTCTGCAAGTCTTATGGTTCAAGATCTTTCCTTTCATTATCAATAACAATATCCTTTCCATCAATATCTTTGATGGTTTTTGTTGGAATAAGTTCAAAGTCGGCAGATTCTAGATATAGTCTTATGGCACGTTTCCATTGAACATAGCAATTCCCATTAAATAATTATGAGTTTAACAAATAGATCAACAGACATAACAAAACTAAGCAGAAAGAAAGATCAAGCAAGGAACTAAACAAAGAACCAAACAACATATATAGAACAAGTCAAATTAATGACATGCTCTGGTTCCAATTTTTAGATCAGGCGCAAACAAAACAATTCAGTGGGTTGAATGAAGGGTTTACAAAAATTCAAAAGCTAATCCAATTTTAAGGTTTTGGGTCATTTATCAAAGTTAAAATACTGATATAGTTTTAGTTTGAATTAACCTAGGCTGAAGATCTAGATAAAACAAAATAAAATAAAAAAACTAAGCTCATTAATCCGAGGTGTTTTAGTGTTACTATTGGTTCAAAACACATAACAAGTTTTAATAAGGTTTTAGGTTGGTTAACTAAAACTTGTCCTTCGGGGATTCCGACGGTTGTTCGTGTGGATCACCGCCAGAGGCCGAACACTTGGGCGATTCTTATAGTTGAACCATCAACCAAGATAAAGCAACGATCTATTAGATCAATCCGCTATGATTCTTTATCTGCTCTTTTATGTTCTGATTGTTCAACATAGTTGGTTCTTGGGTAAAATGAAATCAAAATTTTAAATTCCACTGCGGAACCTGTTCGGTTTTCTTACACTAGAGACCTTAATGTAATCATATTGCGTTCGAATAGGAAGGAGCTCATGAGCGCCCCATTCAAAACATTATGGCTTTTCAGGATGGTTTAACGGATTTTGAGTTGTTGGATTTGGTGTTATAAGAGGTGCATTTCACTCCATGCAACCAGCATGATTGTGATGCTACGAGGGTTAGGTTGGATTGTGAAGTTGCGAATGTTGCATGAAGGAATCTATTTTCATGGCATGTTGTGTATCACCTATCGAATTTTCATTGGGATAACCCGTTTTGCAAGGGTGGGGTGAAATAGGTGCATGTTTGAGGAAAAAAATGTAGCACCATGGCAAGATGGCTACATTGCATTAATGAATTCTTGGATTTCACATGTTCGTAGGGATCTTAAGCATGGAGCATGTCTAACACATACATATCCGTCTACAATTAAATAAAAGTGAAAGAAAGTTGCGTCTTCTTTGCGAGTTGGCTAACTTTTTATGGAACGGGAGAAAGTGCTTTTGCATGATAATGATCAACTTCTTACAATGGTTGAAGAATCTTGGAGTAGTAACTCTCCAAAGCTCAAGAAAACTTTATTGCATAATAATTGTAATGTAATATGTAAAACTAATCAAAACTTATTAGAACTTATGAAGAACTCTGTTAATGCGGCCTTATATAGATACAATGACCGATTTAACACTCTCTAAAACCCTAACCGACTTAGACAATGCGGCAGAATAAATTTCGTGTTCCACAAGACGCCGGTTTACCGGGCCTAACCCTTGGGTTACCGGGCCTTCTATTCTTCTTTTTCTTCAGCAGCTTCTTCTTCGACTTCAATCACTCAGCCCAATGCATTCCTTTTGGTCCAGATCCGTTCTCCAATGCTCTAGACTTGGCACATCCTATAAAACACGTGTTTTTGGTTTCCTCCATTCTTCCATCATCTCTAGCATGAGTAGATCGAGCTAGATCTCCATTGTTGAAGGTATGAAGCTTTGAACGCCTTTTTGTCTTCAATATGGTAGATACATTTCAGTATTTATGTGTTTTAGTTAATCAAAGATGTCTAACAACCCCATAATTTACTTATTTCAATTGTACTGAGCAATGTAGATCTAGAAATTAGGAAAAGCCGCCCCCGGTAAACCGGCGGTCTATACCGGTTTACCGAGGCATATTTTAGAAAACCTAAACTGGGATTGATCACTACAGCTACGTTGATCGGCAGGAATAATTAAAACAAGTAATAGGTCTGGCTAATCTAATATTCGTAATTCGTAAATTAACATGAAGGGCCACAAGTGAAGTGTTAATTAAGACATTGTCTTGAATGGACCACTAGAACGCGTCTTTGGTCAATGCCGGAATTTGTCTCAGGCGGGTTAGCGGTATGAGTTAGCGCTCAATATCGGCAATTCTAGTTCTTTATGCGTATGGGCTATTACGGACCAATTAAGGAGGGTAGCTTGCGTATAGATTGTCTACTGCCATTGTCGGAGTAGATAGGGTTAGGAATTGCACCTGTAGCTGATAAATATGATAATAATCATTAAAAACTCGCGATTAATCTAAGGAAATTATGTGGGGAAGTAAACATAACGATTAACTAATCCAAGTTAGTAGATCGGTGAGGAGAGGGAGAGGTATACCACATTTGTTTTCTTTTATGTTATTGTTGGTCAATGACCGCCTCTATGTTGCTTCTCAATTAGGTTAGAATCGTTTATACTTATAAGTTGCATTGTCTTTGTGGGATCGACATTGACTCGCATTTACTATACTGCGATGTACCTAGTATTCTTGCTAGTAATATCGACGTTAGTGACTTACACGCGATCAGTGCATATATCCTAAAGATAAGATCTTATGACTGGCTAAGGGTGATTCCTATTTCCCAGCCTGAGAACACTATTTCAAAGGAAAAATGACTAAGTAACCTTTCAAGTAGGAAAAGGTAATAGAGCTGAAGAAGTATCACAACTTGTTCATATTGACCTTCGGAGTCTTATGAAGGATACAAGTGATGGGAGTCAAATTGTAGTGTATTTCTTATATGAGATTACCTCCTTTTACGAGTTATTCGTGGTTATTTTGGGCTATTATGGGTAGTATATGAACGATATTCACTTATATGCATGTTTCGAGACTAATGACGTTTTCGTCCTAAAAACTCGTGTTTTATGTGGATTTCGTTACATTTCTGTCAATGTATATTATGCCTTGGTGTTCGTGTCTTTGTTTTCAGGCTTAGATTGATGTATAAGGTCGAGAATAAGGAAGAGAGTCTCGAGAAAGAACGAGATTTGGGGCCAAGGAGGAGAAAAGAGTGAAGAATCATTGATGAAATCTGAACCAGTCACTTCAGGGGCATTTTGGTCACACTTGAAGACACTTTCAGGAAGAGTTATCTTGATGAAAGTTGTAGAGGATTGAATCAGATTTCCAATTCATTTTGAATCATCTCATTTGGAGCCCTATAAGTGAAGTTATGATGGAAATACTGAAGCTTGGTGCAAACGAGCGTTTACGGAGCAATGCTGAGTACTGAGAGTTGGCCTTTCAGGCAAACGAGCATTTGCCTTTCCACAAACGCTCGTTCATGGTTGGGATGCGGCAAAAACCTATAGAAACCCTCTTTTCCGGTCCCATATGATATATATTCAGTACTTAGACGTTTTAGGGTTTCTTAGGGGCGATTTTAGGGCGATTTCCATTAGTTTAAACGTTGTTTTAATCCTTAGATCATAGATTTAATTCCTAGCTTAGATTCATGATCCAAGATTTCATCTTTTGAAGGAGATTTTCATACAATTCAAGGTTTCATCTTTTATGGTAATTATTTCTTTGTCTTTCAATTATTTGATTATGTCTTTGATTATTGCTTTCATTATTATTTCGTTTCTCAATTCCATCATGAGTAGCTAATCCATTGTGTGGTCGAATCATGTGAAACCAAGAGAACTAGCCATTGGATAGATGAGATAGGAAGTGTGTAGTGCGTAATTGAATGGTTAATGATTGTATTAACGTTCTAAAACTTATAATAACCGTAAGTGGATTAGATTGACAACCTTGTTCACTATCACACACATCAAACTTACATATGTATTTTGCGGTGAGATGTGGGATAAGGGGTTTTAGAATCGTGGCGTAGACCCAGCTAAGCTAGTTACCCGGGCCCAATATGAGGTTGGACATCGTTAAATGAGCGACTCTAATGCATATCATGTTAGGTTAGTCAGTTTCCTAAAGGGGGATTGGTTAGTCTTGCATAGGGTGTTTATATCGAGTTGTTCGGTTACTCTCCAGAACTAGGAGTTGGCACCCATGAATAGTCTTAACTGAGTAGGGATGGTTGGTAGGATAACGCACACTTTCCATTGAGTCTATCAAAGGGGTAAAAGTAGCTTGTTGGATCATGGTTCGACTATTCCTTTTAATCATATTAGTACAATCTCTAGTATAATCATTACTTTCTGCATTAGTATAACTATTCCACCCTATTGTTGACCTAGACTAAGTCATAATTCAACTTTGGTACTCAAACCTAGTCTCTGTGGGATCGACCTTGCTACTGCTGTATTATTACTGACCCGATACTCTGTCGGTTAAGGTTAATCAGTTAATATTTCGGCTATCAACAAGCTAGTGGGAGCTTTTGAGTAATAGACATTTTGTCTAATGACTACTCGAAACGCCGTTAGTTTATCTAAATATTTGGAGGAATCTCTGATATTATCAGAGAAGAGAGTATTCCATGCTCAGATATAGGCTATAGCACAGTTTTGGCACTGATTCTTGGCCTACCTCCGAGTGAAACGATTTCACTGAAAGGATAAACCATGGATTGTCTTATATAGTTATTGATATGATACAGTACACTGCTTAACTCAATTAAGATATTGATTGCAAAATAACGGTTCGCATTATTATGTAAAACCGAGAAGTCTACCTTAGAAGATGCTTATGAATTTGTGGTTGATGAGTGAAGAACATTTACTCCACTTCCGCAAATAGAGGCATTTAGCATTAGTGCTTAAAGGTAGGACTGGAGATTTCGCATACACGTTCAGATGGGGACTGTTCGTGAAATATCTTAATGCAATAAGTTAAGGTTGGTTATAAGATTCTTATGATCGGAAAGTGACGGTTGTACTGTCACTGCCTTTCTGAAAGAATGTTAAAATAACAACCTTGGACCTTGAAGTAATGTTACTCAAGGAGTTACTATCTGATTTAATCAGACCGCATCCAACATTGGTTGTTGGGGGTTACGCTGATAAATACTACTACACCAGATCAGAATATCGATCCACCCAAATGGAGTGGGAGTATGGTTTAACCATTGACCTTCTATGATTATGTAGACTCTACATTCTGCTGGGGGTGATTTATCACCTATGGTCTATTTGGGATGTATAGGATTCTGAAAATAGGAGGTTGATTTAAAGAAATATACCTGTAAATGGATTTTTGGTACTCCAGTTCTGTTCATACTCTTGTACAACCACCTGAGTGTCTCAAGCCCAGTGGGAGCAATTGGATCTACGTGAAAAGAGTCGGATGAATGAAAAAGTTTAACTTTCAAGGCAAAGCCAAGTGGTCTCCCTAAGAAGTAGATTGTTTAATAGGGGTGATGCCCTGAAACTTTCTTACCACTCAGCCTTGCTTGACTCCATCGAAAGCTGAAAGATTAACAGGGGTGATGCCCTAAAACTTTCTTGCCCGTACAATGGAGCTTAGACTCATTCGAACATAAGGGTTTTAGCTCAAAGCCAATGGCGGATTATTCGCCTATGCTTGTATCCATTGGTGGATTAAAGCAAACCTCTAGGTCATTAAAAGTCACATGTTTTGAAATGTGTGGGTTTGACCAAAATATTGATGAGTCTTTTATAGACCAAATAATCAATATTGGTAAAGTAGTAGACGTTAGTGTCAACAAAAGGTAACACTGAAACAGTTGTGAACAACATGGGTGTGTTATCTAAAGTCAGAAATTGACGAGCCAAAGCTTCTCTGAATTAGAGAAGTGGACTATATTCTTAGAAATCGATTCGGTTGAATTCATGTGAACAACTACAAAAAAACAGCAGTTTTGCGACGGCATTTTTGCGACGGAACTTATTTCCGTCGCAAATTTACGTTTGCGACGGATATTTTAATGTTTGCGACGGACACTTGGCGGGACCGATTTTTCACTTGGCGGGCAATTTTGCGGACGAATTTTTATCATTTTGCGACGGACCATCGAATAAAATTTTATTAAATTATTTTATTATTCTAAATTTAGATAAACTTTATGACGGACTTTAATTGCCGTCGCCAAACTCCGTTTTGCGACGGAATTTTTATTGTTTGCGACGGAATATTTAATAAATTTTTATAAATTATTTCATTATTCTGTATGCACATGTTTGCGACGGACATTATTTGCCGTCGCAAAATGGCGGATATCAGTCGCATTTCCCCCTTTTCTTCCTCATTTCACTTCTTCATCTCCTCTTCTCTCCCGCCGCCCCACCCCCACCTCCTCCTGAAGCTCTTCCGGCAACGCCACCTCCTCCCACCACCGCTTGCATGACCACCCACAGGTATGCTCTTCCCTCCCCTCCTCCCCTCTCCCTAGACCCGATTTCCCCCTCCTCCCCCCCACATGCATATGTATGTGTATTTTTTTTTTTAGTTTTATATATATATATATATATGTATGTATGTATATGTATATATATATATTGTATATGTATGTATATTTTTTTTTATTTAGTTTTTATATATATATATATGTATGTATATGTATATATATTGTATATGTATATGTATGTATATTTTTATGTATGTATGTATATGTATATTTTATGTATGTATGTATATGTATATTTTTATGTATGTATTATATGTATATTTTTATGTATGTATGTATATGTATATGTATATGTATATATATATGGTATATGTATATTTTTATTTCGTTTTTATATTTTTTTATATAGTGTATCATATGTAGTATAGATTTATAGATATATATGTGTAGTAATCATGAGTTAGAAAATGCTTACTTATGTATATTAGTTAGATAAGTTAGGAAAATGGTTAAGTATGTGCAAAAGCCGGATGTTGGTTGAATTGGTTGAATTGGTTTGTTGAATTGGTTTGTTGAATGCTTAAGTATGTGCAAAGCCGGATGTTGGTTGAAAATGCTTAGTTTAGAAACCGGATGTTGGTTGAATTGGTTTGTTGAATTTGGATTGAAATGATGATAAGTATGTGCTTACATGATAAGCATAACATACATAAGGTCCTCAAAGTCTTTGTTCTACCCGTTTGGAAAATGGTACTGGGGGGTACTTTGTTATCCGGCAAAGCCTCCGAATTATTTTGACGTCGAACTTTTGACCATGAATCGAAAATTTAGGTTATAGTGTTGTTAGTTTAATAGTAAGTTGAGTAAAACACGAGTTTGCAAAAGTGTTGAGACAACCTTCAAAGACTATTGTTAGTCTCATATTTTGTATGATATGATGTGTAGGATTGAAAATGAAGAGAATAGAACGGAGTTGGATGTACGAGAGGTTGGATGCTAACAAGAAATTTAACCCGGTATTTGTGAATGGAGTGGAGGAATTCATAAAACATGCAAAGCAGTTAGATTCGTTTCGGGCAAATAATGGAATGATGAAGTGTCCATGTAGTAAGTGTAAGAACACTAAATTTTCAATCGAACATGACGTGAGATTACATTTAACTAAATATGGGTTTTGCGCAAACTACTATGATTGGGTGTGTCATGGTGAAGAGTTTCCCATTCGATCAACGTTCGGCAAGAAGCGGAATGTGAACCCTTATCAGGACATGGTTAATGACGCATTACGTGATAGGATTGATCACGTAAAGAGAAGAATTTCTTAACCAAGAGGAGAACAATGAGACACCAAACCCTGAAGTTGCATCGTTTTTGAAATGTTGAAAAACGCAGAGGAACTGTATGTGATGGAAGTAGTGTCTCCTCTCCGCTTTGCAAAGCGCTTCTAGGTTGCTCACTTTGAAATGTGATCACAACCTCTCACAAATGCGTTGACGGGGTTACGGTTTGATAGGAGATATTCTTCCGAAGAATAACTTAATGACCTCGAACTTCTATCAAACCAAAAAGTTGTTAAAGGCATTAGAGCTACCCCATGAGAAAATACACGTGTGTCCCTTGGGGTGTATGTTATTTTGGGAGGAGGACGCGAATTTGGACAAGTGTCGGAAGTGTGACCATGATCGATATAAACCAAAGCGAACGCAAAGAGGTCAGCGTGTGCCTAACAAAGTGATGACTTATTTCCCGATTGGACTAGACTCCAAAGGTTGTACGCCACACGAAACACATAGGCAAGGAAATGAGGTGGCACGGAAAACCCCAGGACAAGCGGTATAATGGCCCACCCAAGTATTTGAAGCTTGGAAGCATTTTGACCAAATGCACCACGAGTTTGCTAAGGAGCCTAGAAATGTGCGGTTAGGACTTTGCCTGACGGTTTTGCACCTTTTGGTAATTTTGGGAAGAACTACTCTTCTTTGGCGATACCATGGTTACACCATACAATCTTCCGCCTGGTTGTGCATGAAAAGACGATTTATATTCTTATCGATTGCTTGTACCGGGGCGAAAAATCCGAAAGGAAACCTCGATGTTTATTTGCAACCATTGATTAAGGAGTTGAAGCATTTGTGGGAAGCAGGGTTGTTTACTTACGATGTATCCACAAAAGCAGAATTTTCATATGAGGGTTTGCACTAATGTGGACTATCAATGATTTTCTGCGTATGGCATGTTATCCGGGTGGACTACGGTGGTGTGAAAGCTTGTCCCTATTGTGGTGATGGAAACAAGTCGTTCGGCTCAAACATAGTGGTAAATGCACTTGGTTTGATTGTCATCGGCGTTTCTCCTGAAGACCATATTTTTCATGACCGATAAAGGTTTTGAAGTCCAAGCAGTATGAACACGCGACTCCACCCGTAGATTGAATGGTGAGGAGGTATGGGAATTTGTACAACACCTACCAAGCATCATTGATGGCTCGGATTCGGACTTGAAGCGGCTTAAAAACTCCAAGAATGGTTGGTGGAAAAGAAGCATTTTTGGGATCTTCCGTATTGGAAAACATTCTTTGCCGACATTGCCTGGATGTGATGCATATTGAGAAAAACTTCTTTGAAAAACCGATTGACACGGTTATGGACGTTAAAGGCAAAGGCGCTTGTGGTCCAAAATCGCTAAAGATTTGAAAAGAGCTTTGCGGCGCCCGATTGTACACTTGTTCTTGACAAGCGAAAAGAAAAGTGTTGTGTGAATGGGTCACCAAGTTGAAATTCACGCGGTTATGCTTGGACCTGAGTAGGTGCGTAGATCATGATCAATACATTCTACGTGGTTTGAAAAGCCATGATTGTCACGCTTTTATGGAACGTTTGTTGCCGGTTGCCGCCGAGAATTGATTCGAAAAATGAGTGGAATGCATTGGTGAGATAAGTCAATTCTTTCGAGACTTGTGTCTTTGCTACCCTAAAAATAGAAGGCGTGATTCGTTTAGAGAATAACATTCTTGAGATTATTTGCAAGTTAGAGAAGATTTTGCCTCGGCGTTTTTAACTCGATGGAGCATTTACCGATACACTTGCCGTATGAGGTCGAGTTGGTGGTCCGTGCAATATCGATGGATGTATCCATTCGAAAGGTTTTGAATCACTTAAAACAAAAGATTGGTAACAAAGCTTTCGTAGAGGATCAATATGCAATGCGTATTTGTTGGAAGAGATTTCAAACTTACGTTTCTATGTATTACGATGATCATATTGAAACAAAAGCAAAGAATCTTCTTTGTTGGTGAGACTTCGGCATCGGCAATCGTTTGATTTACTGAGTTATTCCGTGATCATAATGGTACAACAACTGGGAAGTGCAAGGCGAGGTTCTTGGATAATAAAGAATATGACTTTGTGCACAAGCACGTATTGTCTAAGCATGAAATCATGAAACCGTATGAACTGTAAGTACCTCATTACTACATATATACAATGCTTATGATTTTTACGAACAAATATACATTAAGCGACAAAATGATTCATTCTTAGATTGTTCGAGCAATTTATTCGTGTTCAAATGACCTCAATTGACCTCGACCAGATATTTGGAATAAACATGAAAATGAATTTACCAAATGGTTTGCACAACAAGCATCATTGTTGAATGATGATTTGCTAAAAGCTTTGGCAAGTGGTCCTTCTCGTCAAGTCAAAACTTGGAAACGTTATTCGATTAACGGCTACAACTTTCGGACATTCAACCGGGCAAGCGATATTGGTAAATCTTGATCAACAACGGAGTTTTGTGTCGATTCCACGGAAGGTGCCGACTATTATGGCACTTTAAATGAAATCATTGAGTTGGTGTATTATGGAGCTTATTTGTCTACAAAGCCGTATTGTTCAAATGTGATTGGTTTGATAATTACGAGCAGGGCATGAATGTGCATAAAGATTATAAGATAGTTGAAGTTCATCGTGGTAGGAAATATGGCGCTTATGATCCATTTGTTACGGCTTATCAAGTCGAGCAAGTCTACTATGCTCCATATCCAAGTTTGAAAAAGACAAAGATCAATGGTCGGTTGTTTTCAAAACAAAGGCAAGATCGACTATCATGCTCCCGTCGAGGAAACCGTTTCCAAGAACAAGTGATCAATGATGTTTCCCGATTATCTGATCCTCTTAACATTGTCCACCAAGATCTTGATGTCGATGTTGACTCCGATGTTGGGGATAATGACTTGGATGATGATGAGATGGCGGATTTCATTCAACAAGAAGATGGAGAGGAAGAAGAATCGGTTGATGATCTAGATACTGATGAAGAGGAGGAAGAACTCTTCCATTCTAGTAGTGATAGTGAATAATAATGTATTAAATATTTTATTTTGTCATCATTCTTTGAATAATAATGTATTAAACATTGTAATTTATTATTAATTAGTATAAACGCCTTTTTATTATAATTGCATTTAGATTAGTATAAACGTCATTTTTACGTGTCAAATAGATGTCGGTAGAGGTAGAGGTAGAGGTAGACGCGGTAGGGGTAGTTCCCTCTCCCGGGCGTCTTCCTCCACTGCACTCACGGTTTGGATGATGAGATACACCGGATGACCGAGGAGGATTTGGGTGTCATTGTCAATGATGACCTTGGATTGCCGTTTTGGATCGATGGGAGATGGTAAGTTAATACATATCTTGCTTTAATTTGTTTGTATTTTTATTTATATTTTGATTAACCAAATATATTAACAACTTATTGTTTTCAATATGCGGAGTTTACCGACAACTATGTCAAGAAAATGGCCAAGACCGCCATAATCAATGGCTTCAACACTTTTGCCACCACGTGGCATAATGCCACCAGGAAGCGGCGAGAAAGGTGGTGGCACGCATTTAGAGTACGTCGTTCATATAAATATAACTATATATAAATATAACTATAATTATAACTATACATATAACATATATATAACTATGTTGCGTGCTCAAGTCGACTTGAGTTACGCCACGGCGCTGGTTAGGGAAGCTTTTGAGCGGTATGCTATCAACAGGGTCCGTGATTATATGTATCGGGCTCAAACAAACCCCCGTGCTCGGTTTTGGATGACCCCGGATATTCTCCGTCAGTTCGAGGAGTGGATTGGGAGTCCCGTAAGCAATTATTCAATATTTAATTAATAAGACTTGTGTTTTTTATATATATATATGTATGTACTAACTTGTTTATCTTATGTCGGAATAGGCATTCAAGGAAACATCTACGAAAAAGAAGATAAACCGAGCTTCTGGATCCGGTGAGGAAGGGAAGATCCCTGGGACACATGCTGTGGGCGACGCGGCGTTATCGATTTCGCTCGGGCCATGGAGGACAATAGAGAAGTGCCCTATCGGGCCGGAGATCTGGTGACTAGTTCGAAGAAGAAGAAGTCGGGCAACCGTCTCGAGGAAGTTTGAGAAAATCTTGGTACGTTATGTATTCTAAATATTATATATACATTATATATATATCATGTAATTATTGTTACTAACAAATTTATATCATATTTTACAGGACGTCTTCACCTCGAAGAAGGCGAAAGCCCAGGAGACGCGACTGACACCGCATCGGCGAGTCGCGTCTTTATTTCTGAAATTTGGTGGTTACGACAAGAAGGAGAGTTTTTGGCATGGGGTCATTTTCCTCCATGTACTACGACAGGCGTTTCTCATTGCTCGACACTCATCCGCCGAGACATACTCCGGGCATACTCACCCGTCTCTTTGAGGAGATGGCGAGAGAAAAACATGATTAATCGCGTAAACACAAAGCGAGGTTGGAGGAGCTAGAGAGAGATGTAAAGCGTCGGGAAGAGGCGGACTAAGCGCTTGAGATGGAGGAGTGGATTACCAGTGGTTAGCAAAGCATCCTCCGGAGGATGCAACCCGGGTCGAGGCGACCTGAGAGATGACCGATCGATCATGGACTGGAGGAAGTGACATGGGTTTAGGTAGTACACGGGTCCTGGTGGGTGACATATTGCTTTATACATTTTTATTTATTTTGGCTTATCGTATCCCCTTTGACATATCGTTTTATCCCCTTTGACATATCCTTTGACATATACCCGTTGACATATCGTTTTATTTATTTTGGTATCGTATCCCCTTTTATATTGTTGTTGTTGTTGATAGCGGTAGCAATTGTAATGCTACCGGGAAAATTATGGCTGTTTTGCGGCGGTGGTTTGGCGTCACGTGCTTGAAAAGCGACCATAATTTTCGATTAATTTTAACTTTGCGACGGAAATATTCCGTCGCAAAGTTGCATTGCGACGGAAAAAGTATTTGCGACGGATATTTAAGGCTCTAAAAATAAAAAATTATTTAATAAAAAATATTTGCGACGGATTATACAATTTTGCGACGGATTATATCATTTTGCGACGGTTTATAAAATTGTTGCGACGGATTATACAATTTTTTGCGACGGAGTCTACATTGTTTTGCGACGGAGGCGTATTTTTCAAAATAATTAAATACGTTATTATCCGTCGCAACATTCGTCGCAAATAATTTGCGACGGATAAACCGTTGCAAAAACTCGGTTTTGCGACTAAAAAATGCGACAAACAAAAACCGTCGCAAATCCGTCGCAAATTAGGATTTGCGACGGAATAAGTCTAGTTTGCGACGATAACTTTCCGTCGCAAAAAGCCCAGTTTTTTGTAGTGTTGTTGGCCGTATCCCATCCATCTTATTGGTTAAGATGATATAATGCATTTTCGTATGCAACATTCAACGAGGGTTTCTGACCCTCACGGAATAATTCTCTTAGTCTTTGGATAAAGAGAAAATGGAATAGATTCTCTTAGAGAAATTCAGGTACTAAAAGTCAATTAAAGTCAAATCTCATATTCGAGCAATGGATAGCAGTATAGTGCATCCTCAAGTACCTTTAGAGAATAAGGATTTGTATGCTTGAGTATTCGGGTGCAACCAAACCTGAGTATTGTTGACTACACTGATTCTGATTTTAAGTCATATTAAGGATGATCATAAGTCGATCGCAGGCTCAGTGTTTACTCATAGTGATGGAGCTAAGTCTGGAGCAATCCAGCACTGCCAATTTGACTCTGTTAGTCAAATACATAGCAGCTTTCGGAGCGACTAAAAGGCGGTGTGGCTTGAAAAGTTCTTTGTGGATCCGGAAGTGATCCAGTCTCGATGAGCCGATACTATTTTACTTGTGAAAAGCGATTGAGAGGTAGCTTCATGCAAATGATCTTCGCGATCACAAGAGGTCAAAAGCATATTGAGAGAGAGTACCACCTGATCAGACAGACCGTGCAGAGAGGCGACGTTTCGGTCCTAAAAGATCGCCTCAAGCCGACAACCTAGTTGATCAGTTTACCAAGTCGTGTGGCATCTAATGTCACTGATAAGCACTTGGCAGGTATGAAATTGGGAGATATGTCTCATCTGCTTTATTGCAAGTGGGACCGTGTTGTGGATAGAAAGAATAAGGGTGTGGCACTCTAAAAACAATTGTTGCTTGTCTTTACGGGCAAGTGGGAGATTGTTTGATGTAGTGCCCGTAAGACAATTGTATCTTGTCTATATGGGCAAGCGGGAGATTGTTGGAAGTAGCGCCTGAAAGACAATTTTTGTAATAATTATTAAATGACAGATTTATTCTCATCTTATTATTTGTTTCGTGCTCATAAGTAATACACTACTGAAAACCCCAAGTCTTATCATATGTAGCCATATAACTTAGTGTGTGTCACACGTGGGGATTAAGTTTATGGTGATACACTTGAACTATTAGTCCGTGGTGAACTTAATCAAAGTATGGGGTTTATTGATTAAACCACCACTAATGCGCCCAGAACACTTTAAGGTGTGACCATCTTATCCGGACTGTCGATATTGGTTATCTAAGTGGGGCATTTATATATTATGTAGTCATATATGACTGGATCGATTTAGTCTGAATTTCTCATATAATTCCGTGATTGAGAAATCTTATTAATTCACAAGATGATCATATATGGATTAACCTTAATCCTGAAGTGATTGATTGGAACATATCTAGTTCATTGGAACATCACCCGAGCCACCACATTTCATATCATTTCCCCTTCGTTCGAGTCATTGTAGTTTTAGTTAATCGCACTTTTAGTTCGCCTTTCATTAGTTGTTTCGTAGTTGGTTCACTCTTTCTTCTTGATTAATGGATACACACAGACTAATTGTTTGGGCCGCTTTGGTATTCAACTAGATTTCTCACTGTGGATACGACCTTGCTCACCGATCTGAGACTACTGATGACCCAGTGAGTCTGCCGGTTAGAGTGGAAACCTAGTGAGGCCGATCAAGTTTCTCTAAGATTAACTGGCGCCGTTGCGGGAGAAATCTTTTAGTTGATATCTTGTAAGTAGTCACAACATTTAGGACTAGGCTTTTGTTTTTCATTGTGTTCTTGTTTTTGAGTTTTGTAGTGCATGGAGACTTAAAGGCAGAGTCTACAGTGTCAATATGGAATGGGAGGAATTTGAAGAAGCTCCTATGACGGATAATTTTGCCCAACTAAGAGGTTTTCCTGTCAAGAGAAAGCCTACGATAAAGAGCTACCATTGTATATGTATCCGGGTTGGGAAAGTGATCCAAGCGAGGCATTGCATCAACAACAACTTCTCCATGATGGAAGACATGGCCATGGAGGTTCTTATCTTTATTCATGTGAAAATCACAATCGAGGTGTCGTGGGTTTGAAGCTCCACCTTATTATCAATACAACCCGCACGTACCATCATACAACCATGAATGGGAAAATCCTTCAAATTTTGAGTCAATATTCATGGCAAAGCCAAGGCCACTTCCAAAGCCATATACCTCAACACCCCGATTTTCAAGAAAATTTGTGTTTCCAAGGCCAACCGCCACACTCTCAACAAGCCAGAGTGCCTCACAAGAAAAACCGAGTTGGGAACTTGCCATTGAGAGAATGAAGAGAGCCATAGAAGAATCTTCCAAAAAAGAGCCAAGAATGTATTCATATTGAGGATCAAACTCAATGGAAACCGTCAATGGAACAAGCTCTTTTTTCTCAACAAGATTTGGTGCCACTTACAAGCAAAACCGGGTTGGGTGCTTGCTATTGAGAGGATGAAAAAGACTGTTGAGGAAGCTTCCAAGAAGAGCCATGAGGAGAACTTAGCAAGACTTGAAGAGCCTTTACGAATCTTGGAAACTCAACTTGGTTTATCGTTGGAGATAAAGATAGTTGAGAAGAGTGGTGAAAATGAGGAAAGCTTATGTGTTCCACAATCTCACCCCGAGGTGATCACCCCACTAAAAGGTAGTGAGGAAGGTAAAATAGATATTGACCCCATTCTTGTTATGCGCTTCTTTGGACCATATTGTTGATCTTGTGGTAGTTGATCATGCTAGTTTTGTTGTTGATGATTTATTGAGTACCCCATTGCATGCTCCCCTAAAATTTTCCATTCATGTTGACTTGGGGATGAATGAATTCTTTGATTGCACTACTTTTCTTTTGGCCAACCTATCTTGGAAAGGGTTGAGTGACATGGAATTAACTTTGTACCTTAAGCTATCACTCAATTCTTTCGATTTATACAAAAAAATCACAAAGGTTGGCTCTATCTTGGTATAACTACCCTTAGCATTGTTGTGGATAAAAAAGTCGAACTAAGGACTCTAAACTTAGAACATTATAGTTAGATTTGCTTTGCTTTCAATAAAAGTGATGAAAGTTTTTTTTAATTTCCATGTTCTTGAGGCTTTTGAGCAAAAGATGTGCAATTTTTTTCTTTCACGCCACTCGTGATTTGGGTAGTCGAGCCAACGACGTTAAACAAAGGCGCTATCGGGAGGCAACCCATTGTTTTAGTTTCATAGTTGAGCCTCATAGAGTCGAGGTGTACTCTCTCCCCTTCGGTTGTCTTTGGTTACTTTTGATTTGGAGTTTTGGGATGTTGCTATAATTGGATGGATGTTTTTGCCCTTGTTTCCCTTTATGCACATGGATGCAAGCTTCCGTTTATACTTTGCACTCTGATTCCATCATTTGATTATCTTTGCGAGCTTACATGATTACTAATTTCATTTTTATGGCTTGCCATCGTTGCATTTTGGGATTGCATGTGAAATTTTCATTTAGATATATCACTTGTGTTAAGCGACATGTAGGGGTCATTCCCTATTTTGTAGTTCCTTTTTGTGGTTTTCTTTGATTTATGCACAGGTGATCTTTGGACCATGCAAAAATGGAGGAAACCATGTCTTTCTTGCTTATACATTTGAGCCAATCTTGCGCCTTATTCCGGTTTCTCCATTTCACTAAAATGCAAGATAAGTCCTTCTTTCACTCGTTTTACATTGAGGACAATGTCAACTCTTAAGTGGGGGGTGGTAGACTTAACTTTGAATTATGTGTGTGCATGAGTGTGATTTACTTGTTATGCGTGATTGCTTTGATTGGTGTGTTGTGCCTTAGCAATTGGTCGTTTCGAGCAAAATTTTGGTGAATTTTCAAAAATTTCATGACTTTGGTATTTAGTAGATACAATGTTGAATCATTTTGAGAAGTGTAACTAAAAAGATGACCATTAACATGCACTGACACAAGTTTTTGATTTGGCTACGGAATAGGACTTTTCACCTGACTTTTAGTGAAAGATTATGGTAGCTATAGAGATGGTCTGGCTAGCTAGAACTTATATCATTAACTTTCGAGGCGAAATAGAAGGGTTACTTAGAGATAGGCATAGGATGAAGGTCATGGCGCTTCTTTGACCCGCTGGAGCCAAATAGCCAACCCGGAACGTTTTATCCCTAGTCTCCCCGCCTTAGCCTTTCTTAGGATGATGAGACCCCCATCCGAAACGTTAGCCTTTCGGTACTTAGCCCATTTACCTAGCCCCGAAACCCTATTTTTGTGGTCTACATTCCCTTGGCCTCCCTCGCGATTGAGCTTAATCGTTTTACGTTTTGGATATAGGTGCGGTATATGACTCATGATTTGGGTATCGGTTGGTGAGTGAGTCCATTTGGGGAGGGATGACTACATTTTGAGTTGTGTTATTTTGGCTACCATTGTTGTAGCTATCTTATTTCATCTTGTGTTTATGTGTGTGTTGTATTTTGTTTTGTTATTTTGAATTACAACAAAAAAAAAAAGAGAAAAGAAAAAGGCAGCCTTAAAATCAAAAGAAAAGCCAAGGTAAAGTTGAAAAAAAAAATAAAAGAAAAGTGTCAAAAATCAAAAGAAAAAAATGCAGTGATAGAAAATAAAGTAATAAATTCAAAGAAGTGGCATGGTGTGTTGTATATTGTGATCAATATAATTGTTTAGGGATTGAGAGTGGATGTTTTTGAGTTCATTAAGTGTTTGCTTCTAGTTGGCCACTATTTTTGTGGACTACCTATTGAACTCGTGTCGGTAACGGCTATTTTTGCGTCACATTTTCAGTTTACTTTGGTACATTGGGTGAGAGTTGAGTGTTACATGTTTCCACGTTTACGGTTAAGCTCTCTCGCGCTTTCTCTTGTTGATATCCTTTTATATCCCTTCGGTACCCCCGTCCCAGCCGAACGTTACAAGCTTTCAAGACCTAGCCGACTGTGCCCGACTTTAGGTAGCCCCGATTAGTGGAGATAGTTAAGAAATATAAGCCTATGGTCTAGCCCCGACGTCTCATGCGTTTATAATCCAAACCGGGAGTTAGGGTAAATAGGAAATGAACTATCCACTCACACACACTATTACCGTAGCTAAGTAGAAACTTGTGACTTTGAGTGTTTATGATCGTCTTTCACTTATAGTTTGATAAATGATGATTTAGTGTGTGTGTTCAATGCATAAGTGATGACTCTTTCTGGAATCGCCATTTTGATCGAGGACGACCAAAAGCTAAGTGGTGGGTGGTTGATGAGAGTCAATCCTCCAACGCATTTCACACTTAATTCACTTAAATTCATAGCATTTCGGGGCATGATTTTCACCATTTAGATGCTATCTCACGCTACTTTCACCACTCACATTCCCACATCGCGCTTAACCGAAAATCTCATTTTTTATCGTTGATATGTGGACTTTTCTATAGCACACACGGGGTACAATATACCCTAGGAAAATTACGTATGTATCTCGTGTTGTGTATTTTCAGATGATAGATGATAAAGAGTTGTGTTGAGATCAATTTTCGTGATTATGGCACTTTAGGAGTGATTCTACCCAAAGCAGAAGTACTTCCGGTCAGTTTTTGAGGATCAGCCAAGGCAAGCCCACGCCTACCCCTTGTAGGCATGGTTCTGAGCTCTCAGTAACATTCAGGATGCTCAGGACCACTTCTACCTGCTGCAAGCCCACTCCTGCGGCACCGAATTTCTGCATTATAAAAGCCTTTTTGCAGCTAGAAGAGAGGGGGAGACCATACTTTCTAGATTAGAATTAGATTAGAAAAAACCCCAAAAACTCTTCTCTTCACTTTTCTTCATTCCTTAGCTTAAAAAAGTAGAATCTTAGGTCTTTAAACTCCAAATTAGTGCGTAATTAAGCTAAGGCTTTCTTCTAAAATGGTGAATTCATCATTCCCTTGGTGAATCTCCATGGGATTGGACCTAAGTTCATGTTTTTTACTTAATTGAGGTATAAATCCGAATTTAGCTTTAATTTTCTATTTCACGACTTTAATTAGTTTAATTTCATCTTTGCTTTGTGTTTTTGTTCAAATCACGAGTAGCTAAGTTCCTTGTGGCTTGGGTGATGAGAAAATGAGCTAGAAATCTTGTAATTGCTTGGATTCAAGTTGGGTTGTCTTGTATGTTCTTAATTGGTTCAAGTTATGGTGATTGATCTTTATGGGTGTGATTAATTCATCACTAATTGCATAATCTAAGTGTTAATTCAACGCCTAATCGTAAGAATTGACATGGAACTAGTCACCATGAACACATAGTAAAATCATCTAGAGATAGAATTGATTTCTAGTGTGTGTGTGTTGCCTAATCTTGAATTGGGAAATTCATAGTCCTTTAATGCATAACTATTCATACTAATCTAGTCCTAGCCGATAGGTTTAGATTTTGGTTATAGTTCATTGATGCGAGAAATCGATTGACGTTATTATAGTGAATTACACCTTGAATGTGTTGAGAATTCGTTAGTGAAGCTTGATTCCGAGTAGTTATGAAAGTTCATATCTAGTTCATTGGAACATCACCCGAGCCACCTCATTTCATATCATTTCCCCTTCGTTCGAGTCATTGTAGTTTTAGTTAATCGCACTTTTAGTTCGCCTTTCATTAGTTGTTTCGTAGTTGGTTCACACTTTCTTCTTGATTAATGGATACACCTAGATTAATTGTTTGGGCCGCTTTGGTAGTCAACTAGCACTACAAGAAAATCTGCTTTTTATAAGAGGAATTTAATAAGGGGTCAAAATTTGGTTATTAAAAATACCTTTTAATAAGGGTTAAAACAATCTTATGAAAATGATGCAGATTTGGTGAGAAACCCTTAATAAAATTATTATTAATCACTTATCCTTAATATAATACACCTAAAATATTCCCTTATTAATGCTTACCAAAAAAATCAATAAAATATTATTTTGAAATAATATAAAGAAAAAACATTATGTTTTGCCAAAAAAATCCATTTTTTGAATTATTTTAAACACAAACTTTTCATAGGAAAAAAGATCAATTTTTTTTTTATGATAAAATACCAATATTTTTAGCGCAAAAATCCCTCCCAATAATTTCATTTGTAGACATAAATAAATAGAAATAATGATAGAGACAACCTGAGTGTGTTCTGACAACAAGTACACAACTGCGGTTATCACTAAAAAAAAGAGGCTTATTGTGACAAAATTAGTGAGGGGATGCAAATCCTCCCACTAAAGCCTAGTTTTAACTAGGGGAAAAAAATATTACTCCTCCGCTTTTTTTTATACATCAGCATTCGAGTTTTGTCGTTTTTATTTATATCTGTCATTTTACATTTCCAAATCGGCGATTTATTATTTTTCCTCCTTTACCAATAAAATATTTACATCTCCAATAAAAAAACACAATTAAATCTGAAAAACTCCTTTACCAACAAAACATTTACATCTCCAATAAAAATACATTTCGTCTACACATATTAATTATTTTCTTAATTTGTGTGATTCTTCTCTCTGCGATATATATAAAAGCGGAGGAGTATATGGCTATAGGATACACTTTTAACTAGAAACTATTAATTCCTATCATTATTTATTGATAATCCCCTCGTTTTTTTTTTAAGGAGATAATACCCTCGTTAAGATTAAAAAAAAGGAGATCCTCTCATCAATTGTATCATTTTTTTAACCCATTTTTTCTCCTAACACCTTAAAACAAAATTTTCTTCTAACCAAAACATAAAAACACATTTAAAAAAACAAAAATCACAAATACCCTGAACCTAATATCACCAAATCGGCCTCCCATTTCTTCTTATCCACAGTCCAGACAAATTTCCCAATCTTTCTACCCTAAACTACGCCCTTCACTTTTCACCTCTCAATTTCGATTGGTAGCAAAATTTGGAATGATAATCGCAGTGGTGGTAGCGGTAGCGGGGTGTGTAATAATTTCTGAGAGGACAGTCATCAGGCAAGGGATTGCGACTAAGTGGAGGCGGCGGTAGTGAAGGTAGTGATGCCTAGTTCTATAGTTACTTATAGACTGCTCATTTGATTATGGATCTGGCGGTAGGGCTGGTTCTTCCTATAGGCTATGGGAAGGAGGCTAGGGATTTTCCATAAGGAATCGGGGGTCGAGGATGCAGTTCACCGGCGATGGAAGCGACAAAAGCTGTAGCAAACATTGACGGCTTGCTTGAATGGGCAATCGACTTGGACATCTTCCATTCTCCATCATCACAAATCCAATCTGGAGATGTCAACTGTCTGTCTTCGTGTGATGGTGAAAGGAAGCTCTTTTCTTTCCCTAATTCAGGTGCTTTTTCTTGTTTTGGCTTTTACCCTTTGTTTTTCTGTTTGGGTAGACATATCAATTGATGTTCGCATGAGCTTAATCAGTGTTAAGTTTTTAGTATAATGTTTTCTTGATTCATTTTGGTTGCAAATCATTTGGAAGAGTCATGACAATTAGGCTCAATATTTAAAAGGTTAGTTATACTTTTTCTTGTCAAGTATGTTACGTTCAAAGCAATTGTCAAAACCAGATCAATGGTTTAATGGATGGCAATTCCTTGTTTTTGTGGTCATCTTTTATGTATTTCCATTCGCTATGTTTACTTGATACATTCTTATGGTCATTCTGAATTCAATTTCAATTATCAGATTTGCGGATACGGTGAGTGAAGTTGAAGCATTGTTTGAGCTATTTAAAAGCATTAGCAGTTCTGTGATTGATGATGGGCTTGTAAATGAGGTATATTTTGTTGAGTATTTTGTGGTTCTAGTTATGTTATGTGTTGATTAATTTTCAATATAACATTCCCTCGTTTAAAGCTTTTATATAAAGTCCGATAAGTTTTCCGTATAATATTTGTAAGTCCTATAGAAACACGAATGTTTCTCCTTAGTGAAGGTTTTGATCTTTAGAGATTTTGTAAGGCATTCGAATCACTGATTTACTGCAACCAAATCATCTGTTTATGGAAGGCATGCTCGAAAGGGAAAAGCTGCTATATGTGTACCGTTTTGATGCTGTTTCAGAGCATTCACTAATGAAGATTCACAGCCCCTTTATCCGTGATGAGATGGCATTTCTGTTTCAAAGATTGAAGCTTTAATGCTCGAATCCTTCTATTTCAGGGAAGTAACCGTTAGCCCTTTGTTAATATCGTTTTCTTTTATTGAACTTATTTGATTCTGAAATCTGCCTGATCTTGTGCTCATTTCATTTGTGGAAGGTTTGAAATTTTGAAAGGTTGCTGTTTTGGTTCTGATACGAAGCTGATTTGGCGGTGTTTCAAAATCAGAGCAACGTTTCAAGAATTCATTCTGGGATTCTGAAGGATATGCAATCATTTCTCTGAAAAAAAGGTGTATTCTTACTATGTTAATATCATCTTGTCATTTACTACACTGATTTGAGCATTTAATGTACTGATTTTATGATGATTGTGTTGTATGGCAGCCTCTGTTTGATGGCTTGGCCATTCCTGAAATGAACATGCTCTTGACTGCAGCCTGATTCAGAATCGTGGCTTGGCAAATCAAACATGTGCTAAATCGAAGCTCCGAATCTCTGATTTCAGGCAAGTATTAGTTCACTATTATTCTCTGTTTATTACTACAAAGTGACATTAGGCCAGATTGATTCACCGTCTGTTTTATCCCCTAATAAACCTGCTGGGAATCTCAGAATCATATCCTTAGGATTGATTTTCATAGTTTCTGCCCCCTGAGTGCTTTCTTGCTGAATCTGCTGAAAAGTCTTTGTACCTTGGCTGCCTGCCTGCTTTGTATTGCTGACTGAATTTCCTAAGTGTTGTACCGTCTGTCTCGTATTGTGCTTCAAGCTTGCTGCACTCTAAATATCTTAGAACCTGCTGCTTAAAGCCTGCTGACCGTCATCAACTTGAGTTTTAACTCCTGCTGTGCCTGTGCATTTTTATTAACCTGCTACTGTGTATTTGCAAGTCTGGTATTGTTTTGAGAAGATTTTGTAATAGACATCTTAGGTTATTTCTAGTGCCCTCAGGTCTGCTGAACGCTTTGTTTTCAGCATTGAGTTTCATACTTGATAATCCTATCCATTGGATTTGTTTATCACTCTTGAAAGTCAACTGAAAGTTCAGTTTGCTTTTGACTTGTGGATCTTTTTAGCCAATTTATTTGTTCTATTTGTATCAATTAAAGTTGTGAGCTTCAGTAGAGCATTTGAATTATGTGGTTCATTGCTGATATGTTCTTGTTGAGTCTTAAACTGAATCAGAGTTATATCAGTCCCTCTTTGTATCAATAATACAATGAACTGTTTTCTTGTTGTCTCTTTACTGAACCTGAGAGTACTGGTTCTGTGTTTTGTTTTAAGCTTTTATTTTTGAGAATATTTATAATCAAACACTTTATGTTCCATCACACATTCTGGTTGTTTTGATCACATAGTCCTTTGTGACGCTTCATTATTGTCACCATAAGGTTAAGTGTCAATTGGTTATATCTGCCTGCAAGTTTTTTTAATCTAATCAGATTAACTAATAAGTAATTCTTTTAATCAATTTGCATTATCATTTTCTGTACTCCTTCTGTGAACTTGCTTTACTCTATCAGCCAGCTGTTAATCATAATCTTACTTTGATTGCTATTCAAATAAATCAATTTGATCATTTCTTTAAATCTAAGTAAGTTGTTTGATCAAATTAGCCACACACTAACCTTGGGATATGTGAGAAATGCATTTCTCTACAGTCCCCTAAAAATGTATGTAATTTTTTCCCAAGAAAGGAATTTGTTTTCTATGCAATTCATATGATGAACAGAATGTTTGATGCAGACGACCATTTCAAGAACCTTCTTTTCAATCAATCAGCGGTCTTGAAGTAGATATGAAGACTGTTCCCTCTTCACCGGGTATGCTACTAAGCTATGATCATGTAAATAATCTCAACACTAAGCTATGATCATGTAAATACAAGAATGCATTTTTTTGGTTGGACACACTAAGATATGGTCCTGTAAGCACAAGAACGCATTTTGTTGGTTGGACTCGTATTTTTAATGTTTGAAGAAGGTTACTAATGTGATATTTGTAATTGTTGCAGGTGTATGGTGCAATGCCAATAAGAAGATGGTTGGAGAAGAATGTGGTGAAAGACAATCAAAGATGCTAGTGAAAGAAGAAATAGATGAAGACCAGCGGTTGAAAAAGATGTCGGACGTGTGAATGCAGCAACTCCAAGAAAGAACAATACTTGGAGTTATGATGAACATCTGGTCCGAGCTTTATCGTGGAATTTGTTCTGTAATGGTTAGTATGGTGTCCTCTTTTATATATGCCTATATTTTTAGAAAATATATTTTTAGTAAGGTGAAGAGTGAAACATGTTGTTCAACCGATCTTACTGATTTATGTTGATTATGATATCCTTATTGTTTGTCAAAAACTCTTTTCATTAATCAAAAGTCAGCAAGAAGTTGAGGTTCTTGTATGTATGTTTTGGCAGCAAAACGATAGGGATAAGGTATAGTCATGTTTTAAGTATTTGCAAGGACTTGCCTCGAGTGGAGAAGGTATAGTCATGTTTTAAGTATTCAAAATGGTTCTAAGGTTTGAGGTTACTGAGCTTTTTGTAATAAGACTCATTCATAATCTATTTTTCCTATTTTCGGATATTACATTATAGTCTTTCTTCACTAATTATTGATGGGAGTTTGACTTTATGTAAAGTATGTAAAGGTGGATGTTTGTATAGTACTGTGAGTGTACATGTTCTTGAATGCAGTTGCTATTGGCAATTTGTTATTGAATCCTGATTTTGCATTTTGTTGTTATTGAATCCTGATTAATGAGAGGAAAATAATCTATAATGAGGGGATGTTTTTTTATCAAATCGTAATTTAATAAGGGGTAAATGAATCTACAATAAGGGGTTATTTCTGTCATTAAATCACGATTTGTGAGGGGTAACTTACCTTATAATAAGGGTTTAGATTGTTATTAAAAATGATTTTTAATAACAGGAAAATACCATTATTAATGTCCCGATATTATTAATAACGGGATTGAGTTTCCCGTTATTGAATACCTTTATCGCGGGAGGTAAGTAATAAGAAGCCATATATGGAAATTTCCGTTATAAAAGGTTTTATGAGGAAATTGACAATTAATGGCGGGAAGACTTTATTAATATAGCCGATTTTCTTGTAGTGTAGATTTCTCTCCTGTGGATACGACCTTCTTTCACCGATCTCAGACTCTGATCGACCCGTACTCTCCGGTTAGAGTGGAAACCTAGTGAGGCCGATCAAGTTTCTCTAAGATTAAAGACACGTTGCTATCACGATGTTTGATGATCGGTATTGACGTCTCCGCGGTGTAGACGCGCTCTGGCAAAGATCGGCGGAGTATGCGAGAGGCTCTTGCGGCTTATCAGACGCGAGCCTCCGCCCACACTTTGTGGATAAGTGGAGTGCCCAGCAGAGGGTGTTATAAAAAAGCGATGTTGATCGTCGATTCATCGGCGGAGAGAGGTAGAAGTCATTTTCCGAGATTCTCGGGTCGATTCTTCATTCTTTTGCATATCACTTCGATCCAGGGGCTCGGTGGAATATATGGAGCTAAAGGCTATTTCCTTGGCTTTGGAGGAAGTGCGTCATTTGGGGATTCAACGACTACATGTAGAGAGTGATTGTTTGGCGTGTATGTCGAGACTCATGATCTGTCGAAGATCTTACTGGCATGAATGTACAGATAAGATTTGTTTGGCCGTGTTACCTAGTTTCACATCTGTTTTCTTTACTTTTATTTAGGCGTATGGGAATGTCCTCTACGCATCTTTTAAATTCGACGTCTTTGTTAGTTGATTTCGGACATCTTGAGATTTCGCCGCGCGTGTGGACGTTTTTTAGCTACTGTTTGACGTATATTCTTTAATAAAAGCTATTTTCCCTCACAAAAAAAAGATATAGATATTTAAAACTAATCGCCTCATATTTGACGGATATTAATTAATATAACTTCTTGTTCCCTTAAAAAATTATTTAAATTAAAAAGAAAATCACTACAGCGAGGCCATAAAGAAAAACAACTACTCTAAGTACAGAAAAGTCAATGCCGACATCCATAATGATGTTACCCATAACAATTTGTTTTTATTTATTTATTTATTCCTGAATGGGATTTTCTTGAGTAGTTCTCTAAATGTCTGTGATATGCTCGAGCCCTTCTCTTCCTTCTCGTTTTTCTTGCTTGACTAGTGATGTCGGCATTATCCCGATTTTGAAAGATTTGTACAAATACGAAAAAACTCTTGCAACAATTTACAAATTCGCAATTTTTTGGGTGGGATGGGGCAGGACGGCTACAGGATTTTTATGATACGGGTCAAGATTCGAGAATAACACATCCTATTGTAAGTTTTTAATACATTAACTTTAAATTTCCAAATATAGATACGGGTCAAGGGTCAATATTTTAAAATAGGATTTTTGTGATACGGGTCAAGATTCGAAAATAACACATCATATTGTAAGTTTTTAATACATTAACTTTAAATTTCCAAATATGAGATACGAATTGAGTCAATATTTTAAAATTCGAAATAGTGAGTCGATTAAGACGTATTAGTAATAAAATTTTCAAAACAAAAAAAAAAAAAAAAAATACACTGCATTTTTATTTTTTTGGTTTAAAGTCGATTGACCCGAACCCACGCTTAGTGTGCCGCGCCCGCCAGGTAGGGGGGTGGAGGTAGGGGGACATATGGGGGCGCATACACCACTATATGCTCTTTTGTATGATCATAATTACAAGAGATCTAATTTATTAGAAAATAGAAAAACCATATAGAGAGTTTGAGAGAGAAAAAAATCGGTCTAAAGAACCAGAGTTTTTTAAAAGTAATCAAATCTGAGGATTCGGTGATTTGTTTGATAATAAGCTATTTGTTACCTTATACTACACCTTTATTTACCCCGAATTATGCTCGAATGAGGAATGATAATCTGGATATCGTATGCGAAATACATGTTAAATGTGTAGTGCGTGTTCTTTAGATATTGATTACGTATTTGTATGATTACCACGTGGATTTGGTACCGTTCGATCGTGATTTCGTGCTTTTCAAGATGTACCTTGTTCGGAGCAAAGCAAAGGCATGGATTTGGATTGAAAGGAAGTCATTGAAATTTGAATTAAGGAAATCCAGGAAGAAATCTGCCAAAGAAAGAAGCTAAAGCTGGGCTCGACTAGTTGAGGCCCACCACCGACTCATGGAGATCTCAGAGGACCAGTTAACTGACCTACGCGGTTTATCTAAGTCGTCTAGGGTTACTAGTAGGTCTTAAGTAGGGTGCTGAGCCTATATAATGCCTGCACTAGCTCTTTGTAATGTGTGTCACAACTTATGTATCAATTACTATCAAGTCTTATGAAATAAAGGTTTATAGTTTTTGCTTGTGAGTTTTCTCCCGGTTTCCTTTCTCCCAAGCCATCTCTAGCTTGAATGGATCAAGCTAGATCTTTATAGCCAAAGGAATGAAGCTTTGAACGTTCCTTCACATCTTTGTTATGGTAGATTTACTTGTTTTTATGTGTTGTGATTAATGTGAATGTTTAACAACCCCGTAATTTACCAGAATTAGTCAGAACGAAACGATGTAATTCCAGAATTAGGAACCACCGCTCTTGATTCAACTACGGTCTATACGCTGGATCGAGGCAACTTTTAGGTCACCTAAATCTGGAGATTCAGCATCAGCTACGTTCATCGACAGGTTTAATTCACGTTTAGTTAGATTTGGCCAGTCTGCTTTTCGTTCATCATAAATTAACATGAAGGACTATTAGTGAATTGCTAGTTAGGACATAGTCTGGATAAATCCCTCAGAACATGCTAGTTAATCCACGATAGCTGCTTAAGGAGGTTCTCGGTCTTGAGTCGGCACTTTCAGAACTTATTTGCGTGTGGCTTAATACAACCAACGAAGGAGGTTAAGCGCACGTAGGCGTTCATTGTCCTTTCAATGGAAGTAAACAAGGTTGGAGACTACACCGGTAGCTAAACCGAAATATAAAAGCGTAATCGATTAACTCGAGGAATTATGGGGTAGGTAAATATGATGACTAATTACACCAAGCTATGAGATAGGGTAGGAAAGGAAGAATACCATTTATTTTTGTTCTTATGTTGGTCAAAGACCATCTGTGTGTTCTTAATAGGTTAAGTGCATTTATTTATAAAGTTGCATTGTCTCTGGGAATTGACCTTGATTCGCCGTTGTTATACTATGATATGACCTAGTACTCTTGCTAGTATAAGCGACCTCATGCGCGACATCACTGTTCGTAAGGATATCGGTAAAGGCCGAACGCTTGGGCGGCACTACGCACTACTACTTTTTCATAGACGATAAAGCTTCGATCTTTTAGATCATCCAAGGTAATTTCCTCTTCTACTACTTCTATGTTTATTGTTTAAACAAAGTCGGTCCTAGAAAAGGAATAAAATTTTGAATTCCGCTGCGTTCCCGCATTGATTTCCTAACATGGCAGGCGACAAGGTGAAGCAGAATGGTATTAGTAATTTGGACATGGGTTGGCAGCGTGCCAAGGGTGTTTGGCGGGCACCAAAGTGCCTATTCACCTTATTTTGATGATTTCATGTGTACAACTTGATGTTGTCTGCTATACATGCCTTTGAGGCATTATCTGGTAATTGGCAATGTCTAACATCGACTTCCGGTAGCATCGGCTCAAAGATCACAACTTAGACTCTGCCGGGAGAATGTGGGAGTACCGGAAGGTCACTGTTTAGGTTTTGCGGGACATTGACTTAGTAGTCAATGATCATTTTACAACGTGCTAGGTAGTTTAATTAGAATGTCTAGGACTAGGAATGCATAGGAAGCATTTTTATGTGAATGGTTCATGTGGTTAGATTAAACTCGTAATAAACATATGTGTTGTGTCTAAAAGCTAAAACACTATAATCATTGGTGAGGCACGTTTAATCTTCGCAGCATAGAACTATTGCACCTCTCCACTTGGTCTGATGCCTCGTGTGATCTTCCTCATGGAATTGTCCGTGCCATTGAGGTGCTGAATGTGTTGTGGTGTAGTGTTTGCCCTATGCATTGTCCTTTGGTTGTAGTGTAACAAATTTACTTGATCCTGATCTAGTAGAGGGTGAGTGAGCTTTTCTTTACAACCTACATGGTAGTGTTTGTAGACTTATCCGTTTCTTCTACTCCTTACTAAGTACGTTGTACTTACCCCTTTATTATTGTTGCCACCCCGAGAAGGTGATTGGCAGGATGATGATTATGCTTTGATGAAAGCAATGACGGAGCTGAAGTTTGAGCTCGGGATGCTTATTGAAGAATGTTATCTTTTACTTTTATGCATTTTAATTATTGTTTGAGTGATAAACATTAAATGTCTGAGAGTAGACTTCTCCCTTTTCATTTCTTTTGGGATTGTAATAGTTGAACAACTTTTATTTTGTTGTTTCAGTCTTTTGGTTTTCTTAGACGTGGAGTGGAATGGTTGATCCGTTTGTTTGTCTTTTCCATTCCCGAGTTGTTCTTTAGTTTTATATTTCCTCTTTACTCTAATTAAATTGTTACGAGGCCTACGTATATATTACTTTTATCATTTAAAAAGAAAATATATATGTGCCGGGCGTTCTTTCCGGATAAGGACTCGGTGTCCGGAAATAGGGCGTCACATCATCAATCCAACTTAAAAGTATAACAGAGGCATAATATCTTAAAAGTAGTATAATCTCATTTCATTTCACTATAATAATGGTAATACTAATACAAATGAGTCTATTTATAGAATTTCAGCTACTAGCTTCCAGCTCAGAAGTTGCTTAGTCAGCTACCTGCTTCATCGAAAGCTGCTTTGTCGTACTTGCGTTAGTACATATCTGCTTAGTTATGCTTGCATCGAGACATAACTATTAAGTAAATTAGTTGCGGATTAGTTATTTACAAATAGGAGATACTACCCCTGTCCCAAACTATAAGTTCATTTTGGATTTTTTCGCATAGTTTAAGAAAGTTGGTTAATTGATTATGTGTCATTAATTTTAATGAAAAAATATAAAATAACATCTAAGTGCAATGAATGCAATAGTTGTTAAGTATGGAAAACTGGTTGAATATATATACTAAATGATGGTAAAAGAAGCAAAATGTAATAAATTTTTCATTGGTAATCTAAATTGACTAACATTATTGGATAAAACAAAAAACCTAAATGAACTTATATTTTGGGACAGATGTAGTATACATTACGACTAATGGACATCCACATATATACAATATTTTATAACACTCCCTTGGATAGTTGGATGTCCATTTAGACAACACAATCAATATGCCTCGTTGGAAAAAATCCCAGTGAAGGAAGAAGAGTATTCCCTCCGTTTTTTTAACTGTCACTTTTTAAAATTTGTTGTGTTCACATATATCTTTCATTTTAGAAAACCAGTACAGTATTTATGATTATTTTCCACTTTCACCCTCATTTTAATCTTAATAATTAAACACATATTTATATTTCCAATATCATAAGGAATGAAAAAGAACATAATAAAGGAGTTTGGTAGATTTACACAATTTTGAACACTAGTGTTTAGTGTAAGAAGATATAAAGTCTTATATAATAATAAAAAGTGACAATATTTAATGAGGACTATTTTGCCATTTAACATTATATTTCCGATATATTAATAATTTTCTTAATATGTGTGATTATGCCTAATGTGACTGATAAACAGTAGAGGGGTAAATATTTTTTTGTGATTCTCCCCTTATGAAGACATTTTTCGAATGCAAGAATTGACAATCTTCTAGAATCTGGATGGTCACTTGATCTAATTCGATGAACATCAATATTACCTTTCTTCAGAAGAGCGTGTGTGGCAAAGAATTTTGGTGGAATCTGTTTTATATGATCGCCTTTTACGTAACCACCATATAACTAAGCTATACATGTTGCATTGTCTTCATATAATCAAGTCGGCTTCTCTTTCTCGATGAATAAACCACAAGTTTTTTGGATCTAATGTGCCAATGATCTGAACAAAACATATTTTCGGCTTGTTTCATGAATAGATATTATTTTGCCATGATTTCAGGTTGTAGCTTCCAAAGCTTGCTAAGTCCAGTGTCATGAAATCGATGTACCACCACTGGTGAATGAGCAACGAATTTGAGGCATTGCTTTGTGGGGTTTCGAAATATCCATCACCCACGTAACCAACAAGTCTACGACTTGCTTTCGTTTGACCGAGTTGTATAACATTATATGACATGTACCAAATACCTTGCTTTATAGGATAGATAAATACCATGCTTATAAGATAACCAAAGCAAGTCCCGACTTGCTTTCATTTGATCCGAGTTGTATATTGTGTGTGGCATGTACGTAAAACCTTGCTTGCCTCTTTTATGAACCTCGTTCATAATACCAAGTTTTGCATTTGTTATCATATCTCACTGTTCAAACGATCATAACATTAATTTATTATCTAAACACTATGATATTTATATTTGTGGAACTAAAATGTTTCTCACGATTCAAGCGTTGATCAATATTTAACAATATATGCTATGATGAGATTTCATTGATTATGCTTGACTATTATGTTATGCACTCTGCATCAGTTTGGTGTTTCTTGCTTCAATGATCATAATCTTGGAACAGTTGCTCTATGTGCATTAGTGATAATTTCGAAATTATCACGGTGTTAAAAGCGGTTTTTTGTGGATATCTGACTGTAAAATTGAGTGTTTGCCGGTAGTGCACGGCGGTGAAGTGGAATTCGTGGTGGTCGGAGAATGATGAAAGTGGTGGTGCTTTGCTAGAGAGAAAATGGCAGAGTTTGCCTACTCCTTAAAATATTGTCCCATTTTTGTGATTACATTGAGCCTCTATTTATATGCAAGCTACTTATTAAGGTTTAACTAATGACAATTAGACATAATTAAGTACAATTCAGCACCGACTAAGCTAACGGCTATTTGGCGGGCCGACGTGGGGCGGACCCAAACACTTAGTCGTTTCTTGTGTCTTTGTCTTGTTACTCTATTGTGGTAGTCTGCTCATCTGATGTTGTGGGCTCGGTCCTATGAGGGACGTGGTAGTCTGGGGAAGAGGTGGACCGGCCCCTTGCCTTTCTTTGGGCCCGCAAGGGCTGATAGGAAGGTTTAGGTGGGACCGATGGCCTGCGGTCCCCTGTCCGTTATTTTGGTGGCCAGACGGATTCGAATAAGAATCCGTGAGTCGAATTGCGGTCTAGGCATATCACTGATGGTTAGGTTTAAACCAAACCATGTCCAAACATATCTACAATGTCCAATCATATCTGTGTTGTATTTGTGAGGAAGTTATTGGGTGCACCCGTCATATACGGAGTGCATAATGTGGCAAGATATACACTTTTATTTTCCTAAACTGAATTCAAATCGTATGATCTAAATTTGGTTATATGTAAACTCGATGCAAATGGATTTATCACATAAAAACTTCCGGTATCCGTGACTTATACTCTAATAATAATAATAATAGTAATTTTTTTAGTATTTTTTACTGAAGTAAAACACGCTATTTACACGTATAAGTAATTGCATAATAAACAAAACCGCTATTGTACAGATCACCAAATCCCTTGCCGTGATACAATACAACTAGATCGTAACGCTCCACGTGTCTCATCTTCCTATCTATAAATCTATAACCTCGAACCACTTCTGTTATTCATATCATTCCCTCAAGTGTGCAGACTCTCTCCTGTTCTATTATCTTTCCCAACAACATAAAATTTGTTCTAATTTCTTTGAGGAGAAAAAAAAATGGGCACAGCAACTTTCGTAGATATCATTTTGGCTATCCTCTTACCACCCCTTGGGGTCTTCCTAAGGTTCGGCTGCGAGGTAAAACATTTTTCGAAAATTTACTTTTATTTTTAGAATTAAATTGTTATTTTCTTCAAATCGAGGCTTTTTTCAGTGAAATTAATTTCTGTAATTAGATTTTGTGTTTATTTATGATCTACGAATAGACTGAGAAATATGTAAAATGCGTTGTGCAGGTGGAGTTCTGGATCTGCTTGTTGCTGACTTTATTCGGCTACTTACCCGGTATCATTTATGCCCTCTGGGTCCTCACCAAGTGATTGCCGTGTCATGCGGATGCGGATGCGGATGCGGGTAGGTTTATTTATTTTTATTTTTATTTTATTAAATAAATATGATCGATACTTATGAGTGCAATAATCTTGGATCGCTACACAATTTTAGATCAATGGATCGATCACTTCATTTTTATTTTTTATTTTTTTGAGGACTAGATCTGCCATTTGTCTGGTACATTGAGACTATGTTTGAGCCGGTTGGAGATGATAGTATTTGTCTTCTATTTTTATTTAATAAATAGATTGGATTTTGATTCTCAAAAAACAAAAAACAAAAAAATACAGTTATTTGTTCTCAAAAAAAAATACAGTTATTTGTTCTTGAGTGGATTGAGGAAATACAGTTTGAATGAATCAGCTATTTTCACAACGGAAAATTCTTACATAGAGACTCCTTTACAGGGAGTTGTCTACGTATTTGGGCCATATAATTTCATTGCATAATGAAACTGTATGGTTCAGATGATGCCGCGTAGGCAATTTCTTACAAGTGAGTCCCTACCATAGAATTTCCCTTTCACAACATACAGCATTAAAGAGTTTTTATTAGATTCGACAAAACGGTTCGCTTTGCTTGTCTACGTGGTGTAAATCTGACGGTTGAATCTAATAGACCTTCTTATGCGGAATTTTCCACCATCCATAGGTTGATTACTTCTCTTTTAGGAAAATGATACGTGTATTTTTTACGGTGAGTCTATTTGAGGAGTAAAACATATTGATGAATTTAAATAATAGAGTTCTATCTCAAATTCAAACTGTCTGGTCCGGTGATCAGAAAAGAATTAACGTGTATGACTAAATTTTTCCATATACGTCTCCACAAGGAAAAAGGAAAAAGTCATTTACACAATAATTGCACGAACCCTTTCTCTATCCCACCACTCAATAAAAGGGTCGTTACTACTCTGAGGATTTCTAAATGCAGGCTGCCGCCGTGGCGAGATGATCTGACCACATATGATTTTGAGGTGGAATACACAGTGTCCCATGTGTGGAAATTGTGTGATCCAGATGCTGCCACGTAGACAGTTCCCTAGTAGGAAGTCTCTCGGATAGAATTTTCCCAATAAAAGATCTTGATTTCTATGAAAGAGATAATTGAGATAATGACTAAAATATCCTCTCTGTTTTGCCGTGTATCCTTTGCAATGGTATCTGATTCCAGTACACATGTTTGTTTTATTGTTTGGCAGGTGTCCAAATTGCCAGAGAGAAGATATTTGTTTAGCTTTGGATTCGTTGTGTTGTAACATCTGGAGGATATTTTCTTTGTTTATTTTATTGAAGATATGTGGTGGACAAAAATATATTTATATATTTGTTGTTTCCGTGTGGTTTTTAGTTTATTATTATATTTGCTTTTTTCACTCTTTTGCTTTCATTTTGAATACTGTAACTAATTAAAGTTGGACACGTGTTTGGTTTCTGTCATCTGGCATCATGTTGCGCTGTTTGACATTATCCTTTAGTTGTCTCCAGGCTCCAGTTGTTTCTTTTATTGTAAGTTTCGTATAAAGAAATAAATAATGTCTACTTTTTGTCCTCCACTTTCTTCTTAATTTTTTTCTTATGAACAATTTTAATTAAACAGACGGAGCTATATTAAGGGCTGGGATCGGTAAAAGCCCAACCAGGCCTATTTTTTATTTTTGTTTAAATAATTACTTATATGAATTTTTTTGTTTTAATGTTATCTCTAATTAAGCCCACCTATTAATTTTACTTTAATCAACCGGAGAAATATTATGCTACAACAACGGTAAGTGAATGAAAGTCATACATTTTGCTATTACGATGTGTGGGAGATTAACTAAGAAGTTGGTATAACTATTAAATATATGCTACACAGTAATTTCTTTCCTATGAACCCAACAATAAATTTTGTTTTAAGTTAGTTTTTTTGAGTGGTACCTTCTGTTAATTATTGTTAAAAAAAAAAAATTTGTTTTAAGTTAGTTTTTTTGAGTGGTACCTTCTGTTAATTTTTGTTAAAAAAAAAAAAAAAAGAGACAGTGATGTAAAGTAAATAATATAAAATTTTCTTCAAAGTATTGAGTGGTTTTTTTTTCCTCCAAAATTTTGAAATTTAAAAATTACAACGTAAAGTAATACTATAAAAAGTCCAGCCGACCCGGCTAAAAATTGCTGGCTCTATGCTTGATTTTGGGTCCATCGTAGTTGTCTTTACATATATAACACTATCAGTTCTATGTACCGTCTATTGAGGGAGTCATGTGCGAGAAGAACATTTCTTCTTAGTTTATTAACTTTATTTATCTGTAATACTTTTGGCCTTTTAAAAAGAAATTATAATTGAAAGAGACAACAGTACAACTGTTTACAATCGCACAAATTTTGGACTAACACACCAATTTTTCTAAAAAGAAAAACCACGCTGGGTTTTTTATTTTTTATTTTATGGGACGATAATTATGCATAAAATTCATTGAACGTGAAACCAGTTGGTTACATCTCACATATTGTGAGCTTAATGTTTTTTTTCCACGGAATACGAAAGCTTTATTAATCGGACGAACCGAACTTACAACGCTGGTTAAAACCAAGATTACAACATCGCCAAAAGCAAGATTTACAACGTGGCCAGCCAAAAGCATGCACAAACTAAGCCTAGAAAAGCAAACAACTAACAACAATAACAACGTCAACAAACAGATAGAAAAGCGTGAGTCTTTGGCCAAAAACAAATAAATCTCGGAAAAATTCGATAAAATGGGCCAATGACACGGATTCCCGGGCCCATCCATCAATTGACAACAACAACAACAAACAAAACCTAACGCCTAAAGCTATAGAGCCACCGCCGGCTACCACCGCTACCGGAGACACGGCGACCACCGCAGGAGCAGACACCATAGTGACCAGCAGCGGCGCCGATCAAAGACAAAGACCAACGATTCACGAGCAACGGAAAGCCGGTGAGGAGACACCAAAAACAACAACTCGAAATAAGTTTTTTCCTTCTCCGCCATGGCTAACACCGACCCGCAGACCGCCCGACCTCCAAATGGGAAAAGAGAGGCGGAAAAAAAAGCAAGTGGAGGCAGATCCACACGCAACTGGAGCTCCGATGCCGCCTCAAGCCGCCGCAACACCTCCCGACGATCCACAAACCTGAAAAGCGTCAAGACAGGACATGAAGTCCAGAAGAGGACGCATCAGTGGAAACCATCCACCATGGATAACCAGAAGAAAAGCACCACAGGGACCCGAAACCGCATCGCAAAAGCAAAAAAACGACCATCACCACCATCAGGCGAGGGAGAATCAGATCTGGTGGGTTGAAGACGAGGAGGAGATAGTCGTGATTCAAAGCTCCATGGATGAAAGCTAAAAAACAAAGGATGAAATAAAACAAATATTTACAAGGATTGACGCCGGCAGCGGAACGCCGCCGGCAGCGGAGGCTAAGAGCAAGGCGCTGAGTTTCCTGTTTGAAGAGGGGGAGAAAGAAGGAAGAAAGATATACAAGTTTATTGTGAGCTTAATGTTCTGTCACAATCTATGTTCCCGACGGACGAGGAATACCAGAAAGAAGAAAAAAAAAAAAAAAAAAAAAAAAAAAAAAAAAACCTTAATGGCACTATAGTGTAAAAATGCATCTATTTTACAAAGAAAAAATATAAGATTTATCAAGTTTATATATCAATCCTAGGGGTGTAATCAAGTCGAGTCGAGTCGATACTTTCTAGGGCTCGACTCGACTAAAAAAGTTCGGGCACGAAACTCGGCTCGAGCTCGATCGTGTCTTAAAAAAGCAAGATCGAACTCGGCACAAGTAAAAATCTTCGATATAATTTCAACCTACTCGTAGTTCTCGATTATTTTCCTAGAATTCACTTAATTTTTAATGAAATATGGCCGGATCGAGCTCGACTCGTCTAATACTCGACTCAAATAATATTTATTATTTATGAAAAATAATATTTTATAATAATTTTAATAAATTTAATTAATTAAATAATTATTTAATCAAGCTCGATTAAGCTCGCGAGCTACTCGATTAATATATTTTAAAACTCGAGCTCGGCTTATTCGAGTAGCTCGACTCGAACTCAAGAAAAACCGAATCGAGTCGATCTCTTATACGAGTCGAGTAAGAGTTGTTCGCGAGTAGCCCAGCTCATTTTTTACGGCCCTAATCAAAATCCTCTAAAAAAAAAGGTTTAAAGAAATCAAGAATAGAGTTGGAAATAGCGTTTTTATCTGTTAGAACTGAATTGCTAGCCACTCCAAGAAAAAAAAAAAAAAAAAAAAAAAAAAAAAAAAAAAAAAAAGAAGAAGAATTGAATTGCTAGATCTTTATTTATTTATTTTTTTTTTTTTTTTTTTTTTTTTGTTAGTGAAGGATATGCCCAAAAGGTTCACGGAAATTTTATTATGGTCTTGGACCAATGATAACTTGGTGATCCAGAACCAATAGAAAAACAACAAATAACACAATAGCCCACCGTGTAAAATATAAATCCAATGTATTTACGTTTTTACCCTTCTTATAAGACATTTCATTGGTGGACAAGTATGACATGGTGGTCCTGGACCACCATAAAACCACTGAAAGGTTCAAAGCAGAACACGGAGGAGTTTAACCCATTGCAACAAAAAAACTCTTGGCTACGCTTGTTTTTGGCCACACCAAAAAATATTGTTATATACTTATTTTTAGCCATAGTAACATGACAAACGAGTCTAACTAATTAGTATATATTACCTACACTTTATTACGTGTGGCAAAAGCTAGTGTAGCAAAGAGTTTTTTCTTCTTGTTACCTCTCGAAAGAAGTAAATCCATACTGATGATAGCCGATCCGAACTACGCTACGTATCATCCTTTTAAGTCATATAATAAATGACTAGCCTGTAAATGTAAGGCATTAATGGCTAAATGCCCCAAACACATACCCAATGGCATGTCCCTAACCCCAGGTGGGAGATCAACAAATGCTCCTCCTCCAGCCACCGCAAGTCGGCTAAGGCTTGGCGAAGAGGAGATGCCTAGTTTGGCCATAGTGGCTTTGGGGGCTCGGCGCAGGACGCACAAAACAACCCCGGCTGTTATTCCACGGCCGAACTGGATGCCCTGCTCGGCAGATGATCAGATTGCTCCCTAGGGCCGAACTGGATGCCCTACTTGGAAGACGATCACATGAACTTCTCTATGCGTCACCTTTCACTGAGTACATCGACAATTATCCCTGACCAGCGGGATTTAAGATACCCAAGATTGAGTCATATGACGGATCTAAGGATCCCTATGACCATATGCATCAGTACATATCTCACATGAATCTGTATAACGCCTCAGACGAGTTGAAGTATAAAGCTTTCCCTGCGCTGCTCACGGGAAGAGCTCGGGAATGTTTCAACAAGATCCCTCCCAGGTCGATCTCCGACTTTGTAGCCCTAACTCGGAAGTTCGTCCATGCGTTTATCGCAGCTCGTCCGTTTCAAAAAAATCAGACTCATCTTCTCAAGTTGAACCAAAAACAAGATGAGACCATCCTCCACTTCATAAAATATTAACGAAAAGTCCACACAGGTGCGGGATACAGATGATCGATTGCTGGTCTCTTCCTTCGTGGTAGGTCTACGAGACGGGCGGCTGCACGCCAAGCTGAACAACAAACTTCCTCAGTCTATGGAAGAATGCCTAGATGTGGCCTACAAGCATTGCCAGGGAGAAGAGGCAAATAGACTCAAAAGAGAAATGGAAAGAGGTGAAGGAAAGAAAACAAGTCTGAGGAGAAATCTGACAAGAAAAGAAAATCAGTTTGGGACTGGGTGACTGCACCCATCTCAGATCGGCTGGGGAATAAAGGAGCTCTATAGGACAGAGACTTCATTCCTTTGAACAGATCCTGCGAGCAGGTTCTCGCGATCATGAAAAGAAAGGGTACAGCTAAAATACCACCACCAATGAGGGGACCCAGAGAAAAGAGAGATCCTAACAAGTTTTGCAAGTAACACAAGGATATTGGTCATGACTCGGAGAACTGCTAAGATTTGATAAGAGACATAGATGCAGCAGTGATGGAAGGACAGCTGGATGAGGTGTAGATCGGACTCATCAAGCTGAATCGCGTGGCCGAAGAGAGTTTAAGCATAGAAATAACTACCCTGAGGGAAATAACAGAGACGAGTTTCGAAGAAGAAGTGATCACTCGCCAGACCCGGATGGACAAATGGATAATCGCCCCATTAATACGATCAATACGATCTCAGGGGGACCGAACAGCACTGGAAGAACAGAAGACACGGGCAGTAGCAGGTCTACTGCTCTTCACCCAACCTAATAAAAGGCAAAGATTGTTAGGAGAAGTGACTTATGGTCCTAGGACTCCCTTCTTTTGGTCATAAACAATGAAGGTTTGGTGATAAGCGGTAATCAAATCAAAGCGCACAAAGAGGATTTGCGTGGACACCGGCAATTCCGTGAACGTCTTTTATTACAATGTGTTCGAAAGCATGATCGAAGGATGCCGATCTTACCCCTGTTTCGGCTCCCTTGTTTGGATTCGTCGGACCCCTAGTTCATCCACTAGGTATGATCAAACTCCCTACTACCTTTGGAGAAGGAACCAAGGGCAGGGAGTTTGATCATACCTAGTGGATGAACCCCCTCAGCGTACAACGTGATCATGGGAAGACCGGCACTTATCGATCTCCGAGCTGTAATATCACCAGCTCATGTTAGCATGAAGTTTCCCACGGGAGAAGGCTCTGTGGAAATCAAGGGAGATGTGGAAAAAGGCAGGAGCTGTTACACTGCAACAGTTAATGGAAAAATGATGGTTCAACAAGTGAGCATTGAAGAGTTGCTCCCTGAAGATGAAGAAAATTTGTCATCCGAAGATCAGATAGAGGTTGTTCGTCTATGGGATGAACAGACAGATTCATCAGTGAACGTAGGTTCATGGATTCCAGACCCATACAAGGGGCATCTGGTAAGTCTCTTGAAAGAGTTCAGAGATATGTTTGCGTGGAAGACAGAAGACATGCCAGGACTATCTCCAGAGCTGGCCATACACAAACTGAACATAGACCCGAACAGGAAACCTGTTCGGTAAAAGAAAAGGCACTTTGCCTCTGAACATATTTCGGCAATTGAGAAGGAGTAACCAAGTTGTTGCAGGCCAACATCATAAAAGAAGTTTTGTATCCAGAATGGTTGGCGAACCTAGTACTGGTCAAGAAGCCAGATGGGAGTTGGAGGATGTGCGTTGACTTCACCGATCTCAACTAAGCGTGCCCGAAAGATTGTTATGCCCTACCCAAGATTGATCGTCAAGTAGACTCAATAGTGGGGTATGAAGTGTTTGCATTCTTAGATGCATATAAAGGATATCATCAGATCGCAATGGATCTCAAAGATGCGGAGAAAACCTCCTTTATAACAGAATTTGGGACGTACTGCTACTTCACTATGCCTTTCGGCCTGAAGAACGCTGGAGCAACATATCAAAGGGCTGTAAACAAGATTTTTGCCTAACAGATCGGGCGTTGCATGTATGTGTATGTGGATGACCATCTAATCAAGAGCAGCTCTCTTGATCAATACTTAATAGATGTCAGAGAGGTATTTGAGGTGTTAAGGCGAACTCAAATGAAACTTAACCCCAAAAAAATGCATATTTGGGGTCAGATCGGGTAAATTCTTAGGATACATGATATCCAAAAAATGCATATTTGGGGTCAGATCGGGTAAATTCTTAGGATACATGATATCCAAAGATGGGATTAGAGCCAACCCCGACAAGGTAGATGCCTTGAAGGCGATGCAGCCACCAAGAAACATTAAAAAAGTTTGTAAATGATGTACTTCAGGGGGCAAAAGGGCCCTAAATTATGCTTGATTGAAAAGGAAAGGCTAAAACAAAAGCTAAAAAGAAAAGAAGAACAAAAGGCTAAATGCCAAAAGAAGCGATTACAGAACAGATGCCTAAGCATACATTGTCAAAAAAAAAGACAATAAAAAGGTCTGAAATTATTACAAATTTTTCAAAAGGAAAAATAAAGCTACAAGCCTAGGAATCAGCAGAGGGATCTGGTTGAGAAGGCTGAGATGAAGATGCACTGGCTTGATGAGCAAAGATGTCTCATGGGCGTATTTAAGCGCCGGATCTTCACCGGCCTGAAACTCTTTAAGTCTAGCCTCATAGACTTTGTTGCCGCCAGGCTTGCGAAGTCCCCGTGGGAAGATTCTCAATTACCAGCTCTGGACATTGTTCATTGGCTTGATCCATGCCCAGAGTGTACCCACGATTTAAAATTGGGGCAAGCAAAACTTTCAAGGCCACGGTGAAATGAGCAGAGCTCTTATAATCGTGAATAGCTTAGGCGATCTGCGCAGGTATCGCAGCCTTGATTTCTTCATTTTTAGCTCGGAGTTGTGCCATGGCCTCATCATGCTCTAAGATCTGCCTAGCATGATCAGTACTGGCTATCCGTAGTTGTTGCAGCTCGACCTGCTGGGCTAGAAGCTGCCTGTTCAGATCAGTGATCTATTGATCCTTGGATGTTGAAGCATCCTGGTGTTTTTTACGGCTTGCTGAAAGATCAACAATCCGTTTCTCAAAGGACCTCTTCTGGGAAGAGAAGATATTAAGCCTCTTCAGAACTTCCTTCCCAGCCCTGACAACCTGAAAAAGAATTACGGGGGTCAGTACGGTTAGAAGATAATGATAAAAAGAAGTAACAAATGCAAAGGCAAGAAGGAGCTTACCATAGAAGCCAGATCTTTGTCTGGCAGATGAGACATATTATCAACATGGGGAGTGGAACGCCCCTTCAAATTAGAAATATCCTGATCACTTCGATCAGGCCTGCTCATCTTTCGCTCAGATTGGGAGCGCACTTGAAGTTGTACCTCTGCCGCATTAAGCTCGGGACCGTCCAGGACGATCAGGCTCTCTTCCTCCTGGTCTGTACGCTACGTTGGAGCAGCCAGTTCATCCTGCTGTAGACCTTCATCAGTGCGGAGATCCTCAGGATTGGATTCAGGGTTCACAAGGGGAACCTCCAAATTGCCAACAGCCCCAACAGCGTTTGGGTTTACAACCTGTACGTTGTGATCAGCCACAACCTCTTCCTCACTAGCTTCATCAAGGATTTCAGCAAAATCGGCCACTGAAAAGTAAGGAAACAGGGTTAGTACGAACATACAAAAATTATGAGTTATAAGTAAAAAATATAAAGGGAAAAGGTTCCACAGTCATCATAATCCGCTTGAGTAAGCCTCAGGTAAGGCTCAAGCCCGGAGTCAGCCAGACGAGCTGCCTCCATCAATTCGGGGGACCACTCTTTATGGTCCAGAAAGACACCCGATCCGGCAATATTCTCCAACAGTTGTTCATTAACCCTAGTGGGGCATACGTCAGTAGGAAGTGAAGTATAATTCCAAGCACCCAGTTTTGGGTGCCCGCCGTGGCGGATAAAAACGAAGTGGGTTTTCCACTCGTGAATAGAAGACTTCCCCGTTGTAAGAATGGGGATGCCCCTTCGGTGGTCTGTTCGGCGTGGAAAATAGTACCACCCTTTGTGGTTCCTAACCTTCTTATGCTGGTAGAAGGTCCTAAATAAATCTACAGAGAATTCGGTATCTATGCACCTGTGATGAGAGTCAACTTTACTATGCTCCGGTGCATGTTTTAACCCCATTTATGACACTTTTGGCTTGTATTGGGTAGTTTTAGACCATTTATAGGGCAAAACACATTGAGCAATCACTTTGAGGTGAACCGTCACATTGATAGAAAACCTCGGCATTTTACGATGTTTTGGCCCTTTACGAGCCATATGTTTCTTGCGGAATTACGCTCGGTATGTTGTTTGGTATGTGAAATGCAGGAAATAGGTGACTCGTATGCCCGGAAGTTGTGGCATGATGCTTAGAAAGATGAAACCGAAGCTCGGGGATGGAAAAGTTGAAGAAAAAGCTTAAATTCACAACTCTGCATTCCTGGTACTTACCGAAGTCATCTTGGTGGTCACCAGAACTCACCATATGTTGGGCAGAATGTACAGAAATCTCGGTAGTTACCAGACTATTCTTGGTGCTTACCGAGATTTCTACAGAATTTATAGCTGCGCTTTTTGAGAGGAAAAATGAGTATTTTTTTAACCAATTCCACACACACACTCTTAGACACTCCTCTACCCTTTTAGGTCGAAATTTCCCCCTCTCTCCCTTAGATTAGCTCTTCTTTCACTCTTTTCTCTTAGATTAAACACAATTTAGCTTAGATTCAAGCTCTCTTTGTTGGATTTTTGCATTTTGGATCTCCTTCTCCACCAAGTGACATGGGTGTTGATGGAGCTTGATGTAATCACGGCTTCTCTGCGATTTTGGTAATTAATAGCATCTCTCTTCCTGTTTTATGGCTTTAATCCTTTCCTTGATTGTTATTTCTTGTTTTGTGATGAGTAGCTAAACATCTCATAGTCAAATCATGTGAATATTGGAGAAATCACCCTTTAATTGATGAAATTGGGAATGAGTAGTGTTTAATTGATGTTATATTGACGAATTCATGTCTTAAAACTTGTTATCAATGCTTGAATTAGATTTGTACACCTAGTTCATGAACAAACACACCACTTTTATAAATGTATGTTGCGAAGGGTGTGGGAAAAAGGGTTTTAAGATGATTCTTTATAATCAAGCGAGTTGTTTAGATTGATTAGGAGTGAGGTTCAATCGGTTGTGAAATCGGGCAACTCTAGCACGTTAATCTTGTTTCGATCGATTAAATCCTTAAAAGCGGATTTGTTGAACCGGGCAAAGGTACTAGGTTGTTGCATGGCGTCTAGTACTATCTTAGAGTTTGCACCATGAACGAGTCTATATAAGCATTAGGATGGTTGGTTGGTAGTCTCCATCCCCAAATAATCGATTAGAGGCGAAAGTATTCGATTGGATCGTGATTTGGCTATGTCTCTTTCTTTCTTTATCTCTCGTTTTTATATCGTTTTAGCATAATCAGAACTAGATTAACCTAAACTAAGTATGAGAATGACTTTGGTACTCGATTGATTCCTCGTGGGATACGACCTTGCTCGCTACTATAGTGCTTCCGACTCGGTACTCTGCCGGTTAAGGTTGGTCGTCACTATTTTGGCCATCAAGTTTTCTGGTGCCGTTGCCGGGGAATCATATCGATATCTCATAAGTCTTTTGAAGACTTAGGCTTAGGTTGTTTTATTTATTTTGTTTTTTTCTTTCTTCTTTCTTGATGTTGGTTTTTCGTTGAAGAGTCACACCATTTACTATGGTAGTGGTGGTGACTAGATACCATGATTGTGTTCTTGTTGTTCCCTTGAATTGAAGTGTATGGATCCGTATGGTCATGAGGGCTCTTCTCCCTACTCTTTTGGAGGCTTTAATTTCGGTGCTATGGGTTTTGGATTCCAACCATATTATCAGTTCAACCCATACGCACCACCATACAACAATGAGTGGGAGAGTCCTCCATGTTCTCAGTTTCAACACCCCAATGCGTATTTGCAATATTCTCAACCTCCACAAATAGATTTTTCACCGCAAAAGAGCTCAACCGGCATCCTCTTAGAGCAAATCAATGAGACTTTGCAAGAGCAAGGCCGGACTTTGCAAGAGCAAGGCCGGGAGTTGATGGATATTAAAACGAATGCTACTACTCTTCAATCGGAATTAAAGAACATGGAGAATCGGGTAGGGCAATTGATTGAGAAGAGGAAGGTTGAGAGGAGTGCTAAAAATGATGAAATTTCATTTGCTCCACCGTCAACTCTTGAGGTGATCACCCCCGATGAATGTTATGAAGAATGTACGAATAATGCTACTAGTGAATCATTTATTCCTTCTCATTTGAACCTTGTTGAAAAAGTTGTGGTGGTGTATCATATTGAATATGTTGATGTTGTGGTTGAGCCAAAATGTTACTGCTTGGTGTTTGAATCTTTGCTACTTGGCATATGCTCTCATTCGGGGAAGTTGAATTCATTGTGTTGCATGATAAATTTCTTGAACCAATCATGGTGGTGGGGATTGAGCCCCTTGTTTTTCTTGATCAATTTTAAAGGTGTGCTCAATTCTTATGATGTGGGTAGGGAGACGCAACGGTTTGCTCTCCTTTGGTATAACTATCCTTAGTATTGTTGGGGGTAGAAAGTCGAACTAAGGACTTTAAACTTAGAATGTTTTAGGTAGATGTTTTTATTTTTGTTAAAAAATAAAAAAGTGGATGAAAGTTTTTTTTAATTGCCATGTTCTTGAGGCTTTCGAGCAAAAGATGTGCAATTTTTTCTTTCATTCCACTCATGCTTCGTTGCTTTTATTTTAGTTTCTTAATAAGTCAAGCCAATGACGTAAAACAAAGGCGCTCGGGGGAGGCAACCCACCGTTTCTCTGTTTTTGCTTTAGTTTTTGGTGCTAGGAGTGGTCTAGGGTGATACTTTGGGGGTTATTGGTACCGTTTTTGAGTGGTTCTTCTTTGATCCGTTGTTGGCTCGTATTTTTATGCATGGATGTTGTTTTACTTGTTTGATTGTCTTTTCATCCCATGCGCCCCGAGTCGGTTCCCTCTTTTTGGTTTCATATGATCGTGTTTATGACTTTGCGTTTTTTTGATTATATCTCGATATCTGTTGCTTGCTTTTGGCACGGTGGCTGTTCCCCATGCATGCGTTTTCTTGGTGTTTTTGTCTCATGGCTTCGTGTATTCGAGTGGAACTTTCATGGATATGTCACGTACATGGTTGCGCCTCTCTGCCGGGTTAAGCTAAGCCTCTTTCTCCTTTATCTGTTGGTCCCAGAGAAAGGTGAAACTATAGTCGAGGGGGTGAATGACTATAGTGGAGTTTCAAAACTTTTCTCTTATTTAAAAGCTTTTGGGCAATGGATAAGTCCCATCTTACTACGTTGTTTTCAAATCGGTGTAGACGATCCACAGATATAAGTTATAATGTAGGCTAAATAAATAAATGTTTGTAAAGTAAATTGCGAAATTAAATTGACACAAGGCTTATAGTGGTTCACGGTGGTGTAATCCCTTAATCCACTCTTCTCCTGTGATGATTGGAGGAATTCACTATTGTTTTCACAGATACAATAGTATGATTGTCCTTGGCTTCCCAAGCTTCACAATCTACAAGACTATCACTCCTTGATCTGCAAAAGCTTGATGATTCGATCTTTCTTTTATTCGCTCATTGAGATCAAAATCCTTCAATGGCTATCACAGATTCAACTCCTTCTCAGATTGCCTCTAATTTAGTTGCTTCAGTTTGATGTGAATGTGATTCACACACTTGCTTGATCAATCTCAGTTCTGAATATGACTTTGTATTTCTGATACTTGAGTTGATCACTGGATATATCTTTGTAAGTTCGAGATAGAAGGCTTTTCAAATTTCTGAGTTTTCGCTTTCCTTTTTTTTAATCGTTATTCTTTTTTCTGTCAATGCCTTCTATTTATAGCCTTGAATAACTTTGGTTTTGAAATTCCGTCCGTTGGCTATATTAATGAGAGAATAATCCTTGATTTCATTCTTGATTCCCCTTAATTGCATTCCACTTGATTTGTTGATCGGATTTTTCTTCAAACGCATGCCAGAAAATCCGTCCTTGATTGATCCTCAGTGATTGTGCATTTAATGCATGATCTTCTGAAACTTCAACGTATATTAAATCGACCGTAAGTGTTCCTTCGCCGTTATCGAGCGGTCAAGTGAACCTTCTGTCTTAGCCGTTTTAGCTTTTCCTTTACCGTTTTGTCTTTACTCAGCCGAAAGTAAGTTTACTTTTCCGGTTCACAGTTTTCTTCTTTGCTTCAGTTGAGGAAGAATCATTGTACTTCACTGATCTTAGATTGGGGTGAGATCAGTGTACACCATATTTAAATATTAATATACTTCACTTGTAGTATGGCTTAGACTTGTCCAAGGTCATCACAGACTTCCCTGGTTACAAGTCAGACCTTTAATGTCTGCATTGCTTCTCTCTTGGTGCTTGGTGGCAAGCTTCACTCTGCCGAATATCTGTTTTTGCTTTGCCGTCCTACCAACTAGTACAATACTTGTCTGACTCAACTTATACAACATGTCAGACACTAAGTAAGGACTTATACAGAGAATTCTAACTTATTTCAGGCTTGCTATAACAGCTGGTATGGTTATCATCAAAACATAATAAAATGTTCCTAACAATTTCCCCCTTTTTGATGATGCCAAAACCCTCATAAGCCTGAACATAAGTAATCAAAATTTTCATAATACACAACAGATTAAAAACTCAGCAATTTTATTCATCCATCATAGGGCAATAAGTTCTAAAACTTTATTCAAATGTTACAGACTATATTTTGCTTAATTCAGCCTTGTACCTCTTGAACTTTGTAGTCTGAACCTCTTCAATGTCTTTCCAATCAATTTCTGGAAACTTCCACTTCCAGTAAGCCAAAGCTGTGTATTCAGATATACCCTGAAAAACTCTTTTGGCAAAAAGTCATTGAAATCAGGCATGGTCTCATTTGCCTTAGGTTCTCCAAAATATTTTTCAAGTCTTTCTCTAGCCTTTCAAGCAATATGTGAATCTGCAAACTTGAGGCTTTTGTAGAGACTCCACCGCCCTCTGTTTCTCCAATCTTCCCATAGGATTGAAGAATTTTGCCATATATTTAAATTCTTCTTGTTGTTGGTTGGCAAGTCTTACGGTCCTTTTCTTCGATAATGGTATGGCATTTGAGCTCGGTTTGTTGTTGGTTTGTTTGAGAAGTGCAAACTCCCTTTTGACTTCATTGTAGAGTTTGGCCATATCAATTCTCATCATTTCATCCTCGATAGTTTAGCCAATCACCCAAGCTTCATCTTGTGAGAGGTGAGGATAAAGTCCTTCTCTGTACTCGAAAAATTCTCTTACATGGTCCAAAGACATCTGCATCATATTCTGCTTTGCTTTGGTGACCAGTGTAAGTCCTGTGCTCCTCAGTATATCTGGAGCTGCTGCTACCTCTCTTTGGTCTTTTCTTTGGTCTTTGAGTCTGTGTTGGTGGTGATCCTCTTTGCTGACTAGATCCAGGCCTTAGTTGTCTGCCGGATCTGTCTCTATCATCATCTCTTCTTTGCATAGGATGAGGAAATCCAATGCAGGGTTCCTTTAGGGCCTTTTCTCTTTCTTCTCTGACTCTTCTTTGCTGTTCTTCTGCTTCATTTCTGATTCTTATTTCTCTGTCTCTTGCTCTCAGTTGTTCTTCAGTAAAATTTGGGGGTCTGATTGTTGATCCTTCAATTTCGAGGCTTATCCCGATTTTCCCCCCTTTTTGGCAAAACATCATCCATTTCTTTGGAGTAAGATGCTATTTGTGGCCTCTGCGTCTTGATCGAGAGAGTCAAGCTTTGATTCAATAGATGTGAATCTGTGGTGATGATCGTTTAGTTTCTCATTCACACTACGAAATTTAGTGCCAAAGGCCACTGCCATTGATTCATTTTCTTGGGAAATATGCTGTCTGAGCCCTGCAAGATTGTTGGTGATATTGATATTAAGCTGCTTCATCAGACTTCCCTGTTGTTGAACCACAATGTTTTGTGCATCAATGTACTCTGCAATGGCCTGAAACTTGTGTTCAATGGAGGAACTTTTGTCATTAAATGCTGAAGTCATGGATCTGAGATACATGGCTTGCTGCTCCAATTCTTCAGCCAGCAGGTCTGCTGCTTTCTCAAAAGTTTCATTTGTAATGCCAGTTGCCAGCTGAGAGAGTTTGTGCCTTGTGTCAGCTGGTTCTGGTTCTGTTTGTTGTCCCTTGTTTTGATGTTGAGTGACATCTGCCCCAGTTTCCAAATCGTCAAGAATTTGGGTAGATGTATATCTTTTGAGTTGCTTGAGCTGCAGTTCTCCCTATCTCGTGCCGGGGTTACTTTGATGGCGTGGGCAAAGTGAACCAGTGTCCACAATGTTTGTCTTTGTTAGCGAACGCGTTGATGAGACATCGGTTGAGTGGATGTCTTTGCCGGAGTTGTAGACTTGCCGGAGGCTTGTGGTTTCAAAAATGTACGGAGAAGAGTAGTGTCATCAATTGCATCTGGTGCAGAGGAGTCCTCCTCTTTATCTTGACCAAGATCATCATCATCATCCTGATCATGATCATTATCATCATTGTCATCATGATCATCACCATCATCCCGATCATGATCATCTTCATCATCTTACGAGTCGTTACTTTGTCTCCCAGAGATGCAGGCGGTTTTGCCTTGGTCGTGCATCAACCATTTCCCATAGAGGTGATTCATCAAGGACACCTACCAGAGTTGTGATTCCCAGAAAGTCAAATAGCCATGCTTCTTCAGCGAGCATGTGATCTGAGTCTTGAAGCTATTGTTTAGAGTTGCCTTCCTTCCACTCAAGATATTCTGCAATTCGATCATCTATATCGTTTGTAGACAATTGTACAACTCCTTCTGGAGATGATTCCTCATCCTCTCCAGTGTTTTCTTTAGTAGGATGCTGTTCATCCACACTGATTTCTTCTTCTTGTTCTGCTTAAGTGTCAGAACCTTCTTCCTCTTCTTCTTCATCAATCAATTGTCCAAAGTCTATCTTTTCTAGACTTATTTGAATCTTTTGTTTCTTTCTTTGACTGGTGGTGCTTTGCGTGTGGATTTCTTCCTCTTCCCTTCCCCATTTACGTTGTTGTTTAACATAAGTAAACATGACTTTGGGTTCATGCAGTTTATGGAGTTGTACTGTGGGGACTTTGAGACATTGCAACAAGTAGTGTAACTGAATGCCATATGATTTTTTCACCCAGAATTATCCTTTCTTTGTCTTTCCCTCTTTTGTCCCCTTGTTTGCTGCTTTTACTTCACCTTGGATTTGCTCTTTGAGTCTTAGAAAGAAGTATTTTGCCCAGCTTGAATTGCAGATTATTGTAGATGATTCCCATCACCTCATCACGACTCTGTCATTGCATTATTTGCTCCCAATTTTCCTTCAATGGTCTTGCCAATTAGGGCACTAAACTCATTGAATGGTTTCTTTAAAGCAGATCTCAAACAATTGACCTTTGTGGATCCTGGGTTTGCCGTTTTGGCAATGGTTGCCCAGAAATCATCCAAGTTTTGTGATACAGATGTCACTTTTGCTTGACCTTTATTTGAAAGTTTAAGATGTTTGTGAATTACCTTTTCTGTAATCGCCACTTCTTTTCCGTGGACAGATGCTACAATCTTGTCTTCTTCCCACTCGTCGCCTTCTTCAGCAGGGAGCCCAGGCACGTATTGTGCAGATTTCCAGAAGGAAATCAGACTTTCATAACAAACCTCGGTTATAGGAGGATTGAGAAAGGTTGATAGTTTTAGGATTTTGCAGCCTGCTGCTAATCGTTTGGCATCTTCGTCATTTCCACACAGTTTCAAGTAGTGTTCTTCTTGAAAGAAGGATCCCGTGGCAATCGATTTTTCATATCCAACTTGGGTGTTTGAGGAGGATGATGCCATTTTTGAAAGGGAGAGAAGTTTTGACAATGATCTTGACTTTGCAATAGAAAGAAACAAGAGTAGGGTTTGTAATTGGCAAGAAAGCGTAAAGATTTCTGAAAATCTCTAAGTCTTGTTTTTATAGTGTGATTTGGGTAGTGTGAACGTGGTTTTGAATATGGAAGGATTTTGTGGCATAATGGCATGATTTTGTGTATGAAAATCGCGATATTCGAGTGGAATGGGGGTGTGGTTTGTGGCAAGTAATGATAGAACCCGGGAATCGAGGAGTTTATAATTCGAAAAATAATATAAATACCTCCATGATCATAAGTTGATCGCCACGTGTGTACAGAATAATCCTCCATAATTTCCTTATTCTCCACGTGTAATCAAAATTGATTTTGTTCACACTTTTAATTTGTCCAAGTCTTTATTTCGGTGAAGTGCCTTCATTTGGTCACTTAGCCGCGTCCAATAGGTTCTTCATCGAATTGCTCCATGTATCGCATTTCTAACAATCGTTAAGTTACCTTCGCTAGATACCGAGTGCCTTACTTGCTGCATCTCTCGTAACGGCAAAGGTCGTATTCGATTAATAAAGTCACTTAGCCGACACTGCAGTTAGCCGCTTTTTGATACTTATTCAATTTCAATCATTCCTAACTCGGTTCTTAGTTTCTTTGAATCTTTCATAATCGAGTGGTTTAGTGAAGATGTCACCAATTGATCTTCGAGTGGGTATGTGTTTTAGGATGACATCCTCTTTTCAACATGGTCTCTCGATAAAATGATGCCTCACATCTATGTGCTTTGTTCTTGAATGCAATCATGGATTTTTACGTAATAGATATTGCACTTGTATTATCACACATGATTGGAATTATTTTCTCTTCCACTCCATAGTCCCTTAGTCGTTGTCTTATCCAAAGTACTTGTGCACAAATGACTACTCGCCGATATATATTGCCGCTCGGTTGTTGATGTAGATATGGAGTTTTGTTTTTTCTTGAACCAAGAGACTAGTCTCGGTCCCTAGCATTTGGCATGTACTGGAGGTGCTTTTTCTATCTATTTTGCATCCAAAGATAGTCGAGTCGAATATGATATCAATGTAAATCCTCCATCTTTTGGATACCAAATACCAACGTTTATAGTGTTTTTCAAGTATTTGATTATCCTTTTAATTTGCTAGAAGATGTGATTCTTTTGGTTGAGCTTGAAATCTTGCACACACTTTTACGCAAATGCTATGTCAGTCCGCTTGCGATTAAGTATAATAATGATCCAATAATTCCTCTATACATTTTCTCGATCAACATCTTTTCCTCCTTCATCTTTTCCAAGTATGACTGGCACACATTGGTGTGTCTCATTGTGCCACTTGTATCCATCCCATACTTGTGTATCAAATCTCTTGTATACTTGGCTTGACTAATGAAAATGCCATCCTTCATTTGCTTTACTTGAAGGCCAAGGAAGTAGTTTAATTCTCCCATCATGCTCATCCGAAATTTGCTCTTCATTAGGTTTGCAAATTTCTCACACTGCCTTTTTCATCCTCTCGATCCAAAGATTATGTCATCAACATAGATTTGTACCAAAGAATGTGCTTGCTCCTTCCTCCAGTTTGAATAGAGTCTTGTCAATAGTTCCTTTGTTGAATCCATTCTTGATCGAGAAATTGTGATAGTGTTTCATACTGTGCTCTAGGTGTTTGAGGCCACAGAGGGCCTTCTTGAGTTTGTATACTTTGTCTTCTTTTCCTTTAATTTGAAAACCAGGGGGTTGTTCTACATAAACTTCTTCTTCCAAAAGTCCATTTAGGAATGCACTCTTTACATCCATTTGATAGACTTTGAAGTCTTTGTGTGCAGCAAATGCTAGAAAGAGTCTGATTGCTTCCAATCTTGCTACTGGTGCAAATGTTTCATCATAATCTATTCCTTCAGCTTGGGAATAGCCTTTTGAAACTAGCCTAGATTTGTTTCTGACAACAGTTCCTTGCTCATCCATCTTGTTCCTGAATACCCATTTTGCACCAATGATGTTGGCCATTTGAGGTTTGTCAACAAGTTCCCAGACTTCATTTCTTTCAAATTCATTTAGTTCTTCTTGCATGGCTGTGATCCAATCTGCATCTTGGATTGCATCATCTATGGTCTTGGGTTCCACTTATGATAGAAAGCAAGTTAGCATGTGCTCCAGTTGTCTTCTGGTTCTGACTCCTGTGTGAATATCTCCAATGAATTGTTCTTCAGGATGGTTTCTTAGCCAATTTAGATCTGGTTGAAGTTGATCTTCACTTGGTGCTTCCATACCTTCATGCTGAGCATGAACTTCAACTTCAGGTGCTTCATCTGTTGTATTGATATGTGGCTCCTCTTGATCTTTAAAATGATGATTCAGGATAGTAGTTGGTATGGTTGCATTTGTATAGATTTCTCTCTGTGGTGCTTTCTCTTCTTGATCTTGAAGATCTTCACCATTTGTATTTGGTTCATCAAAACCACATGTATTGATTCTTCAATCACCAAAGTTCTTTTATTGAGTACTCTAAATGCTTTCTTTGGTGTCCTGAGTATCCCATGAAGATTGCTTCATCACCTTCTCATCAAAGGTATGTGGTGATTCTGTTTAAGACAAAACATTTTGATCCAAACATATGAAAATATGAGATATTGGGGTTTCTACCATTCCATATTTGTGGAAATATTACTCAAAGAGGTGCTCGGCAGAGGTGCTCAGCAGATTCCTGAGCCTTAGGATTTCGTGCATAATATTTTTGTACACTTTATTTAATTATAAAAGACATATTAATTGTGATACATATAAACAATTAATATGTCAAACTCTAGTTTACTTTATGTCATAGACACAATTAATATGTCATAGACATAGCTTTTACTTTTACTTTTGCATGCTTGCCGCCCACATCTACATACTCAAGTGGCCGCCCAAGCTAGTGCTAGTCTCTCTCAATTGTATCTATTTATACACCTCTCATATCAATGAATAAACTAAGTTGAAGTTTACTCTTGTGTTTATCACATTCTCAAACTCTCTTCATGGTATCGGAGCCTTACTGAGTTCTAAAAATCCGCTGCAAAACTCAGTTCTTTTTCAGAAAAATGTCAACATTATCTGATGTTTCATCTTCTTCAGTAGACTCACAGCTGCCTCAGCAGACTGGGATAACTGAACACTCTTCTTTTACAAATCATAAACTTGATGGTAACAATTACTTGTTATGGTCAAGGTCTATGAAAATGTATATCTCCGGCCAGGGCAAGATGGGATATCTGTCTGGTTCCAAACCTGCCCCTGCTGAAACTGACCCCAAGTTTGAAGCATGGGACACAGAAAATAACCAAGTCATGACCATCCTCACGAGGTCTATGACAAAAGAGATCAGTGAGAACTTCATGATGTATGACACTGCTAAGGAAATCTGGGACAATGCCAGAGACCTTTACTCAAAAAGGACAATACATCTGAAGTCTATGAACTCGAAGCTCAGATTCAAAATTGCAGACAAGGGGATATGTCTGTAACTCAATACTTTAATCAACTATCTAAGGCATGGCAACACCTAGATATGTTGGAAACTCACCCCTGGAATGATGTTAAAGATGCTGCACTCTTTAAAGACATCATCGAGAAGAAGAGAGTATTCAAATTCCTTACTGGACTGAATCCTACTCTTGATGATGTCAGAGGTAGAATTCTTGCCACTAAACCTCTTCCAAATCTCAAATCCATGTTTGCTGAGGTCAAACATGAGGAAAGCAGGAGGAAAGTGATGTCTTTGAACCCCCCGCCGACAACCTCATGAAAGTGCCACCTGGCCGATCGTCGGGAACCTCGCTGAGGCTACCGAGGCTTACAGAGGAAGCCTCTTGATAAAATCGGGAAGGCGTCTCGTGACCACTGCAAACGCACTAATCACACCAAGGACACTTCTTTGGAAGCTACATGGCAAGCCTAACTCCTCCAAGACCTCCAGGACACCGCCAAGGAAAGTCAAAGCGGAGGCATACATAAGTGAGGAAGAAGATGACAACAGGTTGAATGCTCACTTGTCGCATTCAAAGCCTTCTAACTCAACAAAAGGAGGTAGTCACTCTACCGACATAGCCTCTCATGCCAAGACTGGTAAATTCTACTCATCTATTAGTAATGAAACCTGGATTGTTGACTCTGGGGGCCTCTTCCCATATGATGGTAATAAAAATCTCATTACTCAACTTAAGCCATGTTCCCAAATTCACAATATTAAGATCATTGATGGATCTATCTCTAGTGCAAAAGGTTTTGGTGGTGCGACTTACTAATAAGATATGCCTGCGAGAATGTCCTATTTGTTCCAAAATTAGATTGCAATCTCATATCTCACAAGAAACTTACTAAAGATTTGAACTCGATTGTTGTTTTTAATGAGAATCAGTGCACATTCCAGATCATTCCTCAAAGGCGTTGATTGGGACTGCTAAACCTTGCTCAGTCTGTTTGTGGTCAACCTGCCAAGACGTAAGATCAAGACTCGAATCGCCTCAAAGCACTGCACTCAAAATCTAGACAATATCATGTTATGGCATTATAGACTAGGACATCCGATTTTAGTTATTTAAAGTCTATAGATCCTGAATTGTTTAAAGGTTGTAATTTGAATGATCTTCAATGTGATATTTGTCGGTTTGCTAAACTCACCAAATCTGTATGCAAAATTACCTTACTTACCATCCACACCATTCACCTTAATTCACAAAGTGACGTATGGGGACCCTCAAGAGTAAAAAGCATAACAGGAAAGAGGTGGTTTGTTACCTTCATAGATGACCACACCGAGAACCACTTGGTTATTTTTAATGAAGGATAAGTCCAAGTTGGACCCATCTTTCAAGAATTTTACAACATGGTCTCCACTCGGTTTGACACTAAGATCAAAATCTTGAAGACCGACAATGCTCTTGAATATTATGAGTCTCATCTCGTAATTTCTTGATGGATAAAAGGATTGTCCATATCAAGAGTTGTGTTGAAACCCCTCACCAAAATGGGGTTCTTGAGAGAAAAACAGCATCCGCTTGAAATGGCTAGGTCTATTATGTTTACCACAAATGTTCCAAAATATATGTGGGGTGAAGCCATATTGACTTCCACATACTTAATCAAGCAGACTTCCCAAACAGGTACTAGGCTTCAAAACTCCTATCAAAACCCTACTGGACACACACTCCCGCCCCATCTTATTTCCCAGTTACCTCCAAAAATCTTTGGTTGTCTTGTGTTTGTCTATATCCATGCCCAACATGTAGCAAACTTGATCCCAAAGCTCACAAGTGCATATTCCTAGGATATGCAAAGGGATGAGAAAGGTTACAAGTGCTACTCTCTTCTTCGAAAAAAAGGTTTTACAATTCTATGGATGTAAAATTTTTTGAAAGGACTCCTACTACAAACAAGTCCACCGAGGCGATCATCGATGGAAATCGATAGAAATTGACCTAAACCCTTCCTTCACCGGACTCTTAATCCTCAAAGAACTCATCGATCCTCAAGCAGATGAACCAAGTACCTACCGACTCACAGACACTCATCGATCCTCAAAGACCCAACCGACTCAGAGCTGGACGACCTCGAGAGCCCGACACTCGACACTCAAAGAATCTGCAGATCTCGCCAGCTTCATCGACATTGATGATGGACCTATTGCTCTAAGGAAAGGAAAAGATCATGCAATCGATCATTCTATTCATACTTATTTATCTTATGATCGCTTGTCTCTGTCTTTGCCATGTTTACACAGACTGGATTCTCACTCTATCCTAGAAATATTCGTGAGGCCCTTCAAAATGATAAGTGGAAGGTCAGCCGTTAAAACCGAGATGATCGCTCTCTGGATAATCATACTTGGGACCTCACAACTCTTCCCAAAGGCAAGAAGCAGCTTAGCTGCAGATGGTTATTCACTATTAAATACAATGTCGATGGTACAATTGACAAGTACAAAGCCGATTGGTGGCAAGGGGATTCACTCAAACTTATGGTATTGACTATAAGGAAACTTTTGCACCAAAGTGGCAAAACTCAACACCGCCGTGGTTCGCTCTCTCTAGCTGTCCAACTGGACTGGCCTCTACACCAATTGGATATCAAAAATGCTTTTCTCAATGGTGATCTCACTGAGGAAGTCTATATGAATGTACCTCCTGGTTTTGTCAATCCCCACACTCAGGGCAAGGTATGCAAACTCAGGAAATCTCTATATGGTCTGAAGCAATCCCCAAGAGCCTGGTTTGGAAAACTCACTACTGTGGTTAAAGCTGCTGGATATCATCAATGCAACTCTGATCACACCATGTTTGTCAAGACAACCAACCAGAGGAGGTCCATTCTCATTGTATATGTGGATGATATCATCCTTACTGGGGAAGACTCTACTGAAATTCAGAACTTGAAGACTCTACTGGCAAAGGTGTTCCAAGTTAAAGATCTAGGCTACCTCAAGTACTTTCTTGGCATGGAAGTAGCTAGAAACACCAATGGCATTTCAGTCTCCCAAAGGAAGTATGTCTGGACCTCATCAAGGAAAGCGGCATCTTTGGGATGCAAACTCTCAGTATCTCAAGTAGACCCTGGTCATACTCATCTTGCATGGTGACATTCTTTGTCAGGAAAGAACAATATCAAAGACTTGTAGGCAAACTCATATACCTTTCTCACACAAGACCACGATATTGCATATGGGGTCGGGCCTGTGGAGTCAATTCATGCATTGCCCTCTTGAGCAACATTGGGATGCAGTGAATAGGATAATCGAGGTATTTAAAATCCACTGCCTGGCCAAGGCCTGCACTTCACCAAGTCTCCGATAGATCAATCAAGGTCTACACCGATGTCGATTGGGTGGATGTCACATTGACAGAGGTCTACCACAGGCTATTGCTCATATATATGGGGAACCTGGTTACTTGGAGGAGCAAGAAACAACCTCTTGTGTCAAGAAGCGATCTTGAAAATTCGAACTAAGGGCACTTGTACTTGGCATTTGTGAAGCTCTATGGCTAAAAAAAGTCTTGATCGAACTTCAAAGAATCAGACAAGAACCTATCACACTCTGTTGTGATAATAATTCAACCTTATGCATGGCGAGAAGATCCATCCATCATGATAAAACCAAGCATGTGGACATTGTGACATTACTTTCGAAGAGAAGATTGATGCCAAGATTATTCAACTCCAAGATGTTCCTCACAGCAGATCGAATCGTCGATATTCTTACCAAGGCTATTCCACCTCTTATGTTGGTGAGACTAAGTAGCAAACTTGGTGCATCAACATATACTGACCCGATTTGAGGGTGTGGAAATATTACTCGTCACAGGTGTTTCAAGCAGGTGCTCAGCAGATTCCTGAGCCTTAGGATTTCGTGCATAATATTTTTGTACACTTTATTTAATTATAAAAGACATATTAATTGTGATACATATAAACAATTAATATGTCAAACTCTAGTTTACTTTATGTCATAGACACAATTAATATGTCATAGACATAGCTTTTACTTTTACTTTTGCATGCTTGTCGCCCACATCACACATACTCAAGTGGCCGCCCAAGCTAGTGCTAGTCTCTCTCAATTGTATCTATTTATACACCTCTCATATCAATGAATAAACTAAGTTGAAGTTTACTCTTGTGTTTATCACATTCTCAAACTCTCTTCAATATTTCATATGGAGTTTTTTCATGATGTTTGTTGATGATTGATCTGTTTTGTGTATGGCATGCTGTGTTTGCTGCTTCAGCCCAAAATCTCTTTGGTAAGCATGCTTCGCTATCATTGTCTGATCGCTTCCTTGATGGTTCTGCTTCTTCTTTTCGCTACACACCATTTTGTTGTGGAGTTCTGCTGCTGAGATAGTTGATGTAACACTCCATTTTCTTCACAATAGGTTTCGATAATTTCATTTAGAAATTCGATTGCCTCTATCGATCTCGATCTTGATAATCTTTAGCTCTTTTTCATTTTGGAGTCTTCTCAACCAAATCTGGCGGCTTCTTGAGTGTTTCTTTCTTCTTGTTCATGAAAATGGTCCAGGTGTACTTTGAGAAGTCATCCACCACTACAAGAGTGTATTTCTTACCACTCACACTTACTAGTGTGACTGGTCCAAACAGGTCCATGTGCAATAGATGTAGAACTCTTGTTGTAGATTGATGAGGCTTTGACTTGAATGAGCTTTTTATTTGTTTTCCTTATTGACAAGCATCACATAGACTCTCTTTTTTGAATGTGATCTCTGGCAGGCCTTCAACTAACTTGCTCCTTGATAGTTTGTTGATGGTCTTGAAATTCAGTGATTTAATCTTACGTGCCAAATCCAAACTTGTTGATTGTTTATTCTTGACAAGTAGACATGTTTCTGCCTTGGCTGTTCTCCAGTCCACCACATACATGTTGTCTTGTCTTCTACCTGCAATAACTACTGTGTTGGTTTGATCTGTGAATTACTTTGCATCCTTCTTTGTTGAAGTGCACATTGTAGCCTTTGTCATGTAATTGTGATGCTCGTGATTGAAGTTAAGTCCCTTGACATATGCCACATTTTGAATCTTTAGATTGTTCTTGAGTATAGTGCCTTCCCCCTTAATCTTGCCAGGGTTTTCTTTACCTCCAAATGTGACTTTGGGTCCATCAAAAGCTTTAAAATCAGTGAGCCATTTCTTGTTTTCTGTCATGTGTCCGGAACATCCACCTGCTCTATGTACTAGACATCCTACAAAACAGATTAATTAAATTTAGGTACCCAACACTGTTTGGGTCCATACCTGTTAGCAATCATGCCTTCCATACCAAGGGTGTATCCAAAAGGTCTTCTTTTTGGATAATTGAAGTCATCAACTTCATATGTGTAAGGCATGGAAGAATAGCTTCTAGTATTTTTACTGAAGATATTCTGATACTTTTCTCCACCTTTTGGTGCATTTACATCCTTCTTCACTTTCCAATATGCAGTGGGAAACCTTTCTTGCTTCATGTATCTAGGAACAGACTGATTTTTCTTAAACACATGATGCATTTTGTGGAATGGTTTCCTTTTGTATTTTGGAGGTACAACATTCAATCATCCTCTCGAAGGATAGAGTCGCCTTTTCCTTTCAGATGGCTGTAGTTCTTGATTGACTGGAATGAGGATTTAGTTTGCTGTTTCACTACATTGGGTTTTGACTTCACCGGAACAGGATGATCTTTTGGAACCCTGGTCTATCCCTTTCTAAATTTTGGTCCACTAGTGGTCCTAAATTTAGAATGATATTTACCATTATTCCTACTTTCATCCTGACTGTTGTAGCCAAGACCAGATCTGGATCCAAACCTTTTTGGGGGTTTGTAAGCTGGTGCTTTTAGTGGTGCAGTGGATACCTTCACTGGTGAGGAGATTTTCTTAACTGATCTTTTAGTAACAGATGCATGATCATCTGCTTTTTGTTGATCATTTAAGTGGATCTCCTTACTAGTTAATTCAGCCTTTGCTTCATTCAGTTCTTTCTTTAACCTCTTATTCTCTTTTCTTAGATACTTGCATTCATTTTCCAGAATTTCATGATTCTTTTCAATTTCATCAAATTTAGTCATGAGATTTTGGACTAGGTCAGCTGTATCTAATGGGAGACTAGAGGATTGTGCAGTGTTAGATGTGGATGCATTAGATGAAGAACAAGAACTAGATGTTACCTCAGTTTTATCTGATTCTTTAGCCATTAAGAATAGGCTTATTTCCTCAGTGTCAGAGCTATCACTTTTGTCTTTATCCAATTCTTTGGTCAAGAGGCATAGGCATGCCTTTTCATTTTCTGAGCTGTCTTCTTCATCACTATCATCTGAATCATTATCAGATGATTCTTCATGCTTTTCACTTCTTTGGATTCGCCTTAAGTGCCTTCTTGCTCTTTCTCTTTTCAGATGCTCTGTATTTCTTCTTTTCATCATCTTTGTCATTGTCTTCAGGACAATCAGCCTTGAAGTGACCTCTCTTATTGCAGTTGAAACATCTGTATTCATCATCTTTCTTCTTCAAGTCTCTGTTTGAGCTTGACTTTTTGTTTGATGTTGAATTTCCTTTGAATGGCTTCTTTTTAAACCTGTCAAAACGTTTAACTAATAAAGCTACCTGTTCTTTTAGTTCTTGTGTCTCTTTGCTGATGCATTCGGCAAAGTTACTTTGCTGGGGAGCAGCTAATGCAGTGATTTTGTGTGTCTCTGCCGGAGCACCATCTTCGCCGTTTAATTCAAATTCATGAGCTTTTAATTGGGACATCAGTGTCAGAGTGTCAGTGCTTGCAAGATTTGTTGTTCCTCTGATTACTGATGTTATGATCTTCCATCTTTCAGGTAGTCCTCTCAAGATCTTCAAGCATACTTCTTTTCTGGGGATATATGTGTCCAAGTGGTTGTAATTCACGGATGATGTTGAGAATCTGTTGTCCATTTGATCAATGGATTCACCAGTCTTCATTTTAAAGTTCTCAAATTTCTATTTTGCTTGAGATAATTTGTTTTCTTTAATCGCTTGAGATCCTTCATTTATCAATGATAGCTTGTCCCACATCTCCTTTCTTTGTTTTGCGAGTCTTTAATTCTCATGAACATGTTGTTGTCTAGGGTCTTCAAGATCATGTCTTTTGCAACATAGTCCAGTTGCTCTTCTCTTGTCATCCTTGGTCCAATCCTTTTTAGGTTTGTTAATTTCCTTTCTTGATCTCGCTCCCGTGCCTACCACGGTAGTGATTGTGATTGGTCCATCATTAATTACATCCAAGATCTCTTCATGAGTTCTTTGCAAGATGAGATAGCATTCTTATTTTATATTCATCAAAATTATTAACATTAAAAACAGGTACTTTTGACAAGAAGTTTGAGGAATCCATCAGTGCAATTGAAGATATAAATGTAAGTGTATGAAAAACTCAGATTTGAAAACTACTTTGAAAATATGTGATCTCCTTGTTACGTAAATTAGATCTGAACAGGTTCGATACTAGGAACACTGCTCCGATACCAATTGTTGGTCCCAGAGAAGGGTGAAACTATAGTCAGAGGGGGGGGGGGGGGTGAATGACTATAGTGGAGTTTCAAAAACTTTTCTCTTATTTAAAAGCTTTTGGGCAGCGGATAAGTCCCTTCTTACTACGTTGTTTTCAAATCAGTGTAGCCAGTCACAGATATAAGTTATAATGTAGGCTAAATAAATAAATGCTGTAAAGTAAATTGTAGAAATTAAATTGACACAAGGCTTATAGTGGTTCAGAATGGTGTAATCCCTTAATCCACTCTTCTCCTGTGATGATTGGAGGAATTCAATATTGTTTTCACAGATACAATAGTATGATTGTCCTTGGCTTCCCAAGCTTCACAATCTACAAGACTATCACTCCTTGATCGCAGCGACTTTCATGATTCAGTCTTCTTCCTTTTGCTCCTCGAGATCAAAATCCTTCAACGGCTATCACAGATTCAACTCCTTCTCGATTGCCTCTCGATTGATTTGCTTGATTTGATGTGAATGTGATTCACACACTTGCTTGATCAATCTCGATTACGAATATGACTTTGTATTTCTGATACTTGAGTTGATCACCGGATATATCTTTGTAAGTTCAGATAGAAGGCTTTTCAAATTGACATAGTTTCTGCTTTCCTTTTTTTTTAATCGTTATTCTTTTTTCTGTCAATGCCTTTTATTTATAGCCTTGAATAACTTTGGTTTTTGAAATTCCGTCCGTTGGCTATATTAATGAGAGAATAATCCTTGATTTCATTCTTGATTCCCCCTTAATTGCATTCCCTTGATTTGGTGATCGGATTTTTCTTCAAACGCATAAATGAGAAAATCCGTCCTTGATTGATCCTCTAGTGATTGTGCATTTAATGCATGATCTTCTGAAACTTCAACGTATATTAAATCTGATCTGGTAAGTGTTCCTTTGCCGTTATCAGAACGGTCAAGTGAACCTTCTGTTTTAGCCGTTTTAGCTTTTCTTTTACCGTTTCGTCTTTACTCACACGAAAGTAAGTTTACTTTGCTGGTTCACAGTTTTCTTCTTTGCTTCAGTTGAGGAAGAATCTTTGTACTTCACTGATCTTAGATTGGGGTGAGATCAGTGTACACCATATTTAAATATTAATATACTTCACTTGTAGAATGACTTAGACTTGTCCAAGGTCATCACAGACTTCCTTGGTTACAAGTCAGACCTTTAATGTCTGCATTGCTTCTCTGCTGGTGCTTGGCTGGCTTCACTCTGCCGAATATCTGTTTTTGCTTTGCCGTCCTACCAACTAGTACAATACTTGTCTGACTCAACTTATACAACATGTCAGACTCTAAGTAAGGACTTATACAGAGAATTCTAACTTATTTCAGGCTTGCTATAACAGCTGGTATGGCTATCATCAAAACATAATAAAATGTTCCTAACATTATCATTCACACACTGAGGACAGTGTTGCATTTAAAGTGGGGGGTGGTAGGCTTAGCTTTGATATGTGATTCATTGATATTTTAGCCATTGTGTTGTATGCTTTTCATTTTGTCACTTCTTTAGCAAAAATTTGAGCACTTTTTAAAATTTTCCAAGGTTTGGACATTGCATTCGTTTGTTGAGCCTTCATGTTCATATGATAAATGGTTTAGTGAATGTTTAAATCCATGTTACTTGGCTTACTACCTTATCTTGGAAACGAGATTTTCACGTACGTATAGCTTCGATTTCATGAACCATGGTAACTAGTGACCGATTATGGTAAACTTAGGCACAATTCGGCTACCTAGAACTCATATCATTAACTTTGAGACGAAATAGAAAGGCCGACCTTGGTAGAGTTTGGGATGACAGTTATGCCGTTTCTTTGACCTAACTAGAGCCAAATAGCCATCCCATGACATATTCCACAGTAACCCCTCTAAGCCTTGGTAGGATGGTTAGACCCCCATCCGACACTTAGCCATTCGTATTTAGCCCGTAATTTCCCAACCCCGAGCCTTATTTGTGGTCTATATTCCCTTGAACACCCTACGAGTTAAGCTTAATCTTTTCTTTTGATCACACTTGCTTAGGCAAGTGTGGGGTGGTAGAGTGGTGTGTGTATGTTGAGAGGAGTTGGTGTTTTTACGAGCTATTTCATGATATTGGAGGGTAGGAGCTCGATTCATTTTATGTGTATGTGATGGTCTTTGACTCAAACCTAATAAAAATTCAAGTTCAAAATCAAAAAAAAAAAAAAAAAAAAGAAAAGAAAAAAGTCATGAAAAGTGTAATAAAGGTTGAGTCAAAGAAAACCAAATGTATGGGACTCATGTATTGATTTAGTATGTGATGTTGGTGGTTGGGATGAGATTTTAGTGAGGAAACATGATTTCTTATACATTTTTGCATCGTTACACTTGAGACATAGTGCAATATGACATTTTATTTCTTGGATCATGTTTCTAGTTTCTTTTTGAACTAATAAATGGTAGAGCTAGCTACGTTTTGTATTGTTACACCTCATGATTGAGCTTGCTCGTGTTTATCTCTTTGTTGTTTATTCCCCAGAGATTCCATTCGGTTAGCCCCGTCCCGAGCCTAACGTTACAACCTTTCAAGTCCTACTAGACCTTGCTTAGCCTTGGTTTGACCCCGATTAGTGTAGATGCTTATGAAGTATGAGCCTATGGTGTAGTCGCAATAACCTAGCATCCATAATCCAAACCGGTAAACCGTGGTAAATGTGGGAGAAGTTATTCACACACACACATCCCGTTTGCTTGATAAGGTAGGGTTAAGTGGCATATATTTACGCTTTTACTTGTCGGTTATCTTTGATATGTTATTGGCTTGACCTACGCTTGTAACGTTGACTCTTTGGTTTCTTTTAAAACGCTCATTTTGCTCGAGGGCGAGCAAACGCTAAGTGGGGTGGTTGATGAGAGTCAACTTTACTATGCTCCGGTGCATGTTTTAACCCCCATTTATGACACTTCTGGCTTGTATTGGGTAGTTTTAGACCATTTATAGGGCAAAACACATTGAGCAATCACTTTGAGGTGAACCGTCACATTGATGGAAAACCTCGGCATTTTACGATGTTTTGGCCCTTTATGAGCCATATGTTTCTTGCGGAATTATGCTCGGTATGTTGTTTGGTATGTGAAATGCAGGAAATAGGTGACTTGTATACCCGGAAGTTGTGGCATGATGCTTAGAAAGATGAAACCGAAGCTCGAGGATGGAAAAGTTGAAGAAAAAGCTTAAATTCACAACTCTGCATTCCTGGTACTTACCGAAGTCATCTTGGTGGTCACCAGAACTCACCATATGTTGGGCAGAATGTACAGAAATCTCAGTGGTTACCAGACTATTCTTGGTGCTTACCGAGATTTCTGCAGAATTTATAGCTGCGTTTTTTGAGAGAAAAATGAGTATTTTTTTAACCAATTCCACACACACACTCTTAGACACTCCTCTACCATTTTAGGTCGAAATTTCCCCCTCTCTCCCTTAGATTAGCTCTTCTTTCAATCTTTTGTCTTAGATTAAACACAATTTAGCTTAGATTCAAGCTCTCTTTGTTGGATTTTTGCATTTTGGATCTCCTTCTCCACCAAGTGACATGGGTGTTGATGGAGCTTGATGTAATCACAACTTCTCTGCGATTTTGGTAATTAATAGCATCTCTCTTCTTGTTTTATGGCTTTAATCCTTTCCTTGATTGTTATTTCTTGTTTTGTGATGAGTAGCTAAACATCTCATAGTCAAATCATGTGAATATTGGAGAAATCACCCTTTAATTGATGAAATTGGGAATGAGTAGTGTTTAATTGATGTTATATTGACGAATTCATGTCTTAAAACTTGTTATCAATGCTTGAATTAGACTGTACACCTAGTTCATGAACAAACACACCACTTTTATAAATGTATGTTGCGAAGGGGTGTGGGAAAAGGGGTTTTAAGATCATTCTTTATAATCAAATGAGTTGTTTAGATTGATTAGGGAGTGAGGTTCAATGGGTTGTGAAATCGGACAACTCTAGCGCGTTAATCTTGTTTCGGTCAGTTAAATCCTTAAAGGCGGACTGTTGAACCGGGCAAAGGGTACTAGGTTGTTGCATGGCGTCTAGTACTATCTTAGGAGTTTGCACCCATGAACAAGTCGATATAAGCATTAGGATGGTTGGTTGGTAGTCTACATTCCTAAATAATCGATTAGAGGGGCGAAAGTATTCGATTGGATCGTGATTTGGCTATGTCTCTTTCTTTCTTTATCTCTCGTTTAAATATCGTTTTAGCATAATCAGAACTAGATTAACCTAAACTAAGTATGAGAATGAATTTGGTACTCGATTGATTCCTCGTGGGATACGACCTTGCTCGCTACTATAGTGCTTCCGACTCGGTACTCTGCCGGTTAAGGTTGGTCGTCACTATTTTGGACATCAACCTGCTCCAGATCGTGAAACTAATAATGGTCCTAACCCCATTGGGGGCGATCTGGGAAAATCCCAGGTGGTAATGTCTCAGAACAACCCAAAAGGCCGGACAAAAAGGGACCCCAAGGCCACAGGCGAACTGCTCTTTGTACACAGTACAGTACCCCTCAGGGGGCTGATGAGCATATCTATTCAAACCCCCAGGCAGATGGGGAGAATACTGGTCAAGGTTAATGTTATATTGATTGCTGATTTGAAGGAGATCATCCTATTTTAGCTTGGAATTAACCCTAAAACAACCTATGGCTGTTCTAGCAGTCATGTGTGCTCTAGGTCTTTGATTTAAAGAATCAAACCCAAAATGGGAGTGAGGCCTAGATGGATTAATAGGCTGGGAATCTACAACTAACTGCTCAAGTTCACTACGATCAGAGGCAGGGATAGAAACATGAGTTTCAAAATGAGCCCTAGATTGACAGACTTATCCTTCCGATGAAGATTGAGATTCAAATTCCCTTTCTATAGAACTACTAGTTACTTGGTCCAACCTCATTAACCGGAAAGAATGGAAGAAGAGAATAAGAACAAACTCAGAGAAAGAAGATACAAGAAAATGCTTACTTGAAGAATGCGGAAGAATCTTGAAGAAATGCCCAAATCTTCGTTTTAATAGCAAGAGTGAAGAAGTGGGAAGGTCTGTGTGAAAAGACAAGGGCTATAACCCCCACGTGTAAACGACGTCAGTTATAGGAAAAAGGAAGAAACGCCTCGGTTCTCGGAAACTCAATGATGACCTATTTAATAGGCTGCCACCTAGCAGCTAGTGAGTTCAAAACGTGAGGTCGGACAAGTTCGGCTGAACCGCAGTGGCGCAGATCTGACCAGCTAGAAGCATGGTCAGATATGGAGGCTTCTGATGATGGCCGACCCGAACTACACCACGTGTCATCCTTTTAAGTCATATAATAAACGAATGGCCTCTAAATGTAAGGCATTAAGGGCTAAAAGCCCCAAACACATACCCAAGGGCATGTCCCTAACCCTAGGTGAGAGATCGGCAGATGCTCCTCCTCCAACCCCTGCAAGTCGGCTAAGGCATGGCGAAGAGAAGCTGCCGAGTTTGGCCATACTGGCTTTGGGGGCTCGGCGCAGGACGCACAGAGCAACCCTGGCTGTAATAAAGACTCTAATAAATAAGGAAAGAACCCACGTGCTGGATAACTAGAGATAAATAAGGAAAGAATCCTGAATCATAAAGACTCTGATCTTGACATTTAAATATGTCCATAATTATCCCTAAATTATAGGGATTTATGCGTGTATATCCTTAGGGAAATAATAATAATAATAATAATAATAATGCAATTCCTTGCAGGGCAAGGAAAGGGATGAGACGTCCCCTATATAATCAACCCTAAGGAACTATGAAAGACTTGATTCCAATACAGTCATTGGATACGTAGGCAACTCAAGAGAAAGAACTCGAGAGCTCAGTCTAAAAATACACAAAACAACCCGCCGTTTCACATTTTATTCTAGGGTTTTAGTCTTAAATTGATTGTCACAAAGGAATACGGCCCGGATTGATTAATAGACAAGACCCAGCATCGACACATACGATGTTCCTTTTTCATCTCTAAAGGCTCATCCAATAGAAATAAGACTTTTAATTTGATTGCCATCTTTCGTGTAGTCTGCATCTGTTTTGACTTTGATTCAACCCTCTTTTAGAGGAGCCAACGAAATCCACTGTACATTCTTCGGCAAACCATTGATAAATTAAGAGACAAACAAAACAAATCTCTTTCACAATCACTTTAGGAGGTATGTTTTTGTTAGAAATCAGCTGCGTAGCCCTTTTAGATGTATTTTCAGTTGAGTAAACTGTCAGTTGTATAAGTGTCAGTTGAGTAGCCCTTCTCAGCTTTGTTGTGCTTCCGCTGTAACTGTGCTCCTCAGTTGTTTCCTCTACTCATATGATCTTCAGTGCTGCTCGTATGGTCTTCTCCACCACTGCTCGTCTGATCTACGGGTATGTTCTTTCGCGTATGTTATTTTGTAATTAGTTACTGTTAGTCATCTTAACCAATGATAACTTTATCCGTGTAACATTTCATGCTGTCTAATCCCGTTCTTAGCCGTTGGACTTTCCTTATATATGTAATCCGATAATTTTACATTTTTCAAGTGAATTATAATTTAATTTAATTTTTTACTTTGAAATTTTACATGGTATGAGAGCTTTCTGCCGATTCTTCCTAAAATTCACTTCATCTTTTTCATATTTTCAAATATGTCGGATTCGACCGTTACAAGCACAAAGTCTGAATCTATTTCCAATGATAATCATAGTCAAACATGAGATTCGCAGCAAATTCAAGATGCATATCGGCTGAATGGAAAGAATTATTTGAAGTAGTCTCAGTTTGTTACTTCCCTTAAAGGAAATAGAAAACTGAGTCATTTGATGGGTACTGGACCTGCTACAGACGTTACTAAGTATTCTAGCTACTTGGGATGAACATGATTGTATGGTCATGTCATGGCTGTGTAACTCGATGGTCCCATAAATAAGTGATACTTGTACGTTTATGTTATCAACCAAAGAAATCTAGGAAGCTGTTAGAGCAACTTACTCAAAGATCAATGACGCTGCCCAGATTTATGAGCTAATGACCAAAATTTATGCTGCTAAACAAGGGTCTAAGAGTATCATTGAATACTTAGGGCTTCTACAGAGTCTTTGGCAAGAACTTGATCACTATCAGGTGATCAAGTTGAATGACAATGAGGAAACTACCATTGTAAAGAGGATTTTTGAGAAGGATATGATCTATTCCTTCCTTGCTGTCTTAAATCCTGAATTTGATGCTGTCACAATTCAAATTCTGGGAAGAGGGGACCCCCCTCCTTAAATGAAACCATTTCTATGGTCAGAGCTGAAGAAAGCAGAAGAGAAATCATGCTTGAAGGCTCCATTGAAGACAAATCAGCCTTGATCTCCAAGGCTACCAAGAACCGTGGATCCAATTAGAATAAGGATCCTGGGAACTAGGGCCCCCAAATGAATCAGACTGGGGCTGATCAAAGAGGGGCTGACATGGATTCTTTAACCTACAATTATCTCAAATGAAAGGGACATACAAAGGATAAATGCTGGAAACTTCATGGGAAACCAGGAACTGTGAAGAATGAGAATGTTGTTGTTCATCTTGCCACCAACAAACAAAATGTGACCTCTATCTCTCAGGCATCTGAACTAGGAGCATCTGACATTGAAAAGAAGAGAAAGCTCCTAGAAACTCTGGAAAGTTCCTCATGCTCCCTTGCCTTCTCCAGTATGACTACCATTCACCATTCCTCTGAACAAAATAAAGAATCGGGTGATTGATTCATGTGCTACTAATCATATGACATATGATATGTCAATGTTTAAAACCTACCTTGTCCCAGTAACATAAATAAGTTATATGATGTTCTTCATGTTTCATCCGTAGCTAAAAACATTTTATGTGTCTTTAAACATATGTTTGATAATCTCAGTTCATCCATCTACTTAGATTTTTAGTGAAATTCTGATCGAATTAAATGTGAATGTGACTGGAAATCTAGCATTTTGTGAAGCGTTCAAATCTGGGAAATCTCATGCTCTTCATTTTCTTCTACTTTTAAGGTTCTTGATTTTATTCATATAGACTTGTGGGGTCCATCTCCCAATATTTAGGTAGGTTGTTATATGTTTACATTTGTTTTAGGAGGTTTTTAAGGTACCACACTAAATTAATCATCGCCTTTAAGGACACCACATTTCATGTATATTTTTAAACCGTGGTGTGGTGCCCCTAAAGACTCCTATATTTTATTAATGATATCAGTGGTTATACTTGGATTTGTCCTCTAAAAGCGAAGTCATAAGTTATTGACGCCTTTATTCAATTAAAAACTCTCTTGGAAAAACAACATTCAACAAAAATTAAATGAGTACATTGTGATTGAGGAGGTGATGAATATAAGACCTTCTCACAATTTCTTGCTCAACAAAGCATACAATGTACTCACCTTTGTGCATACATTCATGAAAAAATTGGAAGGGCTAAAATCAAGCACTGACACATTACTGAGACTGATTTAACTTTGTTGGCTCAAAGCTTCAACTCCCTTGAAATTCTGGTGGCATTGTTTGATCATGTTGTTAAACTGATTAGCTGCCTTCCTACTCTTCTTCTGAATATGAGTTCACCACAAGAGAAAATGCTCAAATAAACCATATTAATTTACACACTATATAAAAAATTCTTGGTGTACCTTTTATCCCTTCCAAAGGGCTTACCTCAACACAAATTTCAATATCATGTCAGACTCGTGTGTATCTAACAGCTCAGAGTCGGGTTTGCTATATATTATACCAAAGAACTGAAAGATGTCTTCCATTTACGGAGTTCGAATCTCCACACTCCAGCTTAAAGTCTGACTGCCCTTTTAAGGCATCTCAAGCCACTTTACCACCTGGCCATATCCTGTGGACGAGAGCACAAGTTTCATTACATGTACTTTCATCCATCCACTGCCTCCTCCTCATCTATAGAGCTTCCACCCTCCACTTTCAGACCTCTTTCTCTTCCTATGCATCAACTTGAGATGCATTCTGTTTCTCATGAGGACTTATAGTCTCACCCCATAATCATATAGACCTCCCAATCTTTTGACCATCCTGATCCAGTGAATTCCACTTGAAGTTCTCCTTCATCATCCTCTTATTCCTCTCTTGTCCAATTACAAGAAGCAATCTCAACCTCTAGTCTAGTCTACTATGCACCGCTCTCACATCGTACACAAACTCGTTCCGAAAGTGGTATCTTCAAGGCAAATAAAAAAGCTCTCAACATTAGCTTCCTATGTTTCTCACCACTATCCCATTGAACCATTCTTAGCATCAAAAGCATTGGCTCAGCCCAAGTGTAAGGATGCTATGAAAGAAAGAAGAATATATAGAATATATATATATATATATATATATATATATATATATATATTACCTTAAGAACCCTGAAGTGTAAAAAAAACATTAGAAACCTGAAGTGTAAAAAAACAGAAAATTTTGCTTATTTGATGACAAAAATAATTGATTACTGAATACACAAATCAAAATTGCTACAGAAGAACAAAAATTACAGCTTCTTCTATGAGAAAATCACTTCAACACTGATTACACCAATAATTAATTAATCAAACAAATACTCCTTAAACAAGTTCAATGAGAAAGAAAGCAAAACGAAGCGACTACATTTACTTGTCTGCTGTTGGATCCCTGTCAATATTTAGCCTTTGATAGAATCTACCGCCCTCATAGGGCCGGGCAGAATTTCCAAACAACCCGACTCATCAAAAGCGCCTTGTGATGTGACAAGGTGGTACAAATTTGAGTCTGCTCAAACCGCCATTGACCCGTGTTTATCACATAACATTTATTAATATTGAAAACCATCACAACACACCAGAAGAGATGATACGATAGGCAAAAAAAATAAGTCCATAACTTAATCATAACAAAAATAAAAATAAAAATGCAAAGAGTAATTAATGACGAAAAAAAAGCAAAAAAAAAAAAAAAAAAACAAAAACAAAAAAACGAAATAGAAGAAACCATGAAAAATGATGAAAGGTAGCAATTCTTCAAAGATTCGGATGATAATGTGATTGGTCCTTTCACGGAAAGAAGTCGTGATGCCAGTTTGAATTGTTCTGGTTATTGTTGAAGGGCATCATCATCTCCCCCCCTCCATTGCCATTGCCATTGCCATTGCCATTGCCATGCCCAAATCCCATATGATCATGAGGTCTATTCACCCACTCAGCTAACCAATCATGTGGAGGCCTCTGCATGACATCCATGCCTAATCCCAAGCCAGGAATCGACGGTGGTGGCTCGTGCTCGAACCCTCTTGCCATTCCTAGGTCCAGACCAAGATTCTGAGTTAGCATTCCATGATTAAGCACTCCCTGCATCTGCTGCATCATCTGCTGTTGTGGTTGTTGCTGTGTGGTTGCTGCTGGAGGAGGCGGAGGCGGCGGTGGTGGTACCACGAGTTGTTGTTGTTGATGATCTTGAGCTGCTTTTCGAAGGGATTCATACCGCTTCTTGATCTCCTTCAATTTATGATCAAGAATCCAACCTAAATCATGCAAATCATGCAAATTCACAGTTTGCAAACCTTTACCAGTCAAGCATTGGTACATCAACTCAGTAATCTCAAGCTCCCTATTCTCTTTTTGCTGTTTCTTGAGCAATTCCCCCACTTTCGTGATCCTTTGCCTTGTGTAGCTCTCTTGATTCACCATCTTCTTTGTCTGCTCCATTTCCGGCATCCTCTTGAATTGCCCGATAACACGTTGGACACCCATTGCATTTGGCCATAGCTCAGGTTGAGATTCATATGGTGAATATATAATAGCACAAGCATCAATTCCACAAAGGGTGCTAAGTTCACTCACCTTCTTGATCAGACCCTTCTTCCTTTTCTTGAAGGTTGCTTTCCTTGCTGAATCATTTGTGATGAAGGCAAGTTTTACCTTTTTCCTTGTCATTTTGGCTTACTCAAAACAAAAAAAAGCCAAAGTTGCAAACTAATTTGAAGTATATGGAATATATTTGCTCTGTGTTTTTGACATTGCCATGTATATATACTTGTAGTTTTGGAGATATCAATTAATTAGTCAAGATTTTCTTTTCTCTACCCATCTGTATGTAGCTATATGATCTGATTCTCAATATTTTGGAAATAATCTAATCATTTATTGCCTGAAGAATGATTTTATTTTATTTTTTTCCTTTTGCGAAACCGTGCTTCAAACATTTTCAACAGTTGCAAGTTCCGTGATAAAAATATATATATTTATAGATAGATTAAAAAAAAAAAAAATCAAATGATGCACCTGATATAAATGATTAACTTCATTCTATTGCGCGTTATCATTGTCTAGTGAATATTAATTAATCAATATATATTTTAAAAATAAATTATTTCAGCTTGTGCATTATAAACGATTAATAATTTTTTTGGAAGCATGAAATGCACATGGAATATATGTATCACTATGAGTAAATGATTTGTGTGTTCAATGTTTGTGCAGTTACGATTCTCTGTCAAAACTTATCATCATTAACGTTAAGTTGTCTTTCAATCAGAGTACAACTCACATATATTAATGCCGTGTATCATAATATATATATATATATATATATATATATATATATATATATATATATCATTATGAGTAGATGATTTGTGTGTTCAATGTTTATGCAGTTATGATTCTCTGTCAAAACTTATCATCATTAACATTAAGTTGTTTTTAATCAGAGTACAACTCACATGTATTAATGTCGTGTATCATATAATATATATATCATTATGAGTAGACGATTTGTGTGTTCATTGCCCCCGTTTTATGATACATGACATTAGTATATGTTGCAAGACAACATAGCATTAATAATGATAAGCTTTGACACAGAATCGTAACTGTAGAAACATTGATTTACCTATTATGCGGCCAACCCCACCCCCCCCCCCTCCCCCCCTCCTGCCCCACCCACCCACCTGCCCGCTCGCCCACCAAAAATAAAACATTGTTTCAGCACATGGGAAAAAATGGACCCCGCACACCTTGTAAACGTGTGTGTTTTTTCCAGGCAGTTGACGTTAGAAAATTAAAAACTTGGTATATACGTATGCAATATGATAAAGGAACCGACTCATCCCCAACCAATCCATCGAGAAGGTGTATTTTGCGGTCCAAGATTTTTTTAGAAATAAGTTCATGAATTGTGGGTTTAAAAGTAATGATGTGCACCTTTGTACGTGGGGACATTTTATGTGTCCAAATCATCTTCCATATTGTATGCACACAAGCAATGAATTATGAATTTGATTCAGGTTGAAGCATGTTTCGTTTTCCTTTTCTCATATCATTAAATTATTTTTCGATACACGTATCATTAATTTTGAGTTAAAAAGTAATGATGTGCACCTTGTACGTGGGGACATTTTATGTGTCCAAATCATCTTCCATATATTGTATGCACCCAAGCAATGAATTATGAATTTGATTTAGGTTGAAAATTGCATGTTTCACTTTCCTTTTCTCATATCATTAAATTATTACATGTTGAAAACATGATTACCATAATACTAGTGTTAATTATTTTCTGTTGACAAAATCTGTTAAAATATAATAATTTACAAAAGTATATGTATTATCATAAATACTATGTTTACCATGAGCATAATCCTTCCAAATCTAACGTACGGGGGTGTTGCCTTTTATTTTAATATTTTTGTTTACTTTATATGCACGGTTTAGACAATTTAAAAAACATTTTGTATAAACAAAATTATATATACCTATCTTCATATAAATTCTATATTTAACAATTGAAACTCATACTCGCTTCCGAAAATTATAGGCTTCGGCTACTTCTATTTCAAAAGCAATTCTGATATCATTCTTACAGTAGCAAAACACTTAACCACCTCGTTTTCTATATTGTCGGGGAAGTTCTATCGATTACAAATCAAATTTATTACGGCATAATTAAACAGAACTGTTATGATACGGAGAAAAGTTACGGTAGATGTATAGCAAGTGAAGTGATGTGATTAATCCATGTATCACGTACACACTTCTATTACGTGTGAGAGATGTATGATAATTAATCGCAATCTAATTGATATACTTCTAAAATCACTTCCCCACCATAATTCTTTCCATTGACAAGGTTTTCCAAACCTACCTAAAATAAGGGTAAGAGAAAAACTAAAAACCAAGTATACTTTGAATAAAATTTCTAAAAAAAAAAAAAATTTCATGCACCTTTTGAAAATTTTATTGTTACACTAGGACAGGTGTTCTCTGTGAAATTTTAAAATGTATATAAACCAACATTTTGTTTTCGATTTTTTTATGAAAAGTGCCTTGGTGCAACTAAATATAAACCAAATAAAAATTAGATAATTATATGGCTACAAAAATTGAAATATAGAAAGTATAGGTTTTTGTCAGGAATGACATATTAATAACTAAACCAGGATGCAAGGATACTGATTAATCAATCAGGACAAAACCTGTGTAAATTCTCCAAAACACCCTTTTTCTGTCTATCTTTAAAATTAAAAACCCTCATTCCAAAAAAAAGAGGCATCATCGTTCAAAAACATGGCCGCCGGAATTCGCAGACACCAGATGACTCAGATCAATTTCGTCGGTCCATAGCAGGGCCAATTCTCCGTTTTTTCCTTGGGCCGGCGCATAAACACCAGATGGAAGACCAATCTTCTGCCGGATTTTATCCATGTTTGCTTTGGAGGATTTCGTCTCTGTTAGAAAAATGACTTGTGGTTTGTAGCGGTTAACCAAATCGCGAAGGGCAATGACGACTTCGGGTTTGCAGGCATCAACATTCAAATTGGCAGGCAGCGTTTAAATCATCAACATTCAAATTTGCAGGCATCAGCGTTCACCGGAATTTGCAAATTTGTCCTTTTTTTTGTTGTTGATGCTGCAAATATGGAGAAGAAGAAGGTAAGAAGAGGATTTGGAGAAGGAGGTTTGCTGCTTGACGGTGGACGGAATAGAGGTGGTTGCACCGGCAAAGGAGTTAACGGCGGACATGGTTTAGGGTTTGAAGCAGGCTGTAATTTTATTTTTTTTTTGAAAATGTTTAGGGTTTAGGGTTGCTACTATTAATTTTGTAACATTACTACATTTTTTGATGTACTTTATCTATTTTATGGGTTGTTATTACTTGTTTATTGGATGTTACGATATTTTACGGGCTGTTACTACTTGTTTAATGGTTGTTACTACTTTTTCATTGAATGTTACGACATTTTACAACATTATCGCTTGTTTTTGATTATTCTTATTTGTTTTCTTGGTACATTCACTACACTTTATCTAGCGTTACTGCGTGTTTAATGTGTAAAAGGATATTTTTGTCCATTTATTATGAATTTGTTCTTTTTAATCACATAACATGTAGTAACGTCCTTCTGGACCCATTTATGATTTTTTTTTTTGTCCTTCTGGCCCATTCCCTCATAGAAAGTATTACAACAAAATTTTATGATGCAGCGGTTTATAAATGTTGTATCAAGTGGCAAACATTAGAGCCATTCATTTTTACTCTCTTTAACATAATACACTTTTATCGTGTGTGAGATGTTAGAAATGAATGATTTTAACCATATTAGTTGATACAACTTTCATACAACGGTTGTATTCTAAAATTTTCCCAATTTTACTGAATTAACCATAGTGTTCCACTAAATGTAGAAGTGTGCATGATATGGCTTAATATTTATGACTATAGCATTACTTATTGTTTTAACTAAAACGTTTCAATATTTAACATAAAATAATTTAACTTTTTCCGTGTTTAAATTATGTGCCACGGTGAAAGTTCATCATGAGTCCACTTGTGACTTCACATGTGGTTCAATTAGTCCCATGTGCCACACGCAACCAAACTTCCACCCCACCGCACCTTCTTTGTGTTTTTTTTTTTTGTTTTTTTGTTGGTGTAATAGCAAATGTAAATATAATAGTAAAAAGAAAAAAAGTCATCCAAAATAAGAGTGGCACACCAATTTATCACTAAATGTTAAAGATAAATCAAAGTTGTACATATCTTGTCTATTTATTACGTAGTGACGTTGCATATATTTCTGAAAATCGATGGCATCAAGCGAAGCACCTATTTTTCGATGCTTATGTTAAAGGGGTGGAGGGAGAAGGTTGAGTCATTATAAGTAATTATTTTACGGCTTGAAGTATCTAATATATGGATGACGTGTATTCTCGAAAATCGATGGCACTCAAAAACCTATTTTATTTTTCGATGCTTATGTTAAAGGGGTGGAGGGAGAAGGTTGAGTCATTATAAGTAATTATTTTCGCCGAAGCCAATATATGGATGGTGTCACTAAAAAGGACTCAATAAGCGAGTCAGTACTACTGCCCTAATACACTTGAACTTACTTCCACCCCACTCCACCCTATCCGCTTTCTGAAATGTGTTATAAACTTGAAACTATTTCCACCCACCCCACCTCACACCTCACTTTTTCAAAAGAGTTATGCACTAGAAATTAAATTACGCAAATACGATGATCAAATCAAAAAACGAAAATACAGATTAATTTAAGACGTTTATAAGCTACCAACAGAAATATACTTGTACACATTAATTAAGTCAAAATAGATAGTGTATTTTTTAGTTTAGGGGAACAAAGTTTATTTCTATGTTGACTTCATCGAACATTCATTCACATGGATGTTGTAGTTGAATGATTTTTTAACAAAAAATAATAATAAATGGGCCACAATAAATTTACAAAATATATTACTATTGTTAAAAGACAACATACATGTTACCAAAAACATGAACACGATAAATTTTATGTCTATTCAAAAATCAAAAGGCTTATTTTACATCCCATTATATTTTTCAAAATGAATTTAATAATGTAGATTGATTTCTTGTATTTGTAAAACATCTTTCTGTACATTCATTTTATTCCTTTCTAATGCATTACTAAGCACTCGACACTATGCTATAAGTTAGAAATAATTAATCCAAACAAATTGCTTCCCTTATTGATGATGTTGGAAGTAATGCCGGGCTCAACTTCATATTCCGATTTTCGGAAAAGAGCAGACGTGTCATTTTACGAATGTAAAGTCCCACATCGGTAAAATAAGAAGAGAATGCTCACCCCCATATAAGTGTGAGACATAAAGTGCTTGTCAACTCGGGTTAAGCATTTTTAGACCAGCGAGGACGGCATTCTAGCGATTGACCGACCATTTATGACTCATTTAGCGCTACCAGCCCGGAGTGGGGCGTTCTGAATCGGTATTGAGCCGACTATCGAGGCGGAACTATGCACATTGATCGTACAAGAAGACGGTGTAAGGATGGCCTCTAGTTACCTCTGGTAGGGACGATCCGAAGAGCGATCACGGCCGTCTAGCGAGGCTTGATCCTTATAGGGGGGGGGGGGGGAGAATGTAAAGTCCCACATCGGTAAAATAAGAGAATGCTCAACCCCATATAAGTGTGAGACATAAAGGTCTTGTCAACTCGGGTTAGCCATTTTAGACCAAGTGAGGACGGCGATCTAAGCAATTGACCGGACCATTTATGACTATTTAAGCTACTACTGAGGCTGGGAGTGCAGGGCATTAATAAAACGAAATATTATTATTGCTTTTCTTTTATTGGAGTTAAGTATTTTATTAATTATTTTATACATGATTTTCGAGTTATATGTATATATAATTAAGGAAATCAGATTATTTGGTAATTAAGGGCAATTAAGGAAAATGGGTTTAATTGGGAATTGTATTTAAGGAAAATTTACACAGATAATTCCCTAAACCTAAACACTAATCAGAAACAGCTTGTGCCTCCTTCTCTGCGCAATTTTTGAGAAGAGAAAAGGGTTAGAAGAGTTCTCCAATTAACTGAAGGAAAGCGTAATCGTTTTCAGATCGGACAAGAGATTTGGAACAGTTGTGAGGAAAGCACCGTTTGGATATCAGTTGGTGGGAAGTGCAGCAGATTTTCAGAGGCTTTTAATCTGGTTTTTGGCTGCAATCAAGTAAGAGACTCTTCCTATGATCTCGATTATGATTCGTGAAGTTTAGATCATGTTTTAAGATGTTTAGATGTAAGAAAGATGTGTTTTTTTTGTTGGTCAATGATCCTAGATGTTATGGTATGATTAGATAAGTGGTTATGTGTTTTTCTGGGTTTTTTTTGATGTTAATTAGGTTTAGAAATCGCGTTTTGAAGATTTTAGCGTTTTGGGAAAAACCCAGGCAAACGGGCGTTTGCGATCATAGCAGCTCAAACGGGTGTTTGTACAAGGCAGACGGGCGTTTGAGGTTAGACTTTTGATTCAGGATGTAGCCTTTTTTGACGGACGGGCGTTTGGGGTTAGTGGATGGGCGTTCGATGTCGAACGGGCGTTCATAGGATGTCAAACGGGCGTTTGACCTGTTTTACCTTGATTTTACTATTTTAGCGTTTCAGCTTGGTTTTCGGCTTCATAATCGTGTTTTCACTATTTTAAACCCTTAATCATGATATGTTAACATTAATTAAACATGAACAAGCTTCGATTGAACTTCTGATTCGTTCAGTTAAAACACCGAATGTACTCTTAAAGGGAGTTGAAGTTCGAATCCGTCGGAAAAGCATGATAGGCTTGTGCTTTGATGAATTAGTATTCATCAATGTCTGTGTAATTGCTAGGCTTTGTCTGTGTCTTTTGGTCTAGGAAGAGAGTAGTCAAGGTGAGGGAGATTAATTAAAAACACTTAGGTGGTTAGTTAATCATCCTAATAAATACGTACTTGACTAGTAAAAGATTAAACAACATGTCTCTCTTGGATAGGCACTAGTCTATATCGCGATGTGTGTGCTACCTCTGAAGGTGAAGAACCCATAGGTCAAAAAACCACAAGTTCGGGTGACTCCACTGAGACGCGCGTGCTATCGGAGTCTACCTATTCTAGACTTCGTGGATATTGGTGTGATCCACTAATATGTTGCCAAGAGTGTCCCAAAAGTGGATACGCGTAGTGCCCTTGAATGCGGTTGTAACATAGATAAGTTAAGTAGAAACGTTTAGTCAATTCATGTTGATGGACATGAAATGAACCCCAGATTGAGTCGGTCACATATAAACAACTAAACTTCTAAATATCTTTTCTTTATAAATTATAATTGTTGTCATAGCTTCTCTTTCTTGTTAAATACGTTGTACTTACCTCAAATGCATGTTTTCTATATGTCTGGGGATGAGAAGACGAACAGGTCGATAATGTTTACGGGGAGGAGTTCGATGATGATGTTTGAAGACGCCTCATTGAAGACTTTACATTTATTCTTTTACTATTCTTCTTTAGACTGCGTTAGACTTTTGGTCTTTCGAGACTTGTAGTACTTTTATGTTTCTTTTGAGAATATCGTACGTTTCTTTTGGATTTTGTATTTTTCCTTGAATGTAATAAGTTACATTTCCATCTTTAGATTTCATGTTTCTATTCTTGGATGTTTGGAATTTTTCATACCCGAGTCTTTTGCTTCCGTTTGCTTATTTTTGATACGACGTAGTAGAGGCTTACGTATAAAGTGAATTTGTTTTTATTTTATACGTGCCGAACGTTCCTTTTCCGGATAAGGACTCGGTGTCCGGGAACGGGGCATTACACCAACAACCTAACCTCGTGTACAAACCCGTTAGAAATTCAAATAGAACGACCATATTATGATGGAGACAAAAATATCTCTTTTAGCAAGCTCGACATTTGTATCAACCAATCGTTTGTGACCACGAGTTGGTCTCTAACTCGACGCATTCCTGGGTTGCATGGATACGGATACGCGAGTAAAAGATACGTGGATACGGGATACATGAGTGCGGAATTTATGGAAAATTTTAGGATATAGGTATGAAGGGCGCGCATTTTGATATTCAATTTTAGTATTATTCTTCATTTCACATATCTAAGTAATCGGTAAGCATATATGAATCCCGTATCCAATTTTTATAATTCCGCATGTACCTTCATGCATGTGTGTATCTTAAGTGTCCGATGTGTATCTGTGTTACATATCGGATACAAGACACGCTACCTGATGAAAGTACACGTTCATCATAGACGCACGCTTAGTGGTCACTTTATGATTTCTTCAAAGGGTCACAAGCAAGTTCCCAGTCTTGGTGCAAGCATACATAATAGTTGTGACCTCTCTTTCGAGACCTCAATCAAGTCATAGGCCTAGCGATAACTTGGTCAAGTCACATTCTTTTTATTCTCACATCACTTATGGGGCATTTCTCCACTACTTACACCATAACTATAATCACGATGCATGTTTAAGTTTTTCCTTCCATATTTGTATAATCTTTGTCACTACAACGTCATGCGAATAACTACACTAACGGCGCAATGAATATTTGAACTCAAACTCCACATCAAACTAAAGACAAACTAAATTATACTATTACTATTTAAAGTTACATTGAATATGTGTCGGATGACCTTACCAAAGACATCCACATCTGGTCATTATTCTTGTTTTACTGATTCTTGAGAGGTCGAAGAACAACCATAATCTTGGGGGCTCTCATCCAACCAGCACCGGTCAAACTCTCATTAAAGATACTCCGGTTTAATCAAATAAATATAGAAGGATGTTATTCTATATTCTTTTATAGCAATGCCACAATGGTGCAAATTAATTAACTTGATACCCGTATGCATATTTAGCGTTAGTAGTCAATGAACAAAATAAGTATGCTTTTATTTAGTATGCTTACGTTTGTAAACTAAAGTAAGAAGAGATGTCAAATTTATTTAGTATGGTTATGTTTGTAAAATAAAGTAAGTGTCAGTAAAGTGACTTAAACTCTACATCTAGTGGAGCCTAATTCGAAGACTCACGGTGTGTGATTACTGGTGAGAAGTGTATTCAATTCGCGTGCATCGGTAGGGTGGAGTCTCATCGAGGCTTACGTCGTGAGTTGAAGGCTTGAGTCATCGAATATAGCAGGTCCCACATCTCGTTAATTACATTATGTATGTAAATTATCTGATGTCATTAAAAGGAGGACACGTGTAGGGGTATTTATGGTGTTTCAGACAAAGATTCCTGACGGCTAGGGTTTAGGGATTTGTGCATATAAATACAGTTGTTGTCGCATTGTCTGTGTGTGTGAAATCTGTAACTCAGTGCATAATAATAAAGATCTATTTTACGCCGTGGTTTTTTTTTTTTTTTTTTTTTTTTTTTTTATCTCTCTCACTTTGAGAGGGTTTTCACGTTAAATCGTATTCTTCTTGTTTTCTGTTATCTCCTTGATTATTTGTGTTTGATTAGATCTGTTTATTTCTTACATCGAAGTTATCTCCATCCGTCATAATAAGTAAGCTTTTGAAGTATTGTGAATAAAGGAAGGAGAGATTTTTATGAATAAAGGAAGATAGACCTCTCATTTTACTCTCTTTCAACCCATCGTGTGTGAGAGGTTAGAAATGACGGTATGTCGACTTTAGAAACCTTTTACTTTAAAATTTCACATAAAGGAAGAGACCATATCCCAACCCATCCACTGAAACGGTATTTTTTGTTGTCCAAGATTTTTGTTTTAATTAAGTTTAAGAATTTTAGGTTAAAAAGTGATGATCTGTTGTGTTGTCATAATCATCTTCCATATACTGTATGCACTATGATTTTGATTCAGGTTGAAAATTGAATGTTTCATTTTCCATTTTTCATGTCTTTAATGCTTTATATGTTTAAAACATAATTACCATCACTACTGGTGTAAATTTTTAGGTTGATGAAAATCTGTAAAAATATGATCATTTGCGAACGTATAAGTTTTCTCACAAATATTATGTTTACCGTGATCCCTCCATATTTAACGTACGAGGTTGTTGTTGTTGTTGTTTTTTTTGTTTTTTTTTTTATCTTATTATTTTTGAAACGATCGTTTTATTAACTTTGTTGCCCAACGGCCTCCCAAAACGTTTTTACAAGGTATCAAATTCACCCAAAGGGGCTACTGCATGCTTAAGAGCGGGAAAAAAAAAAAAAAAGTAAGAGTGGAGGAATACTACAAATTATCTTGTCAAGCTAGTCTAAGGTTTTTGGCCCGTTCAACAGCTTGCGAGGCGCCGATTTCGACAGGCACGGAATATCTGGCTTATGCAACTGTGTCAATTCGTGAACATTTCGAAAAAAAATCCGGGGAACCTGTTCCTCGGCAATTCCACGTTATTATCTGCATAATAAAATACATCAAGATGGTGGAGGGACATCCCTCTCCAAGGTATCCATCGCATCATCCGGTTCATCCCGTAATCTCCAAGTAGAGTCACTCGCGCCACCATCTCGAACTTGTAGGTTCGATGTGTTGGTCATCAGAGAGTTCGATCTATGGGCCACTTTCATTGTCAACCGGGATGGTTGTCGGGCCTGGGGCCATTGTGTTGGGGATTCTTGTTGGTTTTCTTGGTGATTCGAAATATCTTGGAGGAGTTGTAAGGATGGTTTGCTCTAGAGACCCCCAAGAGAAGACCTTTTGGCTGTAGCTGCGGTATTAGTGTTGTTCTTTTCCGTTCTTTGCGTTTTGCAGGTTCTTGTTGTTGTGATTTTTTCGAGTTCGGTCCCTTTTTGTTTCCATTTGATTTTTTGGTACTCGAAGATACCGAAGCATCTTCTTTCCGGAGGAGAGTCACAGTAGGCGCCGTTGCAGCTGCAGCTGTTGATTGCATTTGTTTTTGTAAATGCGCAATCTCATTGACTCATGTTCTTCCCCATACTCGACCTTCATCCTCGCCCTCGTCCTCAGGTAGCACTACAAATCTCAACCCCGATGGGCCTGAACGGTCATGTCTATTTGCATCCATTTTAATCAACTGTTTAATTATTCGTGAAGGCGGTTGGAAGGTTCCGAACAATGCGGAAACATGGTGATTAAGTCAGCCAAGATTGATTAATTAACATGTGATTAATTTCGGCCAGAATTAAACTTTTTTGAGGGAAAAGTCGAGTCATCCGCGTCTTGATTGAGTCGTTCGACCAATCATAATTGAGACGACAAGTTTAACAACTGAACCCATACTCACTTCAGCATATTGTAGAGTTCGGCTACTTCTATTTCAAAATCAATTCCGACATTACTCTGATGGTAGCAAAAACACTTTTTTTTTTTAGGAAATTCAATTAATTCAAAACCAAATTTATTATAGTTATGTTAATACGCTAATGCCACGTTATACGATTTTTTGGACCTACCGAAAATGAGAGAAAAACTTAAAACCAAGTATTACTTGAAATAAGATTACTTTAAAAAAAAAAACTAATTGTGCACCTTCCAAAATTTATAATGTTTCTTCCACAACAGTCAACAGGATCTCTTTTGAATCTTAAAATTAAAAGAATATAAAAAACCAACATCAAAATTAAACAAAATTTGATTATTTAGTATAAAAAAGGTGCCCTTACAACACCATTTTCATAAAAATTAAACAAAATAATAATCGAATTATTATATGACTATAAAAAATAGTAATATATAGCATGTTACAACACCATTTTTCATAATTAATCATAGTCTTCCACCAATAAAATATTTCATTGGTCATCTATGATGACGAATGGTGTAGAATTGTGTATATGCACATGATGTGGCTTAATTACTATGACTTTATCATTACTTTTTATTTATTTATTATTATTATCTTAAAATACATCGATTTAATATTTAACAAAAATTAATTTCACTTGTTCCATGTTTAAATTACCACGATGAAAGTTTATCGGGAGTCCACTTGTGACTTGCACATGTGGTTCAATTCATCCCATGTGCCGCAGGCAACCAAACTTCCACCCCATATGTTTTTTTTGAAATATGTAAAATCAAACGTAAATACAATAGTAAAAAAAATCTCGAAAATATTTGTGGTCCCTCAATTTATTACTAAAATTTAAAGATTAACCAAAGTTGTAAATATCTTGTCTATTTATTACGTAGTGACTTTTACAGTTTATCCAGAAGTTGATCCCATCAAACGAAGCATCTATTTTTCGATTCTTATGTTAAAGTGGGTAGGGAGAAGGCTAAGCCATTACCCGTAAATTAACTGGCTCAGGTCAATATACAAATGGTGTCACTAAAGACGCAACAAACGAGTCACTACTACTGTCCTAGTCTACCTTATCCGTATTTTGAAATGTGTTATACACTTGAAACTACTTCCACCCACCCCACCTCACACCTCTTTTTTCAGAAGAGTTATGGACTTGACTTATAATATGCAAATATGATCATCAAATCAAAAGAGGAAAATAGAGATTATTCATGACGTTTATAAACTACCAACTGAAGTATATTTGTACCGACATTAAGTAAAAATAGATAATGTAATATATATTTTTTTTTAGTAGAACAAAGTTTATTTCTATGTTGACTTCATTGAACATTCATTCACCTGGATGTTGTAGGTGAATGCTTTCTTAATGGAAATATACAAAAATGGGGTACAATGAATTTATAAAATACTAACTATTTTTTAAAAGATAAGTAGAAGTTACCAAATATATGAACATGATAAAGTTTATGCCTATTCAAAAATCAAATTGTTTTTTTTTTTATTTAAATTTTTTAATTAACTTTCAATTGCTATTCAAATTGAATTAATAATGTAGATTGATTTCTTTGTTTTTGAAAAACGTCTTTCTGTACAAGTCATTTTATTCTTTTTCCAGTGCATTATTAAGCACTCATCACCACTCTATAAGATTGAAATAATTAATCCAAACATAATAATCTTGGGCTCGTACAACCAAACCTCATCTGCAAACGATGGAGAGAATAATATCTCTATTAGCAAGCTCAACAATTGTACAAATCAGCCGTCTGAGACCATGAGTATGTCTCTGACTCAACGGACGTTTAGGTTGCATGAATACGGATACACGAGTACAAGCTACGTAGATAAGGGATACGTACATGTGTGTAGTGCTTTCGAAATAATATAGGATATAGGTACGAATGGCATTTTGATACTCATTTTTTAATATTATTCTTCATTTCAAATATCCAAGTAAAAGATATGCATATAGGAATCCCACATCCTATTTTTAAAATTATGAGATTTCCTACATGCATGTGTGTATCTTAAGTATCTGACGTGCATTTGTGTCAGATACGTATCAGATACGGGACACGCTACCAGAGGAAAGTATGTGTTCATCATAGACGCACGCTTAGTGGGCACATGATTTCTTCAAAGGTCAGAAGCAAGTTCTTAGGCTTGGTGCAAGCATACAAAATTGCTAGCGATAATTAACTTGGTCAAGACACGTTTCTTTTATTCTCATTGGAGATATAGAGCAAGTCTCTGCTACTTACACCATGACTATAATCACGAGGCATGTTTACGTTTTTGCTTCCTTGTTTTCATAATCTTTGTGACTACAACACCATGCTCATAAATACACTTACGACCCACAAGTGTATAAACTCATGTTATTATATCCATTCTAAGATACACGACAAAAGGTCAGAATCAAGTTCGTGGATTAAAAGAAAGCTTATAAATCCCGAATCATCTGGAAGGATTGGATAATATATCCTATTAATTAATGCTCTTGCAAAACTGTTTAAGGCCTCTATATATGTCTTTACTTGGTTTTGGACTTCTATAGCATCTTGCTTGAATTCCCTTTTCATTAATAAAATTTCTCATGCTGTTTAAAAAAAAAGTCAAAATAAATAATGTACATTTTTTTAGGAGAACAAAGTGTACTTCTTTGTTGACTTCATCAAACATTCATTCACATGGATATTGTAGATGAATGCTTTCTTAACGGAAATGTTCAAAAATGTAATATCCCCGAGTTTTTAAGTAAGGGTGAAAGAGTAAATTGGAGATTATTAGTAATTTTCCCTATTTTATTTCTAACCTAAAAAGAAATAATTAAAATAGTATCAGGGATTTTTATTAATGGAATTAAGGAAATAATACCAAAATTAATCTTATTAATCAGAACACAAGTTTCTGAAAAATTCTGAGAGCAGTCCATGCAGAGAACATGGAAAAACAGAGAACAAATTCTCTAATCGTGAGGCTTAACCGTTGATCGTTTGTACTGACGACAGTAGAAGAAAGTAATCACCGTGAAAAGACGATCGTTTGGATAATAAAGCGTTTTTAAAACAGTAAGTTTCCGGTTAACCCTAAATCTAGAATTTCATCCGTTCTTATTGGCGAATCCGAGTTTTGGTAGAAATAGATATTGTGCTAATCGTAGAACGTTGTTATTGAATCATAGGTTGATCATAGGAGTCTTGAATCGAAGAATTCACGTGGTTTGCTTCAACTTTTGCTTTGGATTATTTTTAATCAAATTGCTAATTAAAAGATAAGAAGGTGTTATTTAATCAGTGTTTTTGTCGTGTAATTGTTTATCGGTATGATAAACTGTTAATGCATCGAATCACAATGATATTCGTGATGTGTGTATTATTTATATTTTAGAAATATGTATGTTTCGACCTGATTATGGTACAACAAAGCAAAGTTATGAACTTTTTCTTAGGTAATATATATATATATATGAATTTCCAATTTTTCCCCTTATTTTCTTAATTGATCAACAACTAAACTGAATTTTATCAGTATATAATGGAACTTCTAATTTTGGCATGTAGACCTTAGCCCGGTATTTTCCGAAAATTCATTAAATGAAAAAGGATTGGTAAGATTGGTATAGTATGATATATGTCAGTTTCAGTTTCTGGGACCACTACAGGTTCAACAACCTATCCAGCTTCATCTATTTCAGTTTCTTGATTCATTTTCGGTTCATCAGCCAGTCCTTCTTCAGTTTTCTCAGTAACTTCTTTTTCTTCAATTTCTCGGATATTTACTCCTAATCATAGGATACGCGATTTCCGGACGAACAAATATGTATCCTACGCATGCTTCAATATCACACCCGAGCACTATCGTATGATCGCCACGTGGTTAGGGAAACCTCAACAGTGGCCGAAAGCAGGTTGAAATTCTTTAGTAGTGTGGAAAAAATATATTTAGGTACAATATAGTAATGAAGGAAATTTATTCTTGGGCGTAAAAGAAAAGTGAGGTAAAATAGTGTACAGAAAAGTATATTATTTTACTTGGTTGATATACTCAATGAGATGGATATGTATGTAGTGAGACTTTAAAGAAAAGTGATGTATATGTTTAATGGTTATAGTAAAAGTATGGTATGTATATATTACCGTAAAGGTGTACTATATTAATTTTGTGTTTTTATGTGTAATACACGATACAATGTGACTGGTATGTTTTTTTGGAACATTATATGTTAATTGACAATGTCTAACTTTGACTTCTGGTAGCCTTGACTCAACACCACAATTGAGACCCTCTACGGGGAGAAGGTGGGAGCACCAGAAGGCGTTGTTAAGGCCTTGTAGGACATTGACTTAGTAGTCATTGATTCTTTTACACTGTGCTAGGTAGTGTAATTAGAATGTCTAGGACTAGAAGTCCTTAGGAAGATTTTTTATGTGAATGAATCAGCTGGTTAGAACTTAACTCGTAAATACATATGTGGTTGTCTAAAAGCTAAAACATCAATATCATTGGTGAGACACATTTTTTACATCGAAGCATGGGACCCTTACCGCTCTTATGGGACTACGTGAAGCTCCCACATGGATCATGAGTCCATGCCCCCATGAGTGGTGCTGCCCATGTTGTGGTGAATTTCTTACCAAGCGTAGTGTCCTTTGATATTGATGTAGAAACTACTTGTGCAAGGATGTACTATGTGATCTAGTAGATGGAGAGCGTGATCTCAATTACAACTTATCTGGTAGTGATTGTAGAAAGTATACATGTTATATTCATATATGTACTGTATTTATTGTAACAGTTTCTTCTACTCCTTACTAAGTACGTATGTATTTACCCATCTTCTTTATTGTCCCCACTCCGAGAAGGTGGTGTATTTGTAGGTTGTTTTCAAGGCCACAGAGGAGTGACTCGGAGATGATGCAGATGAAGTTTGTTGCTTTTTATTCTGTTTACTTTTGGTATGGATATCCTTACCATTGTAAAGATAGAAATCATTGAGTTGAGTTTATGGTAATCAACATATAGTGGATTTATTGTATTTGATGGTTATAGCCAAGTCTTTTGATGTTGTAATAGATGCACCCTATGTTACTTTCGGTCGTTTATTAGTTGACATAATTACCCGAGTCAGTCGTTCTGTCTTCCGCTTGTTTTTTGATGTCTGCTTACGTAAGGCTTACGGGTATAATTTGATAAATTTTTTATTATATGCGTTGTTAAGGGTCAATTTGTAGTGTTTTATAAGGATATATTTTATATCAATATTCCCCATATATGGATGTTTTTCGTAGAATTCGAGCTTATAATCGATTAATTGAGCAAATGATGTTTTGAATAGTTAAAATGCAAAATCGAGTAAATATCGTGGTTTTATTATCTATTTTGTATGGTTTTACGTTTTGCTCGGTTTTGTCATCTTTTAGGTGCACAAATGTGGAATGGAAGAGGTCTAAATGATGTTTGATTGAAGATTAAAATGGAAAGAAAGAGATACAAGAGGATGAAGATGAAATAAAGCTTGGGAAAATCCCAAAACGACTCGTAATCTGACGGGCTAATCAAAAAGGCGTTTTCGAAGAAGAGTCCTTAATGAAAGTTGTAGAGTTTTCCGAGAGCTTTTTATGACATTCGGATCATAATTTTGGAGGTCTACAACTCAAGATATGAATTTTAGAAGTTTGAGTCGAATTGAACTAGCGTCCAAGGTCCAAAATTGATACAGAGCCTCACGCCCGTGCCTCAAACGAACGCCCAGCAGGCGTCGGAGGAACCGACTTAAGCAACCGCATCAAATTTGTTTCAGCCGACATATGCATCTATAAATGCAGCCCTTTGCCAAACCCTAAAAACACACATTATTTCCAGCCGCATTATACACAAACAGGGCGGCAGCTTTACTGGTTCCAAGGCCGGTCACCCGAGCCTTGTGCTCGGGTGATCCGGGGTTAGATTAGGATCGTTTTTCTTCCGTTTTCATCCATGGAGTTCATCCAATGTATTAAACTATGTGAGTTTGTTTTCTTTCAATTTATTCAATCCTTTTTATTTCCATGATCTTGATTTATTTTGTATCTTTTTATGCGATTTATGATGCTATGTGTGAACTTTATCGAGAGATTGGTTTGCAATTGATAGTTACAACACATGAGAGTTGAGTAACGTTAGATCACCATAGAAAGATAGGATCTTTAATCGTTAATGATGACAAATTATCGATTAATTATCTAGGTTGTTAGGTTCTAAAATACGGAAGTTAACTTGAATCTAAACCTTAGTTTTGTATGGAAAATCGTTCTCAACATTCGGAAGAGGAGAGATCGATAATTGAATTCACTAAGGAATTAGGAGTTCATAGCTGAGAAACGGATTCACTAAGGAATTAGGAATTTGGATCTCGAGTCAAGGTTAAACCACAATTTGAATTGAAATCATGAGAATAACTAGGATTGAGATCACTTAGTTTGTACATTGTTTGAGCCCATGTATCGTTGGTTTAGTTTAGATTGTTTTATTGTTTTTCCTAGATTTAGTTTATCGTTTTATTGCTTTTATATTTTCCTGGCTTTGGATTAACAATCCTCTGTCCAGTTTATTTTCCGTTTTAGATTAGGATTAGTTATTTGTTTTAATAAAGAGGAATTAGTGAAATTAGATTCAACATCCCTTTTCCCTGAGGATCGATACCCGTACTTATCCAACTTTGCTAGCAACTACCCGGTATTCGGCCGGTTAGGAGTTAGTTTTGCATGGTAGTTAGGGTTTATAAATTTTCTTTTGTTTAATGATGCAAAATCCCTCCAACAAAAGTGGCGCCGTTGCCGGGGATTCGGTGTTTTGTTGAATCTAATTGAATTAATTTTTTGATTTTGTTACGATTTATTTTTGTATTCTTTCAATAAAAGTAGCGTTTAACAAATCGAGAGTTTTTATTTTTGCCGTGTTTCGATAACCGTTGGGTTAAGAATGTGCAAAAAGTTTTTTACTCGATTTGTGAAACGTGAACTATATGTTTGTTTGTATCTAGTCTAACCTCGTGCTTTAATTTGATGTGGTCGCTCTGTGATATTTGATGTATGATCTTTTAAGAAATTAGGGTTTCTTTGTGTTTCTGCGTTTTTATGCAAATTGATCGTTGGACGGCGTTCGAGTAAGTGAACGCCCGTCCGATCCTATTAACATGCAGTAAACGAGCGCCTGGTTTGTTGGACGCTCGTCCGTTCCAAAACGATCGCTTCGATTCGTTTTTCAAGAACCAGACGGGCGCCCATATATCTAAACGCCCGTCCGGCTGCATAAGTTTTAAACGCCCGTTTGCATTAGTGAACGCCATCCAGGTTCGATTTCTTCTCAATTTGATTTTTAATGCTTTATTTGATATGGATACTTTAATTTGAGCTTCGTGGCTATTTCATTTTACGTAGATGTTACGAACTTGCATATTCATATCTTTCCATCTACGAATCCATGTTAAATAAGCGATTAATTTTTATATGCATGATTCATCTATGCAAGTTATAGTCATGTCGGTTCTAAATGACGCTATAAGCTGGTCTTATTGTTATTTAGTAGCTAATGTCGGTTTTCCGTATGCTACATATCGTTATGATGAATCTTTTAAGCTTTGAGACTTATGTGCTTCCTTGTTGTTTTTGTAACTCATATTAGTAGCTACTGTCGGTTTTCCGTATGCTACGCCCGATCCATATGAGTTATATATCATTTAGAATAGCTAACTGTTGGTTTTCCATAATGCTATCACTTTTTACGAGTCTTAAAGCGCGTCTACACTGCATGTAATGAACAGTACTGTCGTTTATCGTAACCTGTCATTATTTGGTAGACGTTTATTTTATACATGTCGTGTTGCTAATGAGTGGGCTAGTTTTCTTTCTTTTATTTTCTTTTATTTTTGCATATCACTTAGATGCATATCATTTAGTTGCATGTCATCTAGTTGCATTGTTTTTCTATTTTTCTTTTATTTTTCCTGAGTGTAGTTAACTGTCGGTTTCCGTAATACTACCTCGTTTTTTTTTTAGTTTCTGCATAGGCCGTAGTCACTGTAGGGTTGTCCTCGAAACCTGCTCAGCCTAAGCCTGTCAGAATTTATTTTTATTTATTTAATTTTTAGAATTGCAGATCACGTAGATTGCATTGTAGTATAATTTCATATAGTGCACCTAGCCCCGCTATTTTGTAATGTTCCATGTATCATTATTTTTGTATGCACATGTGGATTGTATTTGTATTATAAGCTTCTGTGGCTTATTTGATGCTTAGGTGTCCTGTACTTTCCCTGTGTGGTGATTTTTCCATCTGAGCCGTTATATCATGTGCTTACGCCCACGAGTTCGCAATTTGTTATTCCCCCGTGTCCCCGAGATACTGCCATGTTTCGTCGAGTGGTGCAGGTACATTTCTAGCTGTCTTTGTTAAGCTAGCTTTGGATTTGAAGCTTGGAAGGACTCCATATGACATCACCATTGTTGTCCTCTTCAGCCAATTTTCGGATCATCACGAAATCAGCTAAGTTCTTTTATCTTTTCTTTATTTCTGCACAACATGAGAACATGTTGTAATTTAAGTGTGGGGGAGGGGAATGGCTTATGTGTTATCTACATTCATTTGCCATACTTTTATATTTCTATGAAAAGTGCTAGATTTTAAAATTTTTGTTTTATCCCGAGTAGACAAAGGCATATCTTTGCTTGAGTTTATATCATTTTTGCTATATTCTGTATATTTAGTAATTTTAGTTGTTTCACCCGACACTCTTTTTCACATGCCATAGTAAATGATGAGCTAAATGTTGAAAGCCTACCCCATTTTAGTTGGAGATTTTTGATGATTATAGCATGTTTCTTTGCTTATGTACAATTCTTGAAAAGTTTAGTAGTTTGTATTCTAGGATTAAAGTATGACATACTATGAATATTTGTAAGTTTGAATGTGATAAGTGAAACGTGATTAAGTCTTTGCAATAGTAATAAATTGTTTACTTGAGGTGTTATGCTCAAGTGGTGCGTGCTACTAGAAAATAATCTTTTCCACTTGCCACCGTAAATCTCTAAGTAAACATAATTGTAATTGTGTGTGTGTCGGAAGTTGGTTTATGATTTGGGTGAGGTAGGGTGTACCACGTATGTCCTATTCCACTATGATGACCAAAAGCTCACGACGATCAGTTTATAGTTGCCTTATGATTGGAGTAAGGTAGGAGATTATCTTGAAATGTCCTATTCGCTATGAGAGGCAAAAGCTTATTACGATGTGTGTTAGAAAAGTGTGAAAAAGTGAAAATATTGGAATATATTATTATGAATAAGTAAGGACTTAGTTATCGTTAATCTTATACCCAGTATAAACTGAAGGATATGTTGTAGGGATTATCCTCTGAGTCTGTCAGAAATGTTTTAGATATTCTCTACTATTTCTTTTTGGGATATGTATGTTTTGTAAAGTGCATGTTATAATTTTTGAATATTTCTAACTTAGATGGGAAACCGGGCTAGTTTTGGTTTGAATAACTTTCAAATTGTGGAACTTAGTGGAAGTTTATTATGGCTATGCACACACTACACGGGTGAACTTCTAAGTTATTGAATATACTTCATATTTGTATGGATGTTTATTTGTCTCGAGCTTGACTTTGTTTTGTTTTGCTCGGGACGAGCAAAAAGATAAGTGTGGGGAGTTGTTAAGGGTCAATTTGTAGTGTTTTATAAGGATATATTTTATATCAATATTCCCATATATGGATGTTTTAAGTAGAATTCGAGCTTATAATCGATTAATTGAGCAAATGATGTTTTGAATAGTTAAAATGCAAAATCGAGTAAATATCGTGGTTTTGTTATCTATTTTGTATGGTTTTACGTTTTGCTCGGTTTTGTCATCTTTTAGGTGCACAAATGTGGAATGGAAGAGGTCTAAATGATGTTTGATTGAAGATTAAAATGGAAAGAAAGAGATACAAAAGGATGAAGATGAAATAAAGCTTGGGAAAATCCCGAAAATGACTCGTAATACGACGGGCTAATCAAAAAGGCGTTTTCTGAAGAAGAGTCCTTAATGAAAGTTGTAGAGTTTTCCGAGAGCTTTTTTATGACATTCGGATCATAATTTTTGGAGGTCTACAACTCAAGATATGAATTTTAGAAGTTTGAGTCCAGAATTGAACTAGCGTCCAAGGTCCAAAATTGATACAGAGCCTTCACCGTGCCTCAAACGAGCGTCCGGCGTGCGTCGGAGGAATCGACTTAAGCGGCCGCATCAAATTTGTTCAAACCGACATATGCATCTATAAAAGCGACCCTTTGCCAAACCCTAAAAACACACATTATTTCCAGCCGCATTATACACAAACAGGCGGCGGCAGCTTTACTGGTTACAAGGCGGTCACCCGAGCCTTGTGCTCGGGTGATCCGGGGTTAGATTAGGATCGTTTTCTTCCGTTTTCATCCATGGAGTTCATCCAATGTATTAAACTATGTGAGTTTGTTTTCTTTCAATTTATTCAATCCTTTTTATTTCCATGATCTTGATTTATTTTGTATCTTTTTATGCGATTTATGATGCTATGTGTGAACTTTATCGAGAGATTGGTTTGCAATTGATAGTTACAACACACGAGAGTTGAGTAACGTTAGATCACCATAGAAAGATAGGATCTTTAATCGTTAATGATGACAAATTATCGATTAATTATCTAGGTTGTTAGGTTCTAAAATACGGAAGTTAACTTGAATCTAAACCTTAGTTTTGTATGGAAAATCGTTCTCAACATTCGGAAGAGGAGAGATCGATAATTGAATTCACTAAGGAATTAGGAGTTCATAGCTGAGAAACGGATTCACTAAGGAATTAGGAATTTGGATCTCGAGTCAAGGTTAAACCACAATTTGAATTGAAATCATGAGAATAACTAGGATTGAGATCACTTAGTTTGTACATTGTTTGAGCCCATGTATCGTTGGTTTAGTTTAGATTGTTTTATTGTTTTTCCTAGATTTAGTTTATCGTTTTATTGCTTTTATATTTTCCTGGCTTTGGATTAACAATCCTCTGTCCAGTTTATTTTCCGTTTTAGATTAGGATTAGTTATTTGTTTTAATAAAGAGGAATTAGTGAAATTAGATTCAACATCCCTTTTCCCTGAGGATCAATACCCGTACTTATCCAACTTTGCTAGCAACTACCCGGTATTCGGCCGGTTAGGAGTTAGTTTTGCATGGTAGTTAGGGTTTATAAATTTTCTTTTGTTTAATGATGCAAAATCCCTCCAACATGCGTGCCAGGCATTCTTTTTCGGATAAGGACTCAGTATCTGGGACATGGGCATCACAATTGGTATCAAAGAGGCAAGTAACACCGCTGCATAGGATTTAAGCTAATAAGAGGTGGTCTAGTTGTGTTTAAAAATGTAAGTTAGTCGGTTAAGCAATGAATCCTTCTAGAATGGAGTCTCTAAACCAAATCATGCCACCTAGGATTAAGTGAAACCACTTTAAGTAAAATTTTAGGATCGGAGTCTTATGCTTACACCTTTAATTTGAGGTCCTCTTGGTTGGATTTTCCTTACTTTCCCTATTGAAATCTCTCAACCTTATTTTACACCTCGAAAATCTAAGCCTACTTTTGGCTTGGCCTAACTTTGTAGAGAATGACATTTGACTCAACTCTACAGATCTTTTAGTTTCTCCTTTTACTATTACTTGCTTTGTGTCCATAAAAATTCTTTAACCTTGTTTTTCTCGAGATGGGTTTCACACGAACCCAATTTATAATTCTACCTTTTCCAAGTGCTTCCTATTTGTTTCAATACTAGCGTTAAAAGTTTCGTTCTTGACACATTGTTTCCATCATCTTTGTAGTTAAATGGGTGCAACATGGTGAATGCTTTTGTTACCGTGTTTTCTTTTCATGTAAAACTGTTTCCCCTGCTCCAAAAATTATCAAAAATTTCAGCAAGGTATATCGCTGTCTAGTCTACAATTTCTCTTTTTACATCAACTCAATAATCCACATGGATTGTTCAGAAAGTTCATGTTGATGCTGTACACTCTGTCCAGGAAATCTGCAGCAGCACTTCTACTTCTTCTTCTATTTTGAACAGGTTAAACACCTTCAAATAATCTGCATTTTTTTATATGTTTCGGACAACATTTTTATCTACAACTTTCCTTTTAGAATTAAGTCCAAGTTTCTTTTCGTTTGATCATAATCTGCAATTCAAGTCAGCGTTTACTAATCTGGAAATTTTCACAGCTTGAGCATTCGGCAAAAATAATTGTTTTTGACCAAATTCTTCTCATTCAAAAATTCTTGTCTTTTTCTATATATCACCTGAGAAACTCTAGTACCTAAATATTTTCTCTTTTGATCGTGCTCAAATTCCTTTTTGTTTGGGTTGTACAAGTCGATAATGATAGGTCTGGAGTAAATATCATACACAGCAACCTAAAAGGAATCCTCACCTCTTGACTTAGAGTTTGGGCTAAGAGAGTAATAAGTTATGATTGTTATATTCTAGAAGTTTCCCCGAAGTTTGATCTTATTCTAGGTTAAGTCTTTTAGTAGTATGTTTGGAGAGCTAATATTGTGGTTTATGTTGCAATTATAGACAACCACCAAGCCGCTGTCTTCTAGCATGTCATGTTTGAAGGTCAAACCTGTTATGCCTTCCTAGAAAATGCATTTTCTAGTAAATTACTTCCCATTTGATTACTCACTTGAGATCTTTAATCTCAACAAGTCCTCTCCACTTGTTGTCATGAATTACCTCAAAATTATACCTCCTTAAGGCTTCCTTTGTGAACAAGTTCACACATTCTTACTTTTCAATCAAAAAAAAAATTCTCTCTAGTGTTGCCAAAAGTTTTGGGCCAGTTGGGAAGCTCAAGCATTCAGGATAGGTCAAAAAGAGCAAGTAAAGTGTGTGGTACCATTGATTGCAAGATGCAGTTGATGAGATTGTGGAGAAACAAGATGAAGATCCAGTTGTTTTCGATTACAAGAGAGTGGCTAGAACCAAACCAGCCATTGGTTACGAGTTAGATGAAGATGGGAATGTTCAGCATCAGAATCAGCCTCGTGTCTGAATGTGGAAGATTTGAGGAAGACAATGAAGAATGAAACCCACAAGATAGCGTTTGCAGTTCACCCCGGAGCAACCAAGATATACAGAGAGTTGGAATGGTACTACTGATGACATTTCAGGAAGATAGAGATAGCAGAGTTGCCCACAACACTTGTTACCACGCCAGTATCCAGATGTCACTTTCCGAAGCTCTGTATGGAAGAAAACGTAGAACGCTAGTTTTCTGGGATGGAGTGGAACAAGGACAGATTACAAGACCATCATTGATACATCAAGCCAATGAGAAGATTGAAGTGGATCGTCACAACCCCAAGATAGAGCAAGACGAGTAGAAAAGTTGGGAAGAAGGAAGAAGAAGAAAACTGTTAGATATTGAAGTTGAAGATAAAGCGTATCTAAAGACGTTCCCAATTAAAGGAGTAAGACGGCTTGGGCAGACATGCAACTAAGCCTTGGTTATGAAGGCCCTTACGTGATCTTGGCTAAATTAAGTCGGACCTTTAGCTTATCCATTTGGAGTTACCAGAATCTTTTTCACGAGTGCTTAACGTCCTTTATATGTAAGTGATAAGGGGATGCTTATCCGACATTGATGCGGGAGCAAGCTTTGACCTTGAAATGGTTGAAGAGATCTTGATCTACGCAGAAGAATCAGTGAAACCTTAGAACAAAAGATAAAGAAAGTCAAGAAGGGAGACGTACAACTAGTCATGGTATAGTGAAGCATGCAAACACCGGCAGAGACGACATGAGAGTTAGAAGACGAGACGCTTTGCAAAGTCCAGTGTCCAAGTACCTCCCAGTTATATTCAATTTCGAGAAAGAAACTTGCTTTAAGGGGGGAGGGATAAAACACCCCGAGTTTTTAAGTAAGTGTTAGAGAGAGAAAAATGGAGATTATTAGTAATTTTCCCTATTTTATTTTTAACCTAAAAAGAAACAATTAATAAGGAATTAAGGATTCTTTTATTGGAATTAAATTTTGGGTCTTTAACGGAAATAATACCAAAATTAATCTTATTAATCAGAACGCAAGTTTTCTAAAAATTTCTGAGATCGAGCAGTCGACGCAAAGAACATGGTAAAAGGGAGAACGAATTCCCTAACCTGAGGCTTAACGGTTGATCGTTTGTACAAACGACAGTAGAAGAAAGTGATCACCGCGAGAAGACGATCGTTTGGATCATAAAACTTTTTCAAAACAGTAAGTTTCCGGTTAACCCTAAATCTAGAATTTCATCCGTTCTTATTGGCAAATCCGAGCTTTGGTAGAAATAGATATTGTGCTAATCGTAGAACGCTGTTATTGAATCGTAGGTTGATCATATGAGTCTTGAATCGAAGAATTCACGTGGTTTGCTTCAACTTTTGCTTTGAAATTTTTTGTCAAATTGCTAAAAGGTAAGGGAGTGTTCTTTAATAGGTGTTTTTGTCGTGTAATTGTTTGTTGGTATGATAAACTGTTAATGCATCGAATCACAATGATATTCGTGATGTGTGTATTATTTATATTTCGGAAATATGTATGTTTCGACCCAATTATGGTACAACAAAGCAAAGGTATGAACTTTTTCTTAGGTATATATATATATATATATGAATTTCCTATTTTTCCACTTGTTTTCTTAATTGATCAACAACTACACTGAATTTGGTTAGTATATAATGGAACTTCTAATTTTGGCATGTAGACCTTAGCTCGGTATTTACACAAAATTCATTAAGTGAAAAAAAAGGATTGGTAAGATTGGTATAGTATGATATATGTATATTAATGCAGCCGACAGCATGTTGAAGTTCTTTAGTAGTTTGGAAAAAATATATTTAGGTAGATTGGTATAGTGTGATATGTGTATGTTCATGCAGCCGATAGTAGGTTGAAGTTCTTTAGTTGTGTGAAATTTTTTTTTTTAGGTGCAGTATAGTAACGAAGGAAATTTATTCCTTTGGCGTAAAAGAAAAAAGAAAAGTGAGGTAAATTAGTGTATAGAAAAGTATATTATTTTACTTGGTTGATATACTCAATGAGATGGATAAGTATATAGTGAGGTTTTAAAGCAAAGTACTGTATATGTTTAATGGTTATAGAAAAATTATGGTATGTATATATTACGGGAAAGGTGTATTATATTAATTTGTGCTTTTATGTGTCATACACGATACGATGTGGCTTGTATGTTCTTTTAGAATATTCGATCTTAATTGACAATGTCTAACTTCGACTTCTGGTAGCCTTGACTCAACACCATAACTGAGACCCTCAACGGGGAGAAGGTGAGAGCACAGGAAGGCATTGGTTAGACCTTGTGGGACATTGACTTAGTAGTAATTGATCTTTTTACAATGTGTTAGGTAGTGTAATTAGAATGTCTAGGACTAAAAGTCCTTAGGAAGCCATTTTTTGTGAATGAATCAGGTAGTTAGAACTTAACTCGTGCATACATATGTGGTTGTCTAAAAGCTAAAACATCAATATCATTGATGAGACACATTTTTTACATCGAAGCATGGACCCTTACCGCTCCTACGGGACTACATGTAACTCCTACATGGATCATTAGTCAATGCCCCCATGAGTGGTGCCGCCCATGTTGTGGTGCATTTCTCACCATGTGTAGTGTCCTTTGATATTGATGTAACAAACTTACTTGTGCAAGGATGTACTATGTGATCTAGTGGAGGGAGAATGTGATCTCAATTACAACTTATGTGGTTGTGATTATAGAAAGTATACATGTTATATACGTATATGTACTGTATTTATTGTACTGTTTCTTCTACCCCTTACTAAGTACGTATGTATTTACCCATCTTCTTTATTGTCCCCACCCGAGAAAGTGGTGTATTTGTACGTTGTTTTCGAGGCCACAGAGAAGTGACCCGGAGATGATGAAAATGAAGTCTATTGCTTTTTATTCAGTTTACTTTTGGTATAGATTTCTTTACCCTTGTACAGATATAAATCATTGAGTTGAGTTTATGGTTATCAACATGTAGTGGAATTATTGTATTTGATGGTTATAGTAAAGTCTTTTGATGTTGTAATAGATGCTCCCTGTGTTACTTTCGGTTGTTTTTTAGTTGACATAGTTACCCGAGTTAGGGCTGTAAATGAACCTAAGTATTCGATTCGATCCGGAGTATTCGGCTCGAAAAAGCTCGATTCGGGCTCGTTTCGTGGGTTCGAACTTCGAGCCGAACCTTACAAATTAGATATTCGGTTGTCGAGCCGAACATGTTCGAACATGTTTGGCTCGGATATCATAAATTCATATCTGATTCGAGCGAACATGTTTTTTAAAACCGAGGCGAACATGTTACGATTTTTTTAAAACCCGATTCGAGCGAACATGTTCGAACGGTTCGACATGTTCGAGCCGAACCGAGCCGAGTTTTTTCCCCAAATACTAGACCGAACCCGAGCCGAATAATGAAAATATAAGGCTCGGTCATTTCAAGCCGAGCCGAGCCTAAGGTTCGAACATACCGAGCCGAGCCGAACCCTGCCAGGGTTCGGTAGGGTTCGGCTCGTTTACAGGCCTAACCCGAGTCAGTCGTTCTGTCTTTCGCTTGTTCTCTGATGTCTGCTTACGTAAGGCTTACGTGTATAGTTAGATTAAATTTTAACTATATGTGTGCCGGACGTTTTTTTCCGAATAAAAACTCGATATCCGAGATAGGGACGTCACAAAAAATGGGTCACATGAAATTTTCCAAATATCTTACTACTTTTAAAAGACATGCCGTGTTAACAAAAATATGAACATAATAAAGTTTTTTGTCTATTCAAAGATTAAAAGGATTTCTTTACATCTCATTGCTTTTCAAATTGAATTTAATAATGTAGATTGATTTCTTGTTTTTGAAAAACATCTTTCAATACTTGTCATTTTATTCATTTCCCAATGCTTTATTAAGCACTCGACACTAAGCTATAAGATTGAAATGATTATTCCAAACCAATTTCTTTCTTTATTGATGATGTTGGAAATAATGTGGGGCTCAAACAACCAAACCTCATCTGGAAACCCGTCAGAGGTTCAAATAGAATGATCATATCATGATAGAGAATATAATATCTCTATTAGCGAGCTTGACAATTGTACAAACCAGCCATTTGAGATCACGTGTTGGTCCATGACTCGACACACACCTAGGTTGCATAGATATGGATATGCGAGTCCAAAATACGTGGATATGGAATGCCTGTATATACACTTAGATGCACGCTTCTTCACTTAATTATTGTCCTAAGTGTATCCAAGTGTATCTAAAATTTTCACTTCTAACATTTTCACTTAATTGTTGTCACCTCCACCTCTACCTCCAGCTAGCTCCTCAACGCCTCCATCTCCACCTCCAGCTGCTATAAAATTGGTGCTTCTCGAGGTTTGGTCTTCTCGAGTTGATTCTTTCACATGCCTCTAATTATTTAATTAATTATATATAAAAATTATTATTAAATACATAATACTACCCAAGTCTATAAAAAGTAATCATTACCCCATTGTCAACAGAAGAAGCGTGTATCTAAGTGTATATAAGTATATCTAACATTTTCATTTCTAACTTTTTCACTTAATTGTTGTCCTAAGTGTATCCAAGTGTATGTAACCTTTTCACTTAATTGCTGTCACCTCCATCTCCACCCCCAGGTAGCTCCTCAACGCCTCCGTCTCCACCTCCACCTCCAGCTGCTATCAAGATGGTGCTTCTCGAGGTTTGGTCTTCTCGAGTTCGAATGGCATTTGATACTCAATTTTTAATATTATTCTTCATCTCACATATTCAAGTAATGGATATGCATATACGAATTTCGTATCCAAATTTTAAAATTCCAATTTTGCCTTCATGCATGTGTGTATTTTAAGTATCCGATGTATATTTGTGTCGGATATGTATCGGATTAGGACACACTACCAGGAAAAGTATATGTGCATCATAGGCGCACGCTTAGTGGTCACTGTATGATTTCTTCAAAGTTCACAAGCAACCTCTCGTTCGAGACCTCAGTCGAGTCATAGACATAGTGATAACTTGGTCAAATCACATTCTTTCTATTCTCATAGGAGTTATAGAGCATGTATTTTCTACTTACACCAGGACTATATTCACGAGGCATGTTTACCTTTTTCCTTCCATGTTTTCCTAATCTTTGTCACTACAACGTCATGCTAATAAACACTCACGGCTCAACGAGGATATAAACGCATGTTATTATCCATTCTAAGGTACACAACAATTTAAAGAATATTATAACTATTTGAACAAACATTAATTTTTGCATCGGATAACCTTCCCAAATGGCGAGTGGTATGGCCAGGTACATAAAATTCCTGCCAGGGCCACTTACTACACTTTCTTTCTATTTGTCCATTTTGCCCTTATGGTAAAGTCATCTTATGGCCGTTCTTCCCCAATTATATATTCCTTCAAATAACTCGATCAAACCGTGCGTAAAATAAAAATAAAAAAACTCAATCAAATCTCCGTTTCATTACTGGAAGAAAAAGAAAAAGCAAAAAAAATCTCAACAATTCGACTGCAATTATTGTCTTTCTTTGTTGAACAAAAACCTCCTTCTATGCATAAGTTTTCACTCATCCCCCAAAAACTTCACTCGTTTTTCTGTTTTTTTTTTTTTTTTTTTGGCATGTGTGGGAGGATTTGTTATTGAAATTTTAACAAAAGCTTTCAGTGTTACTGTGAATGGTTGGATGCTGTAGATATAATTTGGGGGAGGAATAGTCAAAATTTATTGTAAACCCATCTTCTTCCAACCCATCTAATTTCTTCCACACAGAGATGTTGTGGTTACTATATCTTGATGCTTAGCTCTGAAAATAAATAAGGGAAAAAAATGGCGAGACACCTTGTAATTGTACGGGAGGAATTCGAAGAAGGCAGGTTATTTTCTGGTTCACAGAGGAGGGGAGCCTGGGAAGTTGTGGGGGGAAGAAGAAATATTTTACTTTAATAAGGGTATTATAGGTACTACCACAAAATTGTTGGTGAATTGCTTTGGCAGGAATTTTATAGGCCTGGCAATACCAGGGACCTTCCCAAATACATCCACGTCTGGTAGTTATCCATGTTTTACTGATTCTTAGGAGATCGAAGAAACAACAGGAGCTTAGGGCCTTTCATCTAACATAATTACAAAAGCTTTTTCATAAAGATACTCTAGTATAATCAAATAATTACAAAAGCTTTTTCATAAGGAATACATTATTCTAGGACTTGGCATTCGTTTGCCCATAAAAGGAATTGTGTATGACATGTACGATGTCATTATTAGACGATAAATATAATTTATGGAAAATATTGTGTTATGGAAATATTGACATATTTGTCGTTAAAGTAGTAAGGGTAGTTGGGTAATCTTCTATTGATGTAGAAAGCTCTACTAGTATTATAAATATTATCTTGATGATGGATAATGAGATATGAAATCTATTGACCGAAATTTGTCATGGTATCAGAGTAAGGTTTATTCTAAACTACCGAAAAAAAAACCTTCCGTCGTCTTCTTCCTTGGAACAGGTACGAAGATGGCAAAATAGTGTAATTGAAATCACAGATCTTGGCTCAAAGAAAATAAATAAATAAATAATAATAATTAATTAATTAATTCTCATGGAGCTGGTCGCAGCGGGCATGGAGGGGAAGAGGCACCTTACCTATGGTCTTCTTCCCTCTTCGATCGGAATCAAATCGGTTCGATCTCAATTGCGATCAGGGCGTTGATCAATGAGGACAACGTCGACCCATACGCCCCTTTAGACGGTGATGAGCGGGGGCGCCGACATGATGGAGGCGCCGGCTTAAGGGCGACGGCATACCTCACCGGAGAACGCAGGATGTTGCGGATTACTTTGTTGCGGCGATTGCAACTTTGATGAACATGCCGATGGGTCCTTCCTCCTCCTCCAAAGGTGGGGATGGTCGGACCGGTGGGCGAGGGGTGGACACGTGATGGAGCATCACCCTCTTCTCGGACATATGAAGTTGATGCAAAGAAGCGGCTAGTATGGTCACTAAAGTCAATGGTGGACTTATGCAGGAAACAAAGGTGGGCCATCGGCTCGACTCGGCTCATGATCACTCGGCTCTCTCTTCATCGTTTGAGCAAGTGGGCTTTCGAACCTCGGCCGCCCAATGGCGAGGAGTATTAGATCTCTTAGATGTTCCTAAATCGCGCGATCGTTGTACTAGTAAATACTCGTGGATTATTGACACCGGGCAACTCACCGCGTGTCGGGTGACCGAAATTTATTTGTACAACTACGACCGATTGAGATTGTTCGATTGGATTACGGATGGGCGTTTTCATTTGCAACCCATTCGGGAACGGTTATTCTATCGGGAAATTTACGACTTTTGAATGTTTTATACGTACCTGAATTAAACTGTAACTTGATTTCGGCATCCCAATTTTTGGACGATCATAATTGTGTCATGCAACTCACCGCGAACTTATGTGTTATGCAGGACCGAGTGATGAGGATGCTGATTGGACTGGGAGAGCGTGTGGATGGACTATTTTGGTTCGTGGGCGTTCCGGAGGCTCGAGTATTGGCTATTGATAGTGACCAAACTACGGATTTGTGGCACCGGCGTATGGGACACCCATCAGAAAATGTCCTTCGGCAGGTTCCTAATATTTCCATTTCCAAAAATTTAAATAAAGATGGATGTGATATTTGCTTTCGGGCAAAGCGAGACCATGAACCTTTCCCCTTAGTGACAATAAAGCTAGTCGTATCTTTGAGTTGATACATTGTGATTTGTGGGGTCCCTATAGTGTTCCCTCAACGTGTGGTGCTACGTATTTTTTAACCATTGTTGATGACTACTCTCGTTCGGTGTGGATTTATTTGTTGTTAAATAAAATGGAGGTTGAAATAGTTTTTTTGGACTTTGTCGCTTTGATTTCTCGTCAGTTCGAGGTCACGATTAAACGAGTTCGTAGTGATAATGGGACTGAGTTTAAGCCTTTACTGCCTTATTTTCGACATGAAGGGATCATTTTTGAAACATCTTGCGTTGGTACTTCGCAGCAGAATGGAAGGGTAGAACGTAAGCATCAACACATCCTAAATGTTGCATGCGCCCTTAGGTTTGATGGTCATTTACCCCTTAAGTTCTGGGGAGAGTGTGTGATGGCAGTTGCCTATATAATTAACCGGACCCCTTCGAGTATTTTGAACTATAAAACGCCTTATGAGTCTCTATTTCACAAACAACCGGATTTATCGATGCTTAGAATTTTGGGGTGTTTGTGTTATGCCCACGACCATCGTCCCTCACATAAATTTGCCAGCCGTAGTCGTAAGTGTGTGTTCTTAGGGTATCCTTTTGGGAAGAAGGGGTGGACCCTATCGACCTTGATTCAGAGGAAATTTTTGTATCCGGGACGTAAAATTTTATGAGCACATTTTCCTTTTTTCTCACTGGACCGAGGTAGTGTGTCTCCCCTCCCCTTATCCGACTTTTGAGGATGTTGACATAGTAGATAGGAGGTTGAAGCTTTCATTCCCTTCCGGGGACCCACCACCGCCGGATCCTCGGGTTGAGAGGGGACGACGGGCATGATGATACATGCGATTCGGCAAATGATATTTTACCCTCACCACAACCTCGACAACCGGTGACGGTCTCGACGAATTAAGCGGAGGTAGGCGGCAAAAGATCCCAAATTCTCGGTTTGAGATTACGTGACACATACTCTGGTTCCCCGAGCAGTCTACTCCACGCTCTTCCACTTCCTCGGCATCCTCAGGTACTCCGTATCCTCTTATGCATTTTGTAAATTATGATAAGTTTTCTGATAAGCATCGCAAGTTTTTGGCAGCTATCACAGTTGGGAACCCTCCTAAATCTTTTAGGGAGGCGGTTAAACATGAAGGTTGGCGTAAGGCCATGGCTGAAGAAATTCAGGCCCTAGAAGACCAGGGTACTTGGGAGTTACAACCCCTTCCTCCCGGGAAAAAGGCATTGGGGAGTAAGTGGGTTTATACAGAAAAATATGATGAGAATGGGACTTTACAGCGGTTGAAAGCCCGGTTAGTGGCATTTGGCCATCATCAAGAAGAGGGTATTGATTACACAGAGACGTTTGCGCCTGTGGCAAAAATGGTTACTGTTCGCACTTTCCTTAGTGTTGCTGCTGTGAAAGGCTGGGATATTCACCAAATGGACGTGCATAATGTATTTTTGCATGGGGATTTGAAGGAGGAGATTTACATGAAGATCCTCCGGGTTTGAGAAAAGCGGTTCGAACTTAGTGCGCGGATGCGTAAGTCGTTATGCGGGTTGAAGCAGCCCCAAGATCTTTGGTTTGCAAAGCTTGCTTGCGTTACGTGAGTATGGTTTTAAATCGATCCTACTCCGATTATTCATTATTTACTTTGATTCGTGGTGAGATTCAACTCCATGTCCATGTTTATGTCGATGATATGATTATTGCCGGAAATGATAAGGTTGCGATGACAATTTTTAAAGACTATTTGGGGAAATGTTTTAAGATGAAAGATCTTGGGGTTCTGAAATACTTTCTTGGGATCGAGGTGGCTATGAACAAGGATGGAATTTTCTTAAATCAACGCAAGTATGCCCTTGATATTATCCATGAAGCCGGGTTGCTTGGGAGCAAGCCCGCTGATTTCCCAATTGAGCAGAATCACAAGTTGGCCCTTGCCATTGGCCCGTTGTTGAGTGATCCAGGGCCGTATCGTCGGCTGATTGGCCGACTTATCTATCTAGGGGTTACTCGACCCGATCTGGCTTATTCCTTGCATGTGTTATCTCAATTTATGCAGGCTCCTCGAGTGGACCATTGGGATGCGGCTTTACGTCTCGTTCGGTACTTAAAGAAACATCCAGGTCAAGGTATTCTGCTGCGCTCTGACAGTTCTCTTTTCCTTGAAGGTTGGTGCGATTCGGATTGGGCAAGCTACCCCCTGACTCGCCGTTCCTTGAGCGGTTGGTTTGTCTTTCTTGGTCTTTCACCGATATCTTGGAAGTCCAAGAAACAAACTACGGTTTCCCGTTCTTCGGTTGAAGTAGAATATCGATCTATGGCGTCGATTACATGTGAATTGAAGTGGTTGAGACAATTACTTGCTGAGCTCGGTGTTCGTCACCCTCCTGGGATCCGTCTCTTTTGTGACAGTCAATCGGCATTGTATATTGCACATAATCCGGTCTTTCACGAACGCATGAAGCATATTGAAGCAGACTGTCATTTTGTGCGTGATGCTATCACGGATGGTTTGATTCTTCCTTTGTATGTTCCTACGAAGCATTAGTTGGCGGATATTTTTACGAAAGCGTTGGGTCATCAGCAGTTCGAGTTTTTGTTACGCAAGTTGGGCGTTCGAGACCTTCACGCTCCCACTTGAGGGGGGGTATTACGATAAATATAATTTATAGAAAATATTGTGTTATGGAAATATTGACATATTTTTCGTTAGAGTAGTAAGGGTAGTTGGGTAATCTTCTATTGATGTAGAAGCCCTACTAGTGGCTATAAATATTGTACTTGATGATGGATAATGAGATATGAAATCTATTGACCGAAATTTGTCAGTCTCGCTCGTAATTAGTCTTAGTTCTCTCCATTGGCCTCGAACTCAATATTAGGTATAGTTCTCTATATTGGTCTCGCTTACCAACGGACATGGTTCGTTGAATTGTCCTGACACGTTATCATGCAGCCTAGTATTAGCGCAGCACATATCAAAATAATTAATTAAATGTGATCAAGGAGAGATAAGGAAGGATTGGAGAGATAAGGTTGATTGATCACATGCGATATTGGTGAATCAAGAATTTAAGAGCAAGATATTGGTGAATCAAGAGTTTAAGAGCAACCTATTCTCTTATGTATTGGTAGGATAGTTCGACTAAGCAAGAGGGCATTTTCGGAAACTCTAAGGATTAGGGCTTAAGCTAGGTTTTTTGTATCTATATATTAACAACACTTGTAATCAAACAAAGTGTGATTTGAATTGTAATAAAATTCTCAGACAATTTCTTCACCACATTATCAATTTCTTCATGGTATCGGAGCCAATTGGTGTCTGATCACCACATTATCCAAATTTGTATCAATGTCGACAACAACAATCAACGTCAGCAGTATCATCTCCCTCAAACTTGATTCGAAAAATTACCCCCTATGGAGGGAGCAGGTGCTTGCTTTTGCTGATACTCAGGATGTTCTTCACCATCTCACCGGCGAAACCGCTGTTCCTAGCAAAACTGTTCCGGCAACCGATCCTGACTCCTCCATCGTAAACCCTGACTACACGGCATGGAAGAAAGCTGATCGTCTTCTCCGAGCATGGCTGATCGGCTCCTTGTCGGCAGAATCACTAAGCATCGTTATTGGATTGGACACGGCCAAAGCAGTGTGGGATGCTTTACAGAGGGATTATGCTCATGATTCTCAAGAACGAGAATTTAATATCAAACAACAGATTACTTATATGCATAAGGATGAGTCAAAGTCCATTGCCAATCATCTCCAAAATTTTAAAGCCTTGTGCGACAGCCTAGCAGCGATCGGAAAGCCTATACAGGATGCAGAAAAGGTATACTTTCTTCTAAATAGTTTGGGTCCTCAGTATGAAACTTTTACAACAACTATGTTGATGCACAAACCGAGTTATGAAGAACTCGTCGGTCACCTGCTAAACCTTGATCAACGTCGATCATGGTTTGCCGCCAAAGAGACTGATAACTCCCACCTTGCGTTTTACGGGCAACGTCCTGGTCCTCGTCATGACAAGCAGCCCTCTCAGTCCCGTTTTAGCTCATCCGGCCGTGGTTTTCAAGCTCAGCAAAATCATGGATCATCGCCTGGTTCAGCAGCTAATCAATCCAAACCAGTATTCAAACGCATGACTCGTGCAGAACGTGATAAGTATAAAGATCAGACGTGTGATTTCTGCGGAGTTCAAGGACATATCAGCGACATTTGTTGGTGGAACAATAAGGCCAAGGAAGAGCTTCTTCCGCAAGCACTCTCGGCTCTTTTGCTGGATAATACGATAGCTGACACTGAATGGTTAATGGATACAGGTGCCACCAACCACATGACAGGTAATCCTCATCTCTTACATAATTTACGTCCATATACATCTGCAGTTCACGTTTTTATTGGTGATGGCACAGCACTTCCCATAACGGGCATTGGTGATATTCATATTTATCATAACAATGAATTAGTTGTTATCTCTAATGCATTACTGGTTCCAAAAATGAAAAAGAATCTCATATCTGTGAAACAACTAACAGCTCAATTTAATGCTCAATGTTTCTTCACTAATGCTGGTTTTTATCTTAAGGCCAACACCACATGCATGGGTTCTCTGAAGGAGCATGTAGAAGAGACACATGACGCTTTCCCAGTGCTCATCATGCTTTTGCCGCACAAAGAATAAATTCTTGCACCACTGAAGTCTGGCACCAGAGACTAGGGCACATTCAGTTTCCCACTGTTCATGCTCTAAAGAATAAAGGTTTTATTGAATTTTTAGGCACCAATAAACAGGAACACTTATGTGAAAGTTGTCAATTAGGCAAACTTTCAAAACTTCCTTTTTCTCATTCTGAACATGTTTCGTCTACTATTTTTGAGTTAATACATTGTGATCTCTGGGGTCCAGCACCTGTTGAATCTATTGGCAGGTTTAATTATTATGTGTCGTTTGTTGATGATTTTTCGAAATATGTTTGGTTTGTGCCTCTGAAAAATAAATCCGATGTGTATGACGTCTTTCTGTATTTTGAAAAATATGCGCAAAATCAATTTAATAAAACCATTAAGCAATTTCACACCGATGGAGGGGGAGAATTTGTTAATACCCCTCTCACTAAACATCTGTTAAACCAAGGTATCACTCATTTAATCACGTGTCCGCACACACCACAACAAAATGGTATGGTAGAACGTCGGCACAGAACTATACGTGAACTTGGTATGACCATGCTCTTTCACAGCCGTACTCCGTTATTTTTGTGGGTAGAGGCTTTTTCCACGGCTGTGTACATCCTTAATAGAGTTCCCTCCCTTACCAATAAAACTGATTCCCCCTTCTATATCCTTCATAATAAGCATCCGGACTATACTAACCTCCGTATCTTTGGCTCCAAATGCTATCCTTACACTTGGGATACTAAGAAAAACAAGTTTGATCCTAAGACGTTACCATTTGTCTTTGTGGGCTATAGTAATAATCACAAAGGGTATAAGTGTTTTCACCCCCCCACCCGGAAATTTTTTATGTCCCGTCATGTCATCTTTGATGAAACTATAATGCCCTACAAAACCATGCCCACCATTCACCGTCCTTATGTTCTTAATATATTTGACTCCTGGCTCCCCCCGACTTATTCTCAACCCGCACCCTCCTCTCCTTCTGATGAACCGATTGTTCCCCATCTTCCTCCCGACATTATTATTCCCCCTCCAGTCGCTCCAGTCATACCAGCCGAATCCACCACCCTCTCCCATGATTACTCTCCTCAGTCGTCTACCACATTGTCGCCCTATTCTCCCATAGATGTTCATTCCGACTCGGCCAGCCCTGACCCTACCTCCTCTATCGATTCGTCCACTTCCTCCAGACCAGACACCCTTCCCGAACCCAGCATGAACCCATCTCCCTCTCCTCGTGTTACTCGGGCACAGCACGGCATTTTCAAGCCCAACCCTAAGTATGCCCTTGTCACTACCTATTCTTCCATTCCCACGGAACCCAAAACCGTGAAAAGTGCCCTCAAGCATGAAGGTTGGAAAGCCGCTATGGTTGATGAATTAAATGCTTTACATGCGAATAATACTTGGCAACTTGTTCCTCGGACGCCTCACATGCATGTCATTGGGTCTAAATGGGTTTTTAAGGCAAAGCTTAAGGCTGATGGCTCCCTCGATGGGCTCAAGGCTCGCTTAGTTGCTAAGGGCTATGTCCAAGTCGATGGTCTCGATTATGTTGAAACTTACTCACCCGTTGTTAAGCCCAGCACCATTCGTATTGTTCTGTCACTTGCTCTTTCTAGGGATTGGTCCATCCACCAAATGGATGTGAAGAATGCTTTTTTACATGGCAACATTTCCGAAACATTATATATGGAGCAGCCCCTAGGTATGTGCGACTCTCAATTTCCTCAACATGTTTGCAAACTCAGTAAAGCACTCTATGGGTTGAAACAAGCTCCTAGAGCTTGGTTCGACCGGTTTAGTGCTTTTATGCTCTCTTTTGGTTTTCACTGCAGTTTATCTGACCCCTCATTATTCTATTATCATGCTAATCAGAGTACGCTAGTGCTTTTATTGTATGTGGATGATATGCTTCTTACAGTTCCAATCCTCCCTCTGTTGAGTTCATTTATTAAGGTCTTACATGCTGAATTTGCCATGAAGGATCTTGGACCCATTCATCATTTTCTGGGCGTACAAATTCATCACACCTCTGCCGGCATACATTTACATCAATCCCACTATGCTCTCACTATTCTCCAGCGTGCCGCCATGCAAGACTGCAAGCCCGCCAATAGTCCTATGGCAACGAAACCCTTGGTACCTCTCAATCCACCTCCTGCGGATGTCACCCTCTACCGCAACCTCATTGGTGCCCTCCAGTATTTGACCTTTACCAGGCCCGATCTTACATATGCCGTCAATCACTTATCTCAGTTTATGCAGACTCCCAGTCAATTTCATATGCAGCAAGTTCAGAGGCTTCTCCGCTATGTCAAAGCCACGTTACACATTGTCATTTTGCTCAAACCCATGTCTCGTCTCCACCTTTATGCCTTCTCCGATGCGGATTGGGCAGGTTGTCCCACCACGCGACGCTCGGTTACGGGATACTGTATATTTCTCGGCCCTAATCTCATCTCGTGGTGTTCCAAAAAGCAACCTACCGTTTCACGCTCTAGCACCGAAGCTGAATATCGCGCCATGGCTCACACTGCAGCATAACTCACTTGGATCACTTCTTTATTACATGAGCTTCACGTGGCCCTTCCACAGCCTCCTATGCTTCTATGCGACAACTTAAGCTCCTTATATATGACCATTAACCCGGTCTTCCATGCCCGCAGTAAACATATCGAACTTGATTATCATTATGTTAGAGAACAGGTCGCTCGCAAACTTTTGATTACCAAGCATGTCTCTGCCACAGAACAACTGGCTGATATTTTCACCAAAGCTCTCCCCAAGCATCAGTTTCAACTGCTCCGCGACAAACTCGGCCTCCTCGCAAGTTCCAGCCTCGTTTGAGGGGGAGTATTAGCGCATCACATATCAAAATAATTAATTAAATGTGATCAAGGAGAGATAATGAAGGATTGGAGAGATAAGGTTGATTGATCACATGCGATATTGGTGAATCAAGAATTTAAGAGCAAGATATTGGTGAATCAAGAGTTTAAGAGCAACCTATTCTCTTATGTATTGGTAGGATAGTTCGACTAAGCAAGAGGGCATTTTCGGAAACTCTAAGGATTAGGGCTTAAGCTAGGTTTTTTTGTATCTATATATTAACAGCACTTGTAATCAAACAAAGTGTGATTTGAATTGTAATAAAATTCTCAGACAATTTCTTCACCACATTATCAATTTCTTCACCTAGCTCTATATTGGCCTCCCTGAGTAGCAGGCACTACAACAAAAAACGTCTTTTGCCATGACAAAATGTCGTGGCTCTATATTGCCTCCCTGAGTAGCAGGTCTCACTCATCAACATGACTGGTTTATCTTAACACCCTAGCTCTTTGGTAGGTTCAAAAGAAGATATTTGCTAAGTGTGCCTCTATGAAGCTCAAATCAATATGAGATGTAGAAGAGAATCTGCCACACAGCCATGGTAATATATTAAAAAAATTGGGCATGCTCCACAATTATGGAATATATTGGGTCAACATGCAAAGACTAAGAAAATATAAGAATCGTAATAATTTGTCCTAAGCTAGCTAGGGACCTACTTGTGGTTTCAAGATTCAATCTAGAATGTTTGGCATATACAACATATGACTTAGGCCTACCAACATTCTCGAATCAGCCTTCAAATCAGTATCTGAACGCATATAAAGCCTTGAACATTTTGAGTAAATATAAAATCAGGCCTCGTAGGGATCCGTATTTATTTTCAGGTCTTGTCAGGCCTGGCACTTTATTAGGTAGCACGTACAAATTTTGGAGAGAGCCCTTGCACGTTCTTCTTTTTTTGTTAACTTAACCATGTATAACAACATGTATGTACCCTATGTGGAATTTTTCCACGTGCCCTTGTGTTGAGCCCATGCGAATTTGTAGAGGCCATGTAATTTCTCACGAGCTACCTAAAAAAATATCAGGTCTGACACGACTTGAAAATAAATACACAAGGTACAACAAACTGATTCTCTATTTTCTCGAACATTTCACGAGGACTCTGGTTGCTGGTATGTATGATCGTGGAGCCCTTTACTAAAAGTGTGTAATGTCCTCTGTTTATTCTTGTAAATTTGTCCAATCCCCTTTCAAGTAGTGAGTGCATGTGCTTATAGCCAAGCTCATAATTGTTCATGGTATATATATAAGTAGCCACATGGAAGTATATTTATTTTGTACTCATATTGGTTTCCCCATCATACATGGCCATCATGATACCTACATAGCTAAGTCCCGTGAAGCCCGAGCCCAGTTTTTGTATGTCGTTTCTTGATATGATAACAATAAATGAACATGAACAAGCCATGATTTAGCTTTTGATGCGTTTAGTTCCGACACCGAATGAATTCTTCATAAGAGTTGAAGTTCGGGACCGTCGGAAGAGCATGATTGGCCTGTGCTTTGATGAACTCTTACCGATCTATTAACAACAAGTAGATCTACTCCAGGAAAACACGTTTACAATATTCCAGTAGATTCTTTCTAATTTAATGTATGTGTATGTGTTAGGATGTTGTGTCTTGTTGTCTTAAGAGAGGAAGTGGAAGGAGTAAGGGAGCTTTACTTGAAAATGCTTAGGTTTCTAGTTAACAACTAATAGCATACATATTTGTGTAGTAAAAGACTAAACAACATGTTATTCTTGGTAACAAGTCTGCATCGCAATGTGTGGGCGGTCGGATAAAGTAAACAACTCTGCTGGCCCAAGGGCTACAGGAGTAGAGGGACTTCACGAATGAATAACTCCGTATGATTACAAGACATGTACCCTATCGGGGCTAGCCCGTGGCTATTGGTGTGATCCACTGATAGGTTGCATCCATATACTTTGTGGTGACACTACTAGAATTTTCCGGATTTGTGACGGTGGTTTTCGTCGCAAATTCGTCACAAACGAGCGTTTTTGATGAATTTGCGACGAAACCTATTTCCGTCACGGAACACCCCGTTGCAATTTTTTGAGTCGAAATCAACCTTGTCACTAACTTTTGTGAGAAAATTGTGACAAAATCTATACTTTGTGGCACAACTGTGACAAGTTTTTTTGTGATAAATCTACGACAACATTCATAATTTGGGACGAAAGTGTGACGGAATTTCGCAACGGGTTTGTGATAGAACATTGTGCCAAAGTTGCTACGTAAGATAACGACAAATTTGTGACAAACGACTACGACAAGTTTGTGACCAAATATATTAACGGAATTGTGACAATCTTCTATCACGAGTATGAAATAAATTTGTGACGAATGCTTGCGAAAAAATTATAACCAAGTGTTGTGACAATTATACCACCAAATATTAGTGATAGTTTTCTGTTGAATTCTAAAATAAATTTGTGATAGCAGTCTACGATAAATTTGAGACCAAACAAATCAATATATTCGAAATGATTTTAGGATCACATTTATATTCATATTTTTATATAAAAAATTATATCTAGTAGTACAAATGCACTTCAAACAATTGAAACGCATACAAAATCATAAAACAAAAGGAACCAAAAACATTTGATCCATAGTCAAAAAGTATCTTCAACATGAAATCAAAAAAATTCGTAATTAGTTGACAATTTCAATAAATTAATGTTTTTTTCACTACAAACTCAATTTCTTGTGAACGAGCAAGGTTCTTTAGAACCATATTGAGTAGTGAATCACATTCGTAATATTGACGGTCTCACTCAACTTCACGACTTCTTCCTTCTTCCCACATATTTTGTAGCTCATACTTTTCCTGAGTTAATTGTGTAAACTGTTCAGTAAGCTCTTGTACATGAGTATTTGGCACCTGAGGAATCGGAGCAGAATGAAAAGATGATGAAATGTACTTTCCAGTTAAGTTCCCCAAATCGGATGCATGGTTATGTCGTGAACCTATCATAATTTGCACAAGTAAGATGTGAAGCCTAGTAAGAAAAAAATCCCCATTCCTAATCTCCTATTTAGTTCATCTCCAAAAATAAAATAAAAAAATTATATCTCTTCACATAAGACGCATGACAAAAGTGCTAAGAGATCACTCAATTGAAATGCTAACATAATAATATCTCAGAGAATAATCATCCAAGGAGACAACGAAAACATCTTGAAAACAAATCTAAAGCAAGGATTTTGAACATGTTTGACAATCATTCTACACCTCAACCATTAATAAAACGGGATTCAAGGTTAACATGACATTGAACGACCTCATACCCGATTAGAGAAAAGATTCGCTTTCGTCATGTTTTAAAACAGAGCCAATTAAAATTCTTCCTGCATATCAACAAAAGAAGTATGAGGAACATAAATAAATAAAAAGATCCACACAGGCAAAGAACAAATTCTAAAATCTTATCTACGCGACCATTCAAATAATAAGTAGCGTTCCTAGTGCAATGCGTTAGGACAAACCTTGATTATCACCATCATCGACCAAAGAACCGTTGATGCTCTTGAATAGCTCATATAGTGCTTCGGTTTCACTAACACTGACTACAAATAACATTGAAGAAAAGATATTTACAATGGCCATAAATAGGATCTTAGTCACCCATATATTTACCAATCTCAGTTCCATTTTCAATACATATACCCATACAGGAAAATGAATCGAAATCAACATTTCAATAACCATTCTCATACCCAAGTGTAAGACAAAGAAAGAATCCAACAATAGGACAAAGACATGTGCTGCATATAAAAAGGCATGTAAGGCCAACAAGTCAATCAAAATTCATGTTTAACAACTTGAGGAATACAACACAGTCAGAAAGCAAGGATATACAATAGACTAGCCTAATGCAACAAGGTAGAATCAGAGCTTCTGGATCAACATAGCAGCAAACTAACATACACAAGCAGCTTCCATGTCTAACATCCAAACAAAAGTCAATCGTCAATATCTCAGGACTAATGCATGTAAAACCAAAACCTTCATCCTTCTTCGAGCAAAAACATTACAAAGATCACAATGGCGTCATCACATCAAAAAAGAACAAATCACTGCTTTTAGATAAAGATGTAACACCTTGTAAAGTAATGTAACATCAACTACTCCAGAAGCACGAGTAATGGCATTTAAGCTTTCCTTTCACAATGACAAAATGACTAATATCCTGGGTCACGGTGCTTACAAATAGTACCTTGTTCCATATCTTTCTATGTATCTACATTTACCCTTCCTTTCACTTGTCTCCTGTACATATTTTTTTAGGATACAATGTATGCCTCAATATTGTTTAGACACTAAATTTAGTTACTAAATTCAATGTAATTTCGCCAAACACAAAAGAGAATAACATGAAAAAATCTATTCTTTATTGTTCTGGCATTAGTCGTTCAAGTAGAACGGAAATTTGCAACAAATTCTGTGTATTAACATTCAAAAGCACCAAAAAGATCTAATCTTGGCATTCATTTCCAACAAAATCTGTCAACTTTGGGATAAAATCAAGAAATTATATAAGCCCTTCCAAATATTGTACGTTATAGCAAATATAGTGATAGGATAAAGGCAACAAATTTAAAAAGAGCTTTCAATTATTGTGCTGTACTAAGATTCAGGAAGCTTACCGCGGGTTAAGGAGCGCTCTTTCTCAAAGTGCCATTAGAACATTGGCATCGGAGATTGAAGAAGACGATTTTCTGGTTGTTCGAGAAGGCGGCTGATGGCAGCAGACGGGAACAGAGACTTTGATGGTGGCGGCTTTTAAGGTTTCGGCTACGGAGGGATGGAGAATTTAAGGCATTGATACAAAGATCGTGCTTACATTGAGTCACCGGTCGGTGTACTTCACGGCAACGGCAGCTTTATGACCGGAAAGCGAGCTTCACGGCAGGCAGAGTGAAGACGAAGGTTTTTTTTATTGGAGGAGGGGGAGGAGGCTATTGGATTTAGGGTCGGAAATGAATTTTGGATGCAGTATGATTTTTAATTCAAAAAAAATTCATTTTACGGTTAAAAACTTATTTTGCTAAGATTTTTTTAGGATTCTATTGGCACACCCCTAATTACTTTTGACACCACATTAATCCCCGCACTACAAAAAATTATTTCGGCACCTGGTGATTTTTTATAAAGGGAACGTCGGTGACATCGTTGTTCCTTGTTGAACACTAAGAACACCGGTGACAATCGACATTCCTTTATAAAAGTGTTACAATTTAGAAACGCGACCCACGACTTTTCACGGGTGTTCCTTGTTGAACACCATGTTCAACAAGAAACACCAGTGGCACCGACGTTTTTTCATCAGAAAAATAATCAAAAAATGGGTGACAAAAGTAATTAGGTGTGTGCCAATAGAACCCGCCTTTTTTTACAATATAGAAGTGAGCTCCACTGCCATGTCATCTCCAGATCAGATCCACATCAGGTTGTGTATTAGGTTGTGGCTCCTCTATTGTGGTTGTAGCATTGGTGTTTCCATACTTTTTACCCTGCCAGTTTGATTAATACCTACCCGGGTAGCGGTGTAGTGGTTTGACCGGTGGGTTTAACGAACCATTGGCTTCCTTACACCATAGTTATCAGACGTGGCTCAGTCATTGACCTGACAAAACCACTGGGTCACTTGGTTATTGGTTCAACCATTGAGTCACCAGTTGAACCGGTGGATTATGTGTAGTAAATAATATATTATATTTTGAGAATATACATTTTGATAATTAATAGTCAATAAAATACTGATATTAACTTATATATCATCTTTTAAGTTATCATTTTAGAGTGTCAAATTATAGCTTATTATTAAAGAATATGCGGGGTAGTGTAAATCTAAAATATATCTGATTTAGGAGAGTTTAATAATTTTAGGGATGAGATTTTCGCCTCACAATTGCTTGTAAAAAAATTTATATTTTGTTACTAATCCATCAAAATGTTGTCACAAATTCCTGATAAAATATATTTCTAAAAAAAGGATGTGGACACCTATTCCAATTAGCAAAGAATTAGCTATGATAAATTTTGTGACCAATCTAGTTTATCACATATTTGTGTCAAAAAGGTGTTGAGACAATGAAGGTTTGTGACAAAATAGTCGCCAAATTCTTGTCACACACGTATTTTGTCACAAATGAGTCACAAGTTCTGATACAATATTTATTTTTGTGATTTGTCACTAAACAATTGAAACTTTGTCACAAATCACCAACGAAATATTTTCACAACTTTTTCGTCACAAAATTCTCGTCACTAATTAATGGGTAAAAAAGATGTGGGCCAAAATTTCCAATAGTAACGAATTAGCTACAATATTTTTGCGATGAAAACACTTTATCATAGATTTGTCACAAAATATGGCGCTGAAATTTGGCGCAAATATTTGCAACAAAATGGTGACAAAAAGTTTGCGACGTACATTTTTGGTCGCATTGTCATCATGATTCGTGGTAAAAATAATTTTTTTATATTTTGTCTCAAAATAGTAGCAAATATGTCGCAAATTAGTGACGAAATATTTTTGTCACAAATTTCCGTCACAAATCCGCGAAATTCTAGTAGTGTGAGTAGCACTATGCGTAGTGCAATTGAATACTAATATAACAAAGATAAGTTAAGTTAGAAACAAGTAGGCATTGTTAGGAAATCAACTTGTTTACGCAGCGGAATTCAAAAAATTGATTTCCGATCCCAAGATCGACTCCGTTCAAAACAATAAACATGTTAAGTAGTTGACGGTGATTACCTCAGTTGATCTATAAGATCGACGCTTTGACCGTCAAAGGAGAGTAGTTGTGCGCGCAAGCCGTCCACGTGTCCGACCTCTATTGATATCCACACGAGCACATCGCTGGAATCCTCCTTGGATAGCTACTAGAAAAATCCAGTTGTTAGACTATCATTTTCTCTATCTAAGAAGCTCTCAGTTTATTAGAATTATTCTAATTGTGATGTACAAAAGAGTTAGCCAACCACTTCCTTATATAGGGGTTACCTGCGCCCTACCGTGTCCCAATCTGATTGGAAAAAGCTTATGTTTAGATTGATGAGAAATAAAACATTTTACTAGTAAAATAAGGAAAATAAATATTCTAGAATTTTCTCATTTAATTTAATACCTTATATTAAATAAACTCAAGATATTGCCAATATCTTATATTGACTATCTCTATCTTATTACAATAAATCAATTTATGCAAATCTATTAATATCTAATATTAATATATGATACTAACATTAATTAAATTACACAATCCAAGTGTATCTTATACACTAGTGTCATGCGCCCCATATGCCAAATAAATTGACATCCAGAATATTCTTTAATTAATCAATATAATTAATATCTTGTATTTAATTTATTTATAATAAAAAAATATCACCATATTAATTTAATCATTATAACACTTTATAGTCGAGATAAACTTTCTTTATGTGGTTATCACTATAACAGCATTTTAATCTGGCTAGATGTTTTATGTGTGTGACCCGATAGGCTTCCGAATATGTTGGCCGTAGACACAAAGTGCAAATTACGAAAATGCCCTTCATACCTAACGATCACGGGATAGCGTCTAGCAACACGCCGTGACCCCCAATCATCGGAATAGTCAAAACCAAACTACTACCTTTCATGTGAAACAGTTACCACGTAAATAGAATCCTATCGCTGTTACAATATCCATACAATCGTATCTCGACTGTCAGTACATCAACGATCGTATCTTATAATCTGGATATCATGCTCTTTCGGAATAACTCATTTACTTCATTTTTGCAAAGATTCACTAGAGCTAGACATTCCTTATAAGAAGTCCATTTCGGATATTCACTCCTATTAATAGGATACGCGATTTCCGGATGAACAAATATGTATCCTACGCATGCTTCAATATCATACCCGAGCACTACCGCATGATCGCACCATGGTTAGGGGAAACCACAATAGTGTCAAATCATGACAATCCACACCGAGATGCCATAAAGACTCCGGTCTCAAGATAATTACACAACCGCCACATACTGCGACACTTAATTTAAGTGGGTCAGTCTAACGTATGCATTCTCCAATGCACGTCCACGTACAGTCTAAGTGTCTCTACACTTAGATGGACAAGATCTATCCCTATCTTCAATAAGATAGAAGACATCCAATACGTGCTAGTCTATTCGTACTATCAATATCCTGTTTGACAGTATATACGACTAGAGACATTTCAGTATCAAACTTATTAAAGCGATTAGAGATCTCGTCAACCATAATCACTATCATGGTTTCTCTATCACAGTTTAATACTAAGGACGTTACTATATATACAATAACATAATAGGTTCATAAAGATAAACAAAATATATAATAACGAAAGTGCTTTTATTAATAATAAACTTACTACATGACTAAATAGACTGCAAACGACTCGACCCGGTCGGATATGCTCCGACCCGATTGAGTTTAGGACACCTATTCAACAAGCACGACATGTTGATGAGCATGAAGTGAACCCTAGAGTTTGAGTCGGTCTCACAAAGATAACTTAATTGAAAATATGAACCTTTTCGTTTTAAGACTTAACTATTCAATAGCTTCTTCCTCTTTACTAAGTACCTATTTACTTACCTCATTTGCATGTTTGTTTTGTATGCATTGTGGGGTGAGAAGGTAAACATGTTGACAATGAGCTCGTTGAGGATGATGTATGGTGATGGTGATGCTTTGATGATGTGTTCAGTTTCCTTTATTTCATGATGTACTAGACTTTGTTGGTGTTCCATTTCTAGATAAATTTTGTACTTTTATTTCTAAACTTTTGTATGACAAGATTGTACTTTTAAGACATTGTATTTTGTGAGACTTTGGAGATTTGTTGTTGTAAGTTAAACTTTCCATCTTTAGTTTTTTGGACTTTCTATTCTTAGAAGCATTTATGGTTTTCGCCGAGTCTTTTTAGCTTATGTATTGCTAAACTCAATACGACACAGTAGAGACTTACGTATAATATTGGATTTATTTAAAATTATACGTGTCGGACGTTTCTTTTCTGAATAAGGACTTGGTATCCGGGAACGGGGCGTTACATTTACGATCGTGATTGATATTAAACAATGTGTTACGGGAAAAACCTATCTCGAAGAGTCATTTCCTTGGATACAACTTTTCCCATGGAATTATTACCGTGTAAATATACTATTTTCGTATAATCACTATCTACATAGTCATTATTCTGGTGTCCAACATCTATGACAATCTTGTATAAGCTTAACGTAATATTCTCCTAAAAGAAAATATTCATTTCTGCTTGCAAAGACTTTCATGCCTACATATTCCCCATAGAGAACACCCACACCTTGTAAACATGTGGGTGTGTTTTCCAGGAAAATAACGTTAGAAAATAAAAACTTGGTATATACTCTGCAAAATGATTATTAGAGATAGCTCTGTGTTTATCTTTATTCATACATATATTTTCTCTTATTTATCTAATTTATTGTTCTAGATTGTTCCGTACATCATTATATAAAGCATTGTATCCAAACGATTTCACTCAATGGAAAATACTTTCATTCATCTATTATTTCGTATCATGGTATCGGAGCTATTGAGAGTTTAACTCTCTCTTTTTTTTCCATTGCTGCTCGTTTTTTTTTTCAGCAAAGCCTTTTTTGTTTTTCTGTCTTTTGTTTTCTCTGTTCATTCTTTCTTGCTGCTTACTATTTGCAGGTACAAACCCTATCCCCTTCTTCCCTAACAGCTCGCTACAATCCTCTGCCATGGCCACCACCGCCTCCTCTGCGTCTTCAACCACCAGTCAACCGCTGTCTGGAGCCTCCATCCCAGCCCCAGATCCGAATTCAACCTCCCTCATAGCCTTGAACCCGATACTTCATGCACCCATCAAACTCACAGATGCAAACTACACAGCATGGCACCTAAACTACGGTTTCATCGGGTACGTCGACGGCACCACCGTCTGTCCTCCAGCCACCACCACCATTACTGGTCCGCCAAGCCCTAATTCCGCCTATTCCTTGTGGATTCGCCAAGATTCTCTCATCCATAATCTGCTACTCGGGTTCGGTTTCACCTGAGGTCCTTATTACAATTCAACACACCAATACAGCCAAAGAAGCGTGGGATCTTCTTGCTGATACTTATTCCCGTCCTAGTCGTGGCCGCATCAAACAGTTGAAACATGACCTATGCTCCACGGTCAAGGGTAACTCCACTGTGTCCTCTTATATCTCGTCCATGAAGGCTAAAAGCGATGACTTGACAGCCCTTGGTGCTAAGGTTGATCCCGAAGACCTCGTCGACCTTATTCTTCAAAATATTGGCCCCGAATATGCGGAGATCGCTCGGGCTATTCAAGCTCGTGACACCCTCATCACTATTCCTGAACTTCATGAGAAACTTCTCAACCATGAAGCTGCACTTCGCCATCACCAATCTGTCAACCCAAACCCTGCGTATTCTGCCTTTCCCGCTCAACTCCCTCCTCGGCCAAATACCCCACGGCAACCCCACCCATCCCCTCAACCTCGCCCACCCCAACCTTTCCGCCCTCACCCTCCCCCACCTCCATACCCGCATACCCCCTCTCTCTATCCTTAAAACCCACAACCACCCAACCTGCAGTTTGCACCCCCATGCATTCCTCGTCCATATTTGGGCCGGTGTCAGCTCTGTGGTGTTCAGGGCCACTCGGCAAAATGGTGTCCCACCTACCCGCTGTTCCAACAGGCTCCCCGCCCACCGGTGCAACCACCCAATGCTCGTCCTCCACCTCAAGCACACCCCACCATGGCATCTCTCTCGTGGCTATTTGATAGTGGAGCCTCGGATCATATGACGCATGACCTCAATCTCCTGTCTCTCAACGATCCATATTCAGGTTTGGATACTATTACTATTGGTGATGGACGTAGACTATCTGTTACGCATGTTGGTTCTGCCTCGGTTTCTACTTTTCACTTGTCCCATGTCTTGTGTGTCCCTCACCTGTCAAAAAATCTTATTTCTGTTTCAAAATTTTGCTCTGATAATTCTGTCACAGTCGAGTTCTTACCTGATTCATTTTTGGTGAAGAATTTGAAGACTGGCAAATTCCTCCACCAGGGTCAGGGCAGTGATGGTGTCTACACTTGGCCCACTAGTTCTCTCCTTGCTTTTTCAGCCAATAAAACGTCCACTACTACCTGGCACAGTCGTTGTGGTCATCCAACTTTTTTCTATTTTACAGCATTTAGTTAAGAATAATTTTTTGGATTTATCGTCTGTTTCAGCTACACCTTTTATTGACTGTTTAAGTAATAAAAGACATCGGCTTCCTTTTTCCATTTCCACTTTGCATTCTTCCCGGCCCTTGGATGTTCTTTTTTCCAATGTTTGGACATCGCCAATTTATTCAGTAGATGGTTACAAATATTATGTCATTTTTGTTGACCACTTTACTCGCTTTGTGTGGATTTATCCCCTTACTCATAAATCTGATGTTTATTCCGTGTTTGTCAAATTCAAACCTTACGTTGAAAAGCTATTGGGTCTTTCCATTAAAACACTATACTCTGATAATGGTCTGGAGTTCATTGCTCTGCGTCCTTTTCTTGCTTCGCATGGGATTGCCCATCACACATCCCTTCCTCATACCCCCCAACACAATGGCATTTCGGAACGCCGACATCTCCATATTGTTGAGACAGCTCTCACCATGCTTAAACAAGCATCTATGCCTATAACCTACTGGTCTTATACCGTCAGTGCCTCCGTCTACATAATTAACCGTATGCCTACACAAACCTTGGACATGGACACCCCTTACTATCGACTTTTCTCCACCCCCCAACTATGCCAAGTTGTGCGCCTTTGGCTGTTTATGCTTCCCGTGGATCAAACCATACAACCATCATAAGCTGGAGTCATCCTCGTTGCCCTGTGTCTTCCTAGGTTACTCCCTCACCCAGAGTGCTTACCTTTGCTACGATACTGTTTGTGGCCGCCTCTACGTATCCCGTGACGTTCGTTTCATTGAGGATCATTTTCCCTTCTCCTCTATTCCTTCAGAGTCTGATTCTCCCCCTTTTAGAGTCATTACTCACTCCCTTGGTATCTGCTGACCTTCCTACCCCACCTTCCACTCCTGTCCCCATACCATCCGCCCCACATTCTTTACCTCCGTCATCTTCTCCTCCCTCGGCCTCCCCTGAACCGTCCTCAACCTCCCATTCCCTCACGTCTTCCCCCTCCTCTCCCTACCCTGGTCCATCTAGTAGCTCATCATCTCCTCTCCTCCCTCCCCCTCCTTCCCATCACATGGTGACTCGTGCACGTAATCATATCTTCAAGCCTTGCCAACTTCTTAACCTTAATGCCCAGTTGGACTCTCAATACTCTGATACGGAACCCTCTACAGTCAAACAAGCTTTACAAAGTTCTCATTGGCGTCTAGCCATGTCTGAAGAGTTTGACGCGCTTGTCCGTAACGGTACCTGGTCCCTTGTTCCTCCTGATCCCCACCTTAATGTGGTAGGCTGTAAGTGGGTCCTCCGCATTAAGCGTCATCCAGATGGATCTATTGAGCGTACAAGGCTCGTTTGGTTGCCAAAGGTTTTAACCAGAGGCCAGGGATTGACTACTTTGAGACTTTTAGTCCGGTTGTCAAACCCATTACGATTCGTTTGGTTCTTGGTCTTGCAGTTTCTCTTGGTTGGTCCCTCCGATAGTTAGATGTCAATAATGCCTTTCTGCAGGGTTCTCTCACTGAAGCGGTTTACATGTCTCAACCTCCTGGGTTTGAGGATGCTGACTTTCCTACTCATGTTTGCCAGCTGCATAAAGCTATCTACGGGCTCAAACAGGCCCCTCGGGCTTGGTATCATGAGTTGCACTCCTTTGTCCTCTCTAGTGGGTTTGTTAACTCGGCTGCTGACTCCTCCCTATTTATTTGTCGCACTGATTCTAGCATTACAGTCTTACTTGTGTATGTGGATGATATTGTGGTTACTGGCAGCTCAGTTTCTCAGGTTCAACAGGTTATTGACTGTCTTGCCGATCGGTTCTTGTTAAGGGTGATTTTATACGATTTCTAATGATATATTTTATAATGATTTCCTCCACATTTATATAATTTGCATAGAAAATGAGCGTTTAATCGATTTATTGAGCAAGTGAGGTTTTAAACGGTTTAATTGCAAAAGTGGTTGATTTATGTGTTTTATCGTTGGTTTTATATGTGATTACACTTTGCAATGTTTTGATGATACATATTTTCGATCTAAAAATGATTAAAAGATGATAAGGTTCGGATTTTGAGCATTATTATATCAACTCAAGTCATAATTACTAAAATGTATAAGTAGTAGTTATCTATCTATCCATATATTTATATATATCTTCAAAGGAATAAAAATATTCCTTGGGCCCCCATATATATTCCTTTGTCTTTTCATTTTGTCTCTTTGTTTTTTTTTCTCTCGATGATATCTATGTATATATATATATATATATATATATATATATATATATATATATATATGTATGTATGTATACATATCTTTATCTTATTAAAAGCTGTTGTTATCGAAATACTCGCGTGGTTTGTTTCTTTGTGTTAGGTAAAAAAGATAAAATTCATCTGAGACGGAACTAAAGATCGAATCACGAGACGAGAGAGTTTGCTACTGATCAAGCAAGAAAAATCTAAGGGGACAAAAGAGAATATTTGGGGACAAAGAGAATATTTTGAGACAAAGAGAATATTTGATGAAGAAGGCATGTTTTGGAATCCTAAAAGATGGATTTTGAGGAAGAGAAGAAGATGCTACGAGTTTACGAGTTAAAGGGATCAATTTTGTCCAACGAGCTTCTACCGTAACCTGATTTCAATGGAAATTTGACCTGACTTAGAGGCATTTTCAGGGGACGAGGTCTTGATGAAATTTGTAGATATTCAAACGAGCTTTCCAACGCATTTTGAATCACGTCAATCGGAGGTCTACAACTCAAGTTATGATTTTTTTCCGAACAATTGAAAAAGCGGACGAACCGGAGATATTTATTTGCTCTCCCAAGCCTACCTAACAAACTCCCAAGCCTCCCCAACAAACTCATCATTACTCCCAAGCCTCCATAACAACCTCCAAGCCTACATAACAACCTCCTAGCCTCCCCCAAATGATACCTCCCTTATATCACCTCCAATTATATATATGATATAACATATACACACAAAGGAGGGAGAACTCAACCATTTACCTAAAAGAGGCTTGGCCGCCCCTTCCTTGGCCTCCATGGCCATCCCTTTCTCCATGTAGTTTCTCCACTTTTTTCTATCATTTTGTTGAAGAATTGAAGATGTGTGTATGTATATATACATATATGTCTATGTATATCTATATGTAAGCATACATACAAGCTTCTTTCTTCTTTCTTTTTAGTTTTGAGCCATATATGTATGCATATGTCTATGTATGTATATGTATATGCTTGTATGTTTAAATAATGTTGTAATAAAACGATGATGAGAAGCTAAAGCACGTTGGAACAAGCCTTGTGAAGCCGTTTCTTAGCAACATCTCGATTTCGAATTTGGATTATCTTGTAAGTTTTAATAAAAGTTGTATCTTTTCTATGTTTTTGTTGTTGTTATGCAATTTATATCGAGAGATGGTTGCTATTTGATGTTTAACGTTTGACGAGAGTCGTTGTTAAACCTTAGATCACCATAGTCAAGATTGGTTCTTTAACCTATATATAACGAGAGTTGTTAGGTTAGAAATCTAGATTGCAAGATTGAGAAATCTTACACCTTTGTTATGAAAGCGTTAATCTTTAAAGATCGAGAGATGACGAGATTAATAGGCAAATTTCTAAGATATTAGAAATTCATACTTTCGATAGGTGAATCACAATTTTCGTTAAATCATCACTAGATAATCTAGAGTAGAAATTGAGGGTTGCGGGAATCGGTGGATCATTGCTTGTTCGTTGTTAAATTAATTGAGAAAAATCGTTTGTGCTGTTTTGCTTCGTTTTCATCGTAGTAACCATAGTAAGTTTATTGTAGTTTTAGTTATAAAATAGGTACAACTTAGTTAGTTCGATTCGTAATTATCTTTCCTGGCTTTGGATTGACAACCCTCTGTCCAGTTATTTGTTTTCGTTTTTAGTTTTTATTTCTCGTGACACTTTTAGAAAAATTAAGAACTAGACCAACCTCGATTCCCTGTGGATCGACTCCGGTTTTTAATCGCTATACTACGATCCCTGCACTTGGGGTAAACCGGATTTATTTATTACTTGTTTGTTTTGCTTTGCTATAAAATCCGAGACAAGTTTTTGGCGCCGTTGCCGGGGATCGAACCCGGGTCACCCGCGTGACAGGCGGGAATATCAAAGAACCATTCACCTAAAAGAGGCTTGGCCGCCCCTTCCTTGGCCTCCATGGCCATCCCTTTCTCCATGTAGTTTCTCCACTTTTTTCTATCATTTTGTTGAAGAATTGAAGATGTGTGTATGTATATATACATATATGTCTATGTATATCTATATGTAAGCATACATACAAGCTTCTTTCTTCTTTCTTTTTAGTTTTGAGCCATATATGTATGCATATGTCTATGTATGTATATGTATATGCTTGTATGTTTAAATAATGTTGTAATAAAATGATGATGAGAGGCTAAAGCACGTTGGAACAAGCCTTGTGAAACCGATTCTTAGCAGCATCTCGATCTCGACTTTTGGATTGTTTTGTAAGTTTTAATAAAAGTTGTATCTTTATTATGCTTTATTCGTTTTTATGCAATTATATCGAGAGATCGGTGCATATTTGATGTTTAACGTTTGACGAGAGTCGTTGTTAAATCTTAGATCACCGTAGTAAAGATTAGATTTTTAACCTAAAAATAACGAGAGTTGTTAGGTTGAATATCTAGATTACGAAATTGAGAGATTTCACACATTTGTTATGAAAGCGTTAATCTTTAAGATCGAAAGATAAAAGATTGATAGGTGAATTATCTACGAAAGTAGAAATTCATACCTTTGATGGGTGAATCACAATTTTCGTTAAATAACTACAAGATAATCCAGAGAAGAAATTGAGTGTTGTGGAATCGGTGGATCATTGCTTGTTCGTTGTTACACAAATTGAAAAGAAATCGTTGTCTTTGTTTTGCTTCGTCTTTCATCGTAGTAATCGTAGCCATTTTATTGTCTTCTTAGTTTATAGATTAGAATTAACTTAGTTAGTTACATTCGTAATTATCTTTCACGGCTTTGGATTGACAACCTCTCGTCAGGTTATTTGTTTTCGTTTTTAGTTTTTATTTTTCGTGACACTTTTAGAAAAATTAAGAACTAGACCAACCTCGATTCCCTGTGGATCGACTCGGTATTAGTTCTTTATACTACGATCCTGCACCAGGGTATACCGGATTTATAAATTTATTACTTGTTATTTCTTATTGATAAAATCCGAGACAAGTTTTGGCGCCGTTGCCGAGGAATCGTGCGGGTCGTGCAGTTCTTTATTAATTTTTCTAAAGTTGTTCTGTTTTGTTTTTAGTAGGTAGTTTTTCCGTCAGCGGAACCAAAAACAAGTTTTTAGCGCCGTTGCCGAGGATTCAGATCTGATTGTCTAGTTTTATTAATTTTTCTAGTTTTTGTTATCAAGTTTTTCGTAGGTAGGTTTAAAAAAAAATATAAAAAAAAATAAAAAAATAAATAAATAAATAAATTCCCCTTGTCCCCCTTGTCCCCCTTGTCCCCTACTCATAAAAAAAAAATATTCCCCTCCCCTTATCTTGTCCCCCTTGTATATATATATATATCTAGCATATCTATATATATATATATATATATATATATATATTTATACATCCTTATATATATATTTCACCTTTGAAAAAAAAAAAAAAAAAAAAAAAAAAATCGCACTCGGTAAATACTGATGGAAGTGGAGTGTGTATATAATACAGGAGAGAAAAAAATATAAAAAACCAAGGAACACGTTTCAATCGTCGAGGTTGGGTGATGGATTCTCGGTGAATCCCACTCTGCGGAAGCATAAGGAATAAAAAAATCCGAAACCTCGTGATTTAGGTGTTGGTGTTCGAACTGGTTTTGAAAACTCGAGAAGTCAAAAAGGGTCATAGAATCTTCTATCTAGGATTGAGGACATGGATGAGCAAAGTGAGATAGCCATCTTTGAAGCGGCGAGATGGCAACTCTTATGATGTTGCGCAATCCTATGAATCGGACCAGTCTTTCCTCGAACTCTCAAGTTACATTACGTGGAAGATGTTGTCAACTTTGGCCATCTTTGTTGGCGATGTCGCTTTTTTTCCACTTCTTCATATCAAGTTAATGCTGTCCAAAATCAGGGACAGTATAGTCCAGTCATATGCCAGCTATGTGACAATATGGGACATACTTCTCCTTTCTGTCCTATGGGTGGACAGAGCGTTTTCAGTGGCCAGCAATATCAGAGATTTAACGATCAGTTCTCTGGCCACAGCAATTTTCAGAATCAGGGTTTCAATCAGAATTGCAATTTCTATCAAAACCCAAACTTGATCGAGAACCAAAATATCAATTTTTCCAATCAAAGTTGGTCTGACCAATCTTTTCCACAACACTATCATAACTCTCAAGGACCCTCTCAATCTATTGATCTTGAAGCTAAATTGGAGCTCCAATCCTTTCAGAGGGAGCTCCAATCCTTTCAGAGGGAACAAAATGATACTATCCAACGCCTTTTTGGTAGGCTTGCGGATATTAGGCAAATGGCTCAAGACCAAGGCATTGACCTAGCTCCCCCACTCCCTTATGATAGAGAAGGGGCTAGTGCTATGAATTTAGGATCCGACATTCAACTTAGTGAAGTAGAAGTGTCAAGCTTCCCTCTACGTGGTGTGATTTGAAGATGGTTGCCCCAAGATAGATCCGACATTAGAGATGGTTGAAGATGTTGATGAGCAAAAAGGTGAAGAAATACACCCGGTGTTGGAGAATATAGAGGACAATGTGCCTAAATTAGAGCTAAGTCACCCGGAGGAAGTCACATTTGAGGAGCCATTGAAGCCAAAGAGTATTGAGGTGGTTGTGGATAAGAAAGTGAGCGAGAAAGAAGTTATCTTCCCACTTGATCACTATATCATGAAGCTCGGGAGGTGGAGGTTCCTAATCCCGTTCTTCTTTTATTGGGAAGATACTTCATTAAAATACTTTGAGCCAAAGTTCATTAATTTCCTATGAAGGTGAGATGGATGGCTTGTATGCGAGAATATTCGTTGAGGAATCATGTAAGAAAAACTTATCCATTTGATAATGGATAGTGAAAAGGAGGGTTAGTCTTTTACCAGTCAGACATTAAAGAACTGGATGTTTTTGTTTTAGATAAGATAGTTTTATTTCCTGTTAAAAAATATATATATATATATATATATATAAAATATATTAAAAAAGCGTAACTAAGTCCCAGGATGAATGTTTGAATATCATTAAAGAGGAGCGATTAGGTGGTTATCCGAAAATCCCGAGGTATAACAAAGAGAAACATTCAAATACATCATTTCTTGGACTTAGGTTGTTGAACCCTTGAGGATACGGGTATAAAAGACTCACTACATTTCATTTTATAATCTAGTAGGAATATCGACTATGAATTTATGATTTATGCTCATGTAATACTCTCTATGATACGTATATGCTTAGATGTCCTGTGTTTTCCCTGTGTGGTGATTTTTCCATCGAGTGATTATTTCCTATGCTTGTATCAAACTTTTGCGCGCGATATGTTATATTCCCCGTGTCCCGAGATATTTCCGTGTTTGTCAAGTGTGCGAGGATATTTGTGAAAGCAATTGTGAGTTTTAGACAAAATCGGTTTTCGGTGGATGGTCCACGACCCTCACGCTTTCGTCGGACATTTCGGATCGACTTGAAGCACTTTCGTAATTGCCTCTTTCGACTACAATCGGCTAAGTGTTCTTTTTCTTTTACTTTACGCACAACTTGAGGACACGTTGTGATTTAAGTGTGGGGAGGGAATAGTTGGTTATGTGTATCTACCATTTGCTTAATTCATTATGATTCTATGCAAAAAAAAAAAAAAAAAAAAGAGCTAAATTTTTCAAAATTTTTAGTTTTTGTTTAGTTGTGTGTGTGTCGGAGGTGGTCGATGATTTGAGTGCGGTAGGTCATATCTCGAATGTCTATACCACTATGATGACCAAAGCTCACGACGATGAAGAAGGCGCCTTATGATTTGAGTAAGGTAGGTATATCTCGAATATCCTATTCGCTATGACGGGCAATAGCTCATTTCGATGTGCGTTTAAATGAGAAAGTTAGTTAAATCAACTTACATAAGAAAGTGGTATGAATTGAGTGAAAGACTTAGTTAACGTATACCTTATCCCCCAGATAAACCCAGCGAGATATGTTGTAAGGATTATCCTCCGAGTGTATCGAAAGGCCCTAGATATATTCTATCATTCTTTTCGGGATATGTCACGTTTTGTAAGGTACATCTTATAAGTATCATTTATTACTAGCTTGAAGGGGTATTAGCTAGTTTGCTTTGAATTTTTCAAGTTTGGACTTAGTGGAAGTTTTCATGGCTATATGCACACACACCGAGGTGAACCTACGATTTATTGAATATATGTTATATTTGCTGAGGTGTCTATCTTTTCTCAAGCCTTGATTCTTGTTTTGTTTTGCTCGGGACGAGCAAAAGCTAAGTGTGGGGGAGTTGTTAAGGGATATTTTATACGATTTCTAATGATATATTTTATAATGATTTCCTCCACATTTATATAATTTGCATAGAAAATGAGCTTTTAATCGATTTATTGAGCAAGTGAGGTTTTAAACGGTTTAATTGCAAAAGTGGTTGATTTATGTGTTTTATCGTTGGTTTTATGTTTATTTGGATGTTGTTACACTTTGCAATGTTTTGATGTCTTGTAGATACATATTTTCGATCTAAAAGATGATTAAAAGATGATAAGGTTTGGATTTTGAACACTTATATATCATTTCGAGTCATTAATTTCTAAGTTTTATCAAAATGTATAAGTAGTAGTTGTCTATCTATCCATATATATATATATATACATATCTTCCAAGGAATAAAAATATTCCTTGGGCCCCCCCAAATATTCCATTTGTCTCTTGTTTGTCCTCTTTTGTTTTTTTTTTCCTCTCGATGATGATATATATATATATATATATATATATATATATATATATATATATATATATATATCTATATACCTATATATGTATGTATATATATGTATACATATCTTTATCTTATTAAAAGCTGTTGTTGTCGAGAAATACTCGTAGTTCGTTTCTTTGTGTTCGAGTAAAAAGATAAAATTATCATGGAGGCGGAACTAAAGACTCGAATCACGAGGCGAGAGTTTTTTTTCGATCAAGCAAGAAAAATCTAAGAGGAGACAAAGAGAATATTTTGGAGACAAAGAGAATATTTTGGAGACATAGAGAATATTTGATGAAGAAGGCACGTTTTGGAGTCCTAAAATATGGATTTTGAAGGATGGAAGAATATGCCACGAGTTTCTGAGATCAAGCGGATCAATATTTTCCAACGCACTTCTACCGTAACCTGTTTTCGATGGAAATTTGACCCGTCTTAGAGGCATTTTCAGGGAAGAGTTCTTGATGAAAGTTGTAGATACTAAAATGTGCTTTCCAACGCATTTTGAATCACGTCAATCAGTCTACAACTCAAGTTATGATTTTTTTCGAACAGATGAAAAAGCGGACGAGCCGGAGATATTTATTTGCACCTCCAAGCCTCCCTAACAAACTCCAAGCCTATCTAACAAACTCATCATTACTCCAAGCCTACCCAACTAACTCCTAGCCTCCCCCAAATGATACATCCCTTATATCACCTCCCTTATACAAGATATTATATATACACACCTCCATCACCATAGAAGGAGGGGGGATATCAAAGAACCATTCACCTAAAAGAGGCTTGGCCGCCCCTTATTTTTATGATCTTTAATTTATCTTGTATCTTTCCATGAATTATGATGCTATGTGTGACTAGATCGAGAGATCGGTTACTAATCGTTGTCTAACGTGAGGAGAATCGTTGTTAGGCTAGATCACCATAGAAAGATAGGATCTTTAATCGTTAATTCGTGACAAGTTAATCGGTTAATTATCTAGGTTGTTAGATTCTAAAATACGAGAGTTAACTTGAATCTACACCTTCGTTTTGTATGGAATATTGGTCTCAACATTCGGAAGAGGAGAGATCGATAATTGAATTCACTAAGGAATTAGGAATTCATAGCTTGAGAAACGGATTCACTAAGAGATTAGGAATTTGTATCTCGTGTAAAGGTGAAACCACAATTTGAATTAAAATCATGAGATGAACTAGGATTGAGATCACTTAGTTTGTATTCTGTTTGATCCCATGTATCTTTAGCTTAGGTCGTTTTATTGTTCTTAGCTTAGATTTATCTTATTTGTTCTATGTTTGTATTTCCTTTATTTGTTTTCTTGAGTGATAATTTAGAGGAATTAATAAAATTAGATTCAATGACCCGATTCCTGTGGATCGACCCTTACTCATTACGCTTTACTAGCAATTACCCGATATTCGGTCGGTTAGGAGTTAGTTTGCATATAGGTTAGGGCTTTATAAATTGTTTTTGTTTAGTGATGCAAAATCCTCCAAACAAAATGGCGCCGTTGCCGGGATTATCCTCTGAGTATATCAGAAAGGTCCTAGATACATTCTGTTATCCTTTTCGGGATATGTCACGTTTTGTAGGGTGCATCTTATAAGTATCATTTATTACTAGCTTGAAGGGGGTATTAGCTAGTTTGCTTTGAATTTTTCAAGTTTGGACTTAGTGGAAGTTTTCTATGGCTATGCACACACACGGGGTGAACCTCGATTTATTGAATATATGTTATATTTCTTTGAGGTGTCTATCTTTTCTCGAGCCTTGATTCTTGTTTTGTTTTGCTCGGGACGAGCAAAAGCTAAGTATGTGGGGAGTTGTTAAGGGTGATTTTATACGATTTCTAATGATATATTTTATAATGATTTCCTCCACATTTATATAATTTGCATAGAAAATGAGCGTTTAATCGATTTATTGAGCAAGTGAGGTTTTAAGCGGTTTAATTGCAAAAGTGGTTGATTTATGTGTTTTATCGTTGGTTTTATATGTGATTACACTTTGCAATGTTTTGATGTCTTGTAGATACATATTTTCGATCTAAAAAATGATTAAAAGATGATAAGGTTCGGATTTTGAGCATTATTATATCAACTCAAGTCATAATTACTAAAATGTATAAGTAGTAGTTATCTATCTATCCATATATTTATATATATCTTCAAAGGAATAAAAATATTCCTTGGGCCACATATATTCCTTTTGTTTTCTTTACTTCTTGTCTCTTTTTTTTTTTTTCTCTCGATGATATCTATGTATATATATATATATATATATGTATACATATACTGTACTGTTAAAACTGTTGTTGTCAGAAATACTCGTGGTTCGTTTCTTTGTGTTCAGGTAAAAAAGATAAGAATTACTGCGGAGACGGAACTAAAAGTGAATCACGAGGCGAGAGTTTTTTTATTGAAGCAGCAAGAAAAATCTAAGAGGGACAAAAGAGAATATTTGGGGACAAAGAGAATATTTTGAGACAAAGAGAATATTTGATGAAGAAGGCATGTTTTGGAATCCTAAAAGATGGATTTTGAGGAAGAGAAGAAGATGCTTCTGAGTTTACGAGTTAAAGGGATCAATTTTGTCCAACGAGCTTCTACCGTAACCTGTTTTCGATGGAAATTTGACCTGACTTAGAGGCATTTTCAGGGGACGAGGTCTTGATGAAAGTTGTAGATATTCAAACGAGCTTTCCAACGCATTTTGATTCACGTCAATCGGAGGTCTACAACTCAAGTTATGATTTTTTCCGAACAATTTGAAAAAGCGGACGAACCGGAGATATTTATTTGCTCTCCCAAGCCTACCTAACAAACTCCCAAGCCTCCCCAACAAACTCATCATTACTCCCAAGCCTCCATAACAACTTCCAAGCCTACATAACAACCTCCTAGCCTCCCCCAAATGATACCTCCCTTATATCACCTCCCATTATATACACACATCCATCACCATACATGGAGAGAAGATATCCATCATAACACCACCCATTCACCTAAAAAGGCCTTGGCAGCCCCTCTCATGGCCTCCATGTCCATCCCTTTCTCCATGTAGTTTCTCCACTTTTTCTATCATTTTGTTGAAGAATTGAAGATGTGTGTATGTATATATACATATATGTCTATGTATATCTATATGTAAGCATACATACAAGCTTCTTTCTTCTTTCTTTTTAGTTTTGGGCCATATATGTATGCATATGTCTATGTATGTATATGTATATGCTTGTATGTATAAATAAAGTTGTAATAAAACGATGATGAGAAGCTAAAGCACGTTGGAACAAGCCTTGTGAAGCCGATTCTTAGCACATCTCGATTTCGAATTTGGATTATCTTGTAAGTTTTAATAAAAGTTGTATCTTTATTATGCTTTATTCGTTTTTATGCAATTATATCGAGAGATCGTTGCATATTTGATGTTTAACGTTTGACGAGAGTCGTTGTTAAACTTAGATCACCATATTAAAGATTGGATTTTGATCTAAAATAACGAGAGTTGTTAGGTTGAATATCTAGATTACTTAAATTGAGAGATTTCACACCTTTGTTATGAAAGCGTTAATCTTTAAGATCGAAAGATAAAAGATTGATAGGCGAATTATCTACGAAAGTAGAAATTCATACCTTTGATGGGTGAATCACAATTTTCGTTAAATCACTACAAGATAATCCAGAGAAGAAATTGAGTGTTGTGGAATCGGTGGATCATTGCTTGTTCGTTGTTAAATTAATTGAAAAGAAATCGTTGTGTGTCTTGCTTTCGTCTTCATCGTAGTAATCGTAGAAATTGTAGTTTTAGTTATAAAGTAGAAATAACTTAGTTCGTAACTATCTTTCCCTGGCTTTGGATTGACAACCCTCTCATCAGGTTTATTGTTTTCGTTTTTAATTACTGTTTTGTTTTATTTTACGTGACAAACTTTGAAAAATTAAGAACTAGACCAACCTCGATTCCTGTGGATTCGACTCGGTATTAATCGCTATACTACGATCCTCGCACTTGGGTAAACCGGATTTATTTATTACTTGTTTGTTTTGCTTTGCTATAAAATCTGTTTTGTTTTTCGTAGGTAGCTTTCCGTCAACGGAACCAAAAACAAGTTTTTGGCGCCGTTGCCAGGGACTCGACTCTTGGTTGTCGAGTTCATTATTAATTTTCTAAGGTAGTATAGTGGTGAGTGTTCGCTTAAGCGGAACCAAAAACAAGTTTTTGGCGCCGTTGCCGGGAATCGGTTCGAGTTGTCCGATTCATTATTAATTTTCTAAGGTAGTATAGTCTTTGAGTATTCCATAACGGAACCAAAAACAAGTTTTGGCGCGTTGTTTGAGGGATCATTGATCTGATTGTCTAGTTTTATTATTTTTTAGTTTTTGTTATCAAGTTTTTCGTAGGTAGGTTTTAAAAAAAAAAAAATTTAAATAAATAAATAAATAAATAAATTCCCCTTGTCCCCTTGTCCCCTACTCATAAAAAAAAAAATATTCCCCTCCTTATCTTGTCCCCTTGTATATATATATATATATATATATATATATATCTAGCATATCTATATATATATATACACATACAAATATATATATATATATATATATATATATATATATATATATATATATATATATATATATATTTATACATCATATATATATATTTCACCTTTTGAAAAAAAAAAAAAAAAAAAAAAAAAAGTAACTTTTCAGTAAATACAGTGGAGTCGATAATACCGGAGAGAAAAAAAAATAAAAACCAAGGAACACGTTTCAATCGTCGAGGTTGGGTGATGGATTTTCGGTGAATCCCACTCTGCGGAAGCATAAGGAATAAAAAAATAAAAAAATCCGAAACCTCGTGATTTAGGTGTTGGTGTTCGAACTGGTTTTGAAAACTTCGAAGTCAATACGGGGTCATACAATCTTCTATCTAGGATTGAGGACATGGATGAGCAAAGTCGAGATAGCCATCTTTGCGCGGCGAGGTGGCGGCTCTTATGATGTTTCGCAATCCCATGAATCGGACTCGGTCTTTTCCTCGAGAACTCACATGTTACGTTACGTGAAAGATGTTGTCAACCTGGCCATCTTTGTTGGCGGTGTCAACTTCTTTCCACTTACGCATATCAAGTTAATCTTTGTCCAAAATCAAGCGATGATCTGGTCGATCATATGCCCGGCTATGTGACAATGTGGGACATACTTCTCCGCTACATCCTATGGGTGGACAGAGCGTTTTCAATGGCCGGCAATATCGAGTTTTAATAATCGAGTTCTCACGGCCACAGCAATTTTCCAAATCGGGGTTTCAATTTTGAGAATCAAATTTCTATCAAAACCGAACTTGATCGGAGACCAAAATATCAATTTTTCCAATCAAAGTTAGTCGACCAATCTTTTCCACAACACTATCATAACTCTCAAGGACCTCTCAATCTATTGATCTTGAAGCTAAATTGGAGCTCCAATCCTTTGAGAGGAGCTCCAATCCTTTCGAGAGGAGCAAAAAATGATACTATCCAGCGCCTTTTTGGTAGGCTTGCGGATATTAGGCAAATGGCTCAAGACCAAGGCATTGACCTAGCTCCCCACTCCCTTATGATAGAAGAGGCTAGTGCTATGAATTTAGGATCCGACATTCAACTTAGTGAAGTAGAAGTGTCAAGCTTCCCTCCTACGTGGTGTGATGTGAAGATGGTTGTCTAAGATAGATCCGACATTAGAGATGGTTGAAGATGTTGATGAGCAAAAGGTGAAGAAATACACCCGGTGTTGGAGAATATAGAGGACACTTTGTGCCTAAATTAGAGCTAAGTCACCCGGAGGAAGTCACATTTGAGGAGCCATTGAAGCCAAAGAGTATTGAGGTGGTTGTGGATAAGAAAGTGAGCGAGAAAGAAGTTATCTTCCCACTTGATCACTATATCATGACTTTGGGAGGTGGAGGTTCCTAATCCCGTTCTTCTTTTATTGGGAAGATACTTCATTAAAATACTTGAGCCAAAGTTACATTAATTTCCTATGAAGGTGAGATGGATGGCTTGTATCGAGAATATTCGTTGAGGAATCATGTAAGAAAAACTTATCCATTTGATAATGGATAGTGAAAAGGAGGGTTAGTCTTTTACGATCGGACATTAAAGAACTGGATGTTTTTGTTTTAGATAAGATAGTTTTATTTCCTGTTAAAAAATATATATATATATATAAAAAATATATAAAAAAAAACGCAACTAAGTCCCAGGATGAATGTTTGAATATCATTAAAGAGGGAACGATTAGGTGGTTATCCGAAAATCCCGAGGTATAACAAAGAGAAAACGTTCAAATGCATCATCTCTTAGACTTAGGTTGTTGAACCCTTGAGGATCTGGGTATAAAAGACTCACTACATTTCATTTTATAATCTAGTAGGAATATCTGACTATGAATTTATGATTTATGCTCATGTAATACTCTATGATACGTATATGCTTAGATGTCTGTGTTTTCCTGTGTGGTGATTTTTCCATCGAGTGATTATTTCCTATGCTTGTATCAAACTTTTCTGCGCGATATGTTATATTCCCCCGTGTCCCCGAGATATTTCCGTGTTTGTCAAGTGTGCAGGATATTTGTGATAGCAATTGTGAGTTTTAGACAAAATCAGTTTTCCGGTGGATGGTCCACAGTCTACTGCTTTCGTCAGACATTTCTGGATCTGACTTCGAAGCACTTTCAGAATTGCCTCTTTCGACTACAATCAGCTAAGTGTTCTTTTTCTTTTACTTTGCACAACAACGAGGACACGTTGTGATTTAAGTGTGGGGGAAGGAATAGTTGGTTATGTGTATCTACCATTTGCTTAATTCATTATGATTCTATGCAAAAAAAGAGCTAAATTTTTCAAAATTTTTAGTTTTTTTGTTTAGTCCCGAGTAAGCAATGCATATCTTTGTTCGGTTCTTTATAGTCATTGATCTTTTGTATTCCGTATGTTCGATAAGTTGGTTGTTTCACCCGATATATTTTTCACAAGCCATAGTGAATGATGAGCTAAAATATAAAGCTATACCCTTTGGATTAGTGATAGTTGATTATCTTATAAGTCATGTGCTTAGTGCTAGCGTATATATCGTGACAATTATGATAGTTTGTGTTTAGATCCAAAGTATGTTATTTGTGAATATCTTAGGTTTGAATGTGATAAGTAAAGCGTAACTATTGTGCTTGAAAAAAAAAAAAGAAAAGTTGAATTTAATAGAATTAATTGTGTGTGTGTCGGAAGTGGTCGATGATTTGAGTGCGGTAGGTCATATCTCGAATGTCCTATACCACTATGATGACCAAAAGCTCACGACGATCAGGAAGAAGGCGCTTTATGATTTGAGTAAGGTAGGGTATATCTCGAATATCCTATTACGCTATGACGGGCAAGAGCTCATTCTGATGTGTGTTGAAAAAAAGAGTTAGATAGGTATTATGTATTCGATCTCACCTCATGACACTTGCAAGATAGTCGATTTTGGCAATGAGTTCGGATATGTTAGTATTCTATAAAAAAAATAGAACATGGGTGAAAGACTTAGTTATCGTATACCTTATCCCCAGTATAAAGCCAGCCGAGATATCTTTGTAGGGATTATCCTCTGAGTATATCGAGAAAGGTCTAGATACATTCTATTATCCTTTTAGGGATATGTCACGTTTTGTAGGTGCATCTTATAAGTATCATTTATTACTAGCTTGAAGGGGTATTAGCTAGTTTGCTTTGAATTTTCAAGTTTGGACTTAGTGGAAGTTTTCTATGGCTATGCACACACAGTGGGGTGAACCTCTACGATTTATTGAATATATGTTATATTTCTTTGAGGTGTCTATCTTTTCTCGAGCCTTGATTCTTGTTTTGTTTTGCTCAGGACGAGCAAAAGCAAAAGCTAAGTGTGGGGAGTTGTTAAGGGTGATTTTATACGATTTCTAATGATATATTTTATAATGATTTCCTCCACATTTATATAATTTGCATAGAAAATGAGCGTTTAATCGATTTATTGAGCAAGTGAGGTTTTAAGCGGTTTAATTGCAAAGTGGTTGATTTATGTGTTTTATCGTTGGTTTTATATGTGATTACACTTTGCAATGTTTTGATGATACATATTTTCGATCTAAAAATGATTAAAAGATGATAAGGTTCGGATTTTGAGCATTATTATATCAACTCAAGTTATAATTCTTAAAATGTATAAGTAGTAGTTATCTATCTATCCATATATTTATATATATATCTTCAAAGGAATAAAAATATTCCTTAATTTTTATATATATTCCTTTGTCTTTTTCTTGTCTCTTTTTTGTTTTTTTCTCTCGATGATATCTATGTATATATATATATATATATATATATATATATATATATATATATATACATATCTTATCTTATTAAAGCTGTTGTTGTCGAGAAATACTCGTGGTTTGTTTCTTTGTGTTCGGAGTAAAAGATAAAATTACTATGGAGGCGGAACTAAAAGCGAATCACGAGGCGAGAGTTTTCTTTGAGTGAAGCAAGAAAAATCTAAGGGGACAAAGAGAATATTTGGGGACAAAAAGAATATTTTGAGACAAAGAGAATATTTGATGAAGAAGGCATGTTTTGGAATCCTAAAAGATGGATTTTGAGGAAGAGAAGAAGATCTACTGAGTTTTGAGTTAAAGGGATCAATTTTGTCAACGAGCTTCTACCGTAACCTGTTTTCGATGGAAATTTGACCTGACTTAGAGGCATTTTCAGGGGACGAGGTCTTGATGAAATTTGTAGATATTCAAACGAGCTTTCCAGCGCATTTTGAATCACGTCAATCGGAGGTCTACAACTCAAGTTATGATTTTTTTCCGAACAGCTGAAAAAGCGGACGAACAGGAGATATTTATTTGCTCTCCCAAGCCTACCTAACAAACTCCCAAGCCTCCCCAACAAACTCATCATTACTCCCAAGCCTCCATAACAACCTCCAAGCCTACATAACAACCTCCTAGCCTCTCCCAAATGATACCTCCCTTATATCACCTCCCATTATATATATGATATAACATATACACACAAAGGATGGAGAACTCAACCATTCACCTAAAAGAGGCTTGGCCGCCCCTTCCGTGGCCTCCATGGCCATCCCTTTCTCCATGTAGTTTCTCCACTTTTTTCTATCATTTTGTTGAAGAATTGAAGATGTGTGTATGTATATATACATATATGTCTATGTATATCTATATGTAAGCATACATACAAGCTTCTTTCTTCTTTCTTTTTAGTTTTGAGCCATATATGTATGCATATGTCTATGTATGTATATGTATATGCTTGTATGTTTAAATAATGTTGTAATAAAGCGATGATGAGAAGCTAAAGCACGTTGGAACAAGCCTTGTGAAGCCGTTTCTTAGCAACATCTCGATTTGAATTTGGATTATCTTGTAAGTTTTAATAAAAGTTGTATCTTTTCTATGTTTTTGTTGTTGTTATGCAATTTATATCGAGAGATGGTTGCTATTTGATGTTTAACGTTTGGCGAGAGTCGTTGTTAAACCTTAGATCACCATAGTCAAGATTGGTTCTTTAACCTATATATAAGAGAGTTGTTAGGTTAGAAATCTAGATTGCAAGATTGAGAAATCTTACACCTTTGTTATGAAAGCGTTAATCTTTAAAGATCGAGATGACGAGATTAATAGGCAAATTTCTAAGATATTAGAAATTCATACTTTCGATAAAGTGAATCACAATTTTTATTAAATCATCACTAGATAATCTAGAGTAGAAATTGAGGGTTTGCGGGAATCGGTGGATCATTGCTTGTTCGTTGTTAAATTAATTGAGAAAAATCGTTTGTCTTTGTTTTGCTTCGTTTTCATCGTAGTAACCGTAGTAAGTTTATTGTAGTTTTAGTTATAAAATAGGTACAACTTAGTTAGTTCGATTCGTAATTATCTTTCACTGGCTTTGGATTGACAACCCCTCTGTCCAGCTTATTTGTTTTCGTTTTAGTTTTTATTTCTCGTGACACTTTTAGAAAAATTAAGAACTAGACCAACCTCGATTCCTGTGGATCGACTCAGGGTTTTAATCGCTATACTACGATCACCTGCACTTAGGGTAAACCGGATTTATTTATTACTTGTTTGTTTTGCTTTGCTATAAAATCCAGTTGTTAAGGGTGATTTTATACGATTTCTAATGATATATTTTATAATGATTTCCTCCACATTTATATAATTTGCATAGAAAATGAGCGTTTAATCGATTTATTGAGCAAGTGAGGTTTTAAGCGGTTTAATTGCAAAAGTGGTTGATTTATGTGTTTTATCGTTGGTTTTATATGTGATTACACTTTGCAATGTTTTGATGTCTTGTAGATACATATTTTCGATCTAAAAATGATTAAAAGATGATAAGGTTCGGATTTTGAGCATTATTATATCAACTCAAGTCATAATTACAAAAATGTATAAGTAGTAGTTATCTATCTATCCATATATTTATATATATCTTCAAAGGAATAAAAATATTCCTTGGGCTAATATATATTCCCTTTCATCTTTTCTTTATCTCTTTTGTTTTTTTTCTCGATGATATCTATGTATATATATATATATATATATATATATATATATATATATATATATATATACATATCTTTATCTTATAAAATGTTGTTGTCGTAAATACTAAGTAGTTCGTTTCTTTGTGTTCAGAGTAAAAAAGATAAAATTCTCTGGAGACAGAACTAAAGATCGAATCACGAGGCGAGTTTTCTCACATCAAGCAAAGAAAAATCTAAGAGGGACAAAGAGAATATTTGGGGACAAAGAGAATATTTTGAGACAAAGAGAATATTTGATGAAGAAGGCATGTTTTGGAATCCTAAAAGATGGATTTTGAGGAAGAGAAGAAGATGCTACGAGTTTACGAGTTAAAGGGATCAATTTTGTCCAACGAGCTTCTACCGTAACCTGTTTTCGATGGAAATTTGACCTGACTTAGAGGCATTTTCAGGGGACGAGGTCTTGATGAAAGTTGTAGATATTCAAACGAGTTTTCCAACGCAGTTTGAATCACGTCAATCGGAGGTCTACAACTCAAGTTATGATTTTTTTTCCGAACAGCTGAAAAAACGGACGAACCGGAGATATTTATTTGCTCTCCCAAGCCTACCTAACAAACTCCCAAGCCTCCCCAACAAACTCATCATTACTCCCAAGCCTCCATAACAACCTCCAAGCCTACATAACAACCTCCAAGCCTACATAACAACCTCCTAGCCTCCCCCAAATGAAGCCTCCTTTTACACCCTTCATTATATATGATATAACATATACACACAAAAGAGGGGGGAGAACTCAACCATTCACCTAAAAAAGGCCTTGGCCGCCCCTCTCATGGCCTCCATGGCCATCCCTTTCTCCACTTTTTTCTATCATTTTGTTGAAGAATTGAAGATGTGTGTATGTATATATACATATATGTCTATGTATATCTATATGTAAGCATACATACAAGCTTCTTTCTTCTTTCTTTTTAGTTTTGAGCCATATATGTATGCATATGTCTATGTATGTATATGTATATGCTTGTATGTTTAAATAATGTTGTAATAAAGCGATGATGAGAAGCTAAAGCGGCGTTGGAACAAGCCTTGTGAAGCCGTTTCTTAGCAACATCTCGATTTAATTTGGATTATCTTGTAAGTTTTAATAAAAGTTGTATCTTTTCTATGTTTTTGTTGTTGTTATGCAATTTATATCGAGAGATGGTTGCTATTTGATGTTTAACGTTTGACGAGAGTCGTTGTTAAACCTTAGATCACCATAGTCAAGATTGGTTCTTTAACCTATATATAACGAGAGTTGTTAGGTTGAATATCTAGATTGCGAAATTGAGAGATTTCACACCTTTGTTATGAAAGCGTTAATCTTTAAAATCGAAAGATAAAAGATTGATAGACGAACTTTTCTAAGAGATTAGGAGTTCATACCTTCGATAGGTGAATCACAATTTTTGTTAAATCACCACAAGATAATCTAGAGTCGAATTTGAGGGTTACGGGAATCGGTGGATCATTGCTTGTTCGCTGTTAAATTAGTTGAGAAAAATCGTTGTGCTGTCTTGCTTTCGTCTTCATCGTAGTAATCGTAGAAATTTTTATTGTCTTCTTAGTTTATAGATTAGAATTAACTTAGTTAGTACGGCTCGTAACTATCTTTCCTGGCTTTGGATTGACAACCCTCTGTCCAGTTATCTGTTTTCATTTTTAATTCTGTTTTGTTTTCCGTGACAAACCTTAGAAAAATTAAGAACTAGAACAACCTCGATTCCCTGTGATTCGACTCCGGTATTAACCTCTATACTACGATCCCTGCACTTGGGGTAAACCGGATTTATTTTATTACTTGTTATATTTTCTTTGAGCATAAAATCCGAGACAAGTTTTTGGCGCCGTTGCCGGGAATCGATGTACGGTCGTGCAGTTCTTTATTAATTTTTCTAAAGTTGTTCTGTTTTTGTTTTTAAGTAGGTAGTTTTCCGTCAACGGAACCAAAAACAAGTTTTGGCGCCGTTGCCGGGAATCGGTTCGATTGTCGATTCATTATTAATTTTTCTAAGGTAGTATAGTGGTGAGTGTTCGCCAACGGAACCAAAAACAAGTTTTGGCGCCGTTGCCGGGGACTCGCTCTGATTGTCTAGTTTTATTAATTTTCTAGTTTTTGTTATCAAGTTTTTAGTAGGTAGGTTTAAAAAAATTTAAAATTAAAAAAAAAAAAAAAAAAAAAAAACGCACTCGGTAAATACCGAGTGGAGTCGGTAATTACGGGAGAGAAAAAAATATATATATATATATATATATATATATATATATATAAATAAAAAAAAACAAAAAAAAAACCAAGGAACACGTTTCAATCGTCGAGGTTGGGTGATGGATTCTCGGTGAATCCCACTGCTGGAAGCATAAGGAATAAAAAAATCCGAAACCTCATGATTTAGGTGTTGGTGTTTGAACTGGTTTTTGAAAACTCGAAGTCAATACAGGGTCATAGAATCTTCTATCTAGGATTGAGGACATGGATGAGCAAAGTGAGATAGCCATGCTGAAGCAGCAGATGGCAGCTCTTATGATGTTGCGCAATCCTATGAATCAGACCCAGTCTTTCCCTCAGAACTCTCAAGTTACATTACGTGGAAGATGTTGTCAACTTTGGCCATCTTTGTTGGCGATGTTTTTTTTCCACTTCTTCATATCAAGTTAATGCTGTCCAAAATCAGGGACAGTATAGTCCAGTCATATGCCAGCTATGTGACAATATGGGACATACTTCTCCTTCTACATCTATGGGTGGGTGGAGGCGTTTTCGATGGCCAGCAATATCAGAGATTTAACGATCAGTTCTCTGGCCACAGCAATTTTCAGAATCAGGGTTTCAATCAGAATTGCAATTTCTATCAAAACCCAAACTTCAGTCAGAACCAAAATATCAATTTTTCCAATCAAAGTTGGTCTGACCAATCTTTTCCACAACACTATCATAACTCTCAAGGACCCTCTCAATCTATTGATCTTGAAGCTAAATTGGAGCTCCAATCCTTTCAGAGGGAGCTCCAATCCTTTCAGAGGGAGCAAAATGATACTATCCAATGCCTTTTTGGTAGGCTTGCGGATATTAGGCAAATGGCTCAAGACCAAGGCATTGACCTAGCTCCCCCACTCCCTTATGATAGAGAAGAGGCTAGTGCTATGAATTTAGGATCCGACATTCAACTTAGTGAAGTAGAAGTGTCAAGCTTCCCTCCTACATGGTGTGATGCTGAAGATGGTTGTCCTAAGATAGATCCGACATTAGAGATGGTTGAAGATGTTGATGAGCAAAAGGTGAAGAAATACACCCGGTGTTGGAGAATATAGAGGACTTTGTGCCTAAATTAGAGCTAAGTCACCCGGAGGAAGTCACATTTGAGGAGCCATTGAAGCCAAAGAGTATTGAGGTGGTTGTGGATAAGAAAGTGAGCGAGAAAGAAGTTATCTTCCCACTTGATCACTATATCATGAAGCCCGGGAGGTGGAGGTTCCTAATCCCGTTCTTCTTTTATTGGGAAGATACTTCATTAAAATACTTGAGCCAAAGTTACATTAATTTCCTATGAAGGTGAGATGGATGGCTTGTATGCGAGAATATTCGTTGAGGAATCATGTAAGAAAAACTTATCCATTTGATAATGGATAGTGAAAAGGAGGGTTAGTCTTTTACGAATGGACATTAAAGAACTGGATGTTTTTGTTTTAGATAAGATAGTTTTATTTCCTGTTAAAAAATATATATATATATATATAAAAAATAAAAAAAAAACGCAACTAAGTCCCAGGATGAATGTTTGAATATCATTAAAGAGGGAACGATTAGGTGGTTATCCGAAAATCCCGAGGTATAACAAAGAGAAACATTCAAATACATCATTTCTTGGACTTAGGTTGTTGAACCCTTGAGGATCTGGGTATAAAAGACTCACTACATTTCATTTTATAATCTAGTAGGAATATCTGACTATGAATTTATGATTTATGCTCATGTAATACTCTACATGATACGTATATGCTTAGATGTCTGTGGTTCCCTGTGTGGTGATTTTTCCATCGAGTGATTATTTCTATGCTTGTATCAAACTTTTTCGCGATATGTTATATTCCCCTGTGTCCCGAGATATTTCCGTGTTTGTCAAGTGTGCGGGATATTTGTGATAGCAATTGTGAGTTTTAGACAAAATCAGTTTTTCGGTGGATGGTCCACGATCTCTTCGCTTCGTCGAGACATTTCGATCTCGACTTGAAGCACTTTCGAATTGCCTCTTTCGACTACAATCGGCTAAGTGTTCTTTTTCTTTTACTTTCTGCACAACTTGAGGACACGTTGTGATTTTAAGTGTGGGGAGGAATAGTTGGTTATGTGTATCTACCATTTGCTTAATTCATTATGATTCTATGCAAAAAAAAAAAAAAGAGCTAAATTTTTCAAAATTTTTAGTTTTTTTGTTTAGTTCGAGTAAGCAATGCATATCTTTGTTCGGTTCTTTATAGTCATTGATCTTTTGTATTCCGTATGTTCAAGTAAGTTGGTTGTTTCACCCGATATATTTTCACAAGCCATAGTGAATGATGAGCTAAAATATAAAGCTATACCCTTTGGATTAGTGATAGTTGATTATCTTATAAGTCATGTGCTTAGTGCTAACATATATATCGTGACAATTATGATAGTTTGTGTTTAGATCCAAAGTATGTTATCTTGTGTGAATATCTTAGGTTTGAATGTGATAAGTAAAGCGTAACTATTGTGCTTTGAAAAAAAAAAAAAAAGTTGAATTTAATAGAATTAATTGTGTGTGTGAAGTGGTCGATGATTTGAGTGCGGTAGGTCATATCTCGAATGTCTATACCACTATGATGACCAAAAGCTCACGACGATCGAGAAGAAGCTGCCTTATGATTTGAGTAAGGTAGGGTATATCTCGAATATCCTATTCTCGCTATGACGGGCAAGAGCTCATTCGATGTGTGTTGAAAAAAGAAGAAGAAAAAAAAGAGTTAAATAGGTATTAATGTATTCGATCTCACCTCATGACACTTGCAAGATAGTCGATTTTGGCAATGAGTTCGGATATGTTAGTATTCTATAAAAAAAAAATAAAACATGGGTGAAAGACTTAGTTATCGTTATACCTTATCCCGGTATAAAACCGTGAGATATCTTTGTAGGGATTATCCTCCTGAGTATATCGAAAGGTCCTAGATACATTCTATTATCCTTTTCGGGATATGTCACGTTTTGTAGGGTACATCTTATAAGTAGCATTTATTACTAGCTTGAAGGGGTATTAGCTAGTTTGCTTTGAATTTTCAAGTTTGGACTTAGTGGAAGTTTTCTATGGCTATGCACACACACCAGGGTGAAACTCGATTTATTGAATATATGTTATATTTCTTTGAGGTGTCTATCTTTCTCGAGCCTTGATTCTTGTTTTGTTTTGCTCAGGGACGAGCAAAAGCTAAGTGTGGGGAGTTATTAAGGGTGATTTTATACGATTTCTAATGATATATTTTATAATGATTTCCTCCACATTTATATAATTTGCATAGAAAATGAGCGTTTAATCGATTTATTGAGCAAGTGAGGTTTTAAGCGGTTTAATTGCAAAAGTGGTTGATTTATGTGTTTTATCGTTGGTTTTATATGTGATTACACTTTGCAATGTTTTGATGTCTTGTAGATACATATTTTCGATCTAAAAAATGATTAAAAGATGATAAGGTTCGGATTTTGAGCATTATTATATCAACTCAAGTCATAATTACTAAAATGTATAAGTAGTAGTTATCTATCTATCCATATATTTATATATATCTTCAAAGGAATAAAAATATTCCTTGGGCCCCATATATAAGCCTTTTGTCTTTGCTTTATCTTTTTTTTTTTCTCTCGATGATATCTATGTATATATATATATATATGTATATATATATATATATATATATGTATACATATCTTTATCTTGTTAAAAAGTTGTTGTCGGAAATACTCGTGGTTCGTTTCTTTGTGTTCGTAAAAAAGATAAAATTAATTGCATGTGACGGAACTAAAGATGAATCACGAGGCGAGAGTTTCTTTCTGATAAAGCAAGAAAAATCTAAGAGGGGACAAAAGAGAATATTTGGGGGACAAAGAGAATATTTTGAGACAAAGAGAATATTTGATGAAGAAGGCATGTTTTGGAATCCTAAAAGATGGATTTTGAGGAAGAGAAGAAGATGCTACTGAGTTTACGAGTTAAAGGGATCAATTTTGTCCAACGAGCCTTCTACCGTAACCTGTTTTCGATGGAAATTTGACCTGACTTAGAAGCATTTTCAGGGGACGAGGTCTTGATGAAAGTTGTAGATATTCAAACGAGCTTTCCAACGCATTTTGAATCACGTCAATCGGAGGTCTACAACTCAAGTTATGATTTTTTTCCGAACAATTTGAAAAACGGACGAACCGGAGATATTTATTTGCTCTCCCAAGCCTACCTAACAAACTCCCAAGCCTCCCCAACAAACTCATCATTACTCCCAAGCCTCCATAACAACCTCCAAGCCTACATAACAACCTCCTAGCCTCCCCCAAATGATACCTCCCTTATATCACCTCCCATTATATACACACATCCATCACCATACATGGAGAGAACATATCCATCATAACACCACCCATTCACCTAAAAAAGGCCTTGGCCGCCCCTCTCATGGCCTCCATGTCCATCCCTTTCTCCATCAAAGATCTTGGCTCTTTATCATATTTTCTTGGCGTTGAGGTGACGCCTAACTCACAGGGTCTTCTTTTGACACATAAAAAGTATATTCACGACCTGCTTTGTCGGGTCAACATGCAATTGTCCAAGCCTGTTTCCACGCCCCTGCCTTCGGACGCCTTTACATCTACTGATTCTGTTGCTCCCCCGTTTGAGGACGTCACTTAGTTTCGTCAGGTACTCGGTGCCCTTCAGTATTTGCTATTTACTCGTCCGGATATAGCTTTTGCGGTCAATAAACTTTCGCAGTATATGCATTCGCCCACTGAGTATCACTGGGGTTTGGTAAAAAGGGTCCTTCGGTATTTAGCTGGGTCCATTGATGATGGTTTGCAGCTATATGCGTCCAACCCATTGGCTCTTCATGCCTTTTCAGATGCTGACTGGGGTGGCAATAAGGATGCCGCCTACACCTCTACGTCTGCATATCTTGTGTTCATTGGTCAGAATCTGGTTTCCTGGAGTTCTAAGAAACAACCGACTGTTTCTCGCTCTTCCACTGAAGCTGAATATCGTTCTGTTGTGGATACTGCATCTGAGCTCGCCTGGGTTACGTATCTCCTGTCGGATCTTGGTTTTTCTATGCTATCCTTACCGGTGATTTTCTGTGATAATGTTGGCGCTACTCAGCTTTGTGCCAACCCCGTTTTCCACTCGAAGATGAAACATGTTGCCATTGACTATCATTTTATTCGCGAGCAAGTTCAGAATGGTGTTTTGCGTGTCTCTCATGTCTCTAGGTCGGATCAGCTTGCGGATACGTTGACGAAGCCTCTACCTCGCCTCTCCTTTGATCACTTCAAGTCCAAGCTGGGCCTTCGCTCTCATCGTCCCGCTTGAGGGGGCGTATTAGAGATAGCTCTGTGTATATATATATATTTTCTCTTATTTATCTATTTTATGGTTCTAGATTGTTCCGTACATCATTATATAATGCATTGTATCCAAACGATTTCACTCAATGGAAAATACTTTCATTCATCTATTATTTCGTATCAATGATGAACCGACCTCATCCTCAACACATTCACTGAAGTAGTGTTTTGTGGTTCTGGATTTTTTTATTTTATTTTATGTTTAACAATGTAGGATTAAAAAGCGATGTTGTGGTTCTGGATTTTTTATTTTATTTTATGTTTAACAACGTAGGGTTAAAAAGTGATGATGTGCAATTTTTTATGGATATTTATGTGTCCTAATCATCTTCAACATACTATATGCACACAAACAATGAACTATGATTTTGTTTAGGGTTGAAAATTGCATGTTTCATTTTTCTTGTTCTTTATAATTAAAGTTTTACATGTTTAAAACACGATTACCATCAGTACTAGTGTAAACTTTGTCTATTGACGAAAATCTATTAAAATATAATTATTTTCACAGGTATAACTTTCATATCAAACATTTGTTTACCATAAGTGTCAGTTTTGGTGACTTGATCTCTAAACTGATAAATAATTTGGTCGAACTAATGCAGAAAGCGGAGGCGAGATTGGTGGTCGGGATTCGATTAAGTATATTCAATTACTGTGAAAGTCGGTTTGATTAAGTGCAAGCGAGTTTCTTCTATGTTAGCTTGATCGATTCCAGTCACGAGTATAATGAGTTCTACATCCAGGCGATTGATTACAAGTCCTGGAAAGTCGGTTTTAGTGAGTTTCATCCCGGTGGATAACATTTGGTGAGTCACATCTGGGGTATTTATGACAATTCCGACAAAGATCTTTGGCGGTTAGAGTTTGAGATTTGTGTCTATAAATACCAATGTTGTAATCAATGCAAAAGTGAGTCTTTCAAGAGTGTTGTTCACACACTTGTGAAAACTTTGTAATTCTGTGCATAATAAAATATCTCCTTTTCTGTTCGTGGAGTAGTCGGCACAACGCCGAAAACCATGTTAAATCACTGTATTCTCTTTGTTTCTGTGTTTTATCAATTTTCGTCATTTTTTACGTTTGCATTGCTTCTGTTTTATTTTTCTTAAACTGCAAACTTCTCATATGTGTTTTCAACAATAAGCAATTAAGCATAACATAACCTTTCCGATTCTAACGTACGAGGGTGTTGCGTTTTCTTTTAATATTTTTGTTTACTTTAAAGCATGGTTTAGACATTTTAAAAAGCATTTTATGTAAACAAAATTATATATACCTTCATTTAAGTTCTATGTTTAATAATTCAAAGTCATACTCACTTATGTATATTATTGGATTCGGCTAGTGCTGTTTCAAAAGCAATTCTGATATTACCCTAACAGTAGCAAAATAATTTGTTATGTATATTGTTGGGAAGTTCTATTATTTCCAAACCCAAATTTATTATGGAACTAACAGAACTCTTATGACTCTAATGATACGTTATTAGGGTCCGTCGACCTACCGAAAATGAGAGAAAAACTAAAGACCAAGTATTTCTTTGAAATAAAATTACTTGAAAAAAAGACATGTACCTCTCGAAAATTTATTATGTCTGCGACACTCGGACGAGTGTTCTCACTGAAATGTTAAAAAAGAATACTCCCTCCGTTTTTATATATGTGTCGCACAGAGAAGAATCACACAAATTAAGAAAATAATTAATATGTGTATTGGAAATGTATTTATTTATTGGAGATGTAAATGTTTTGTTGGTAAATGAAACTCTTCTTCCATCAATGTCTTCCTTAAATTGCCCACACTTGGCAGTTCATATACCATAGATTACAATATTTGTCAAGCTCTTAACCACTGGTTGGTTTAGTCCTTGCCACTCTTTTGAAATCAACCAAACCGGGTCTTCATATTGATTCTCACAAATATGATCCCTCAACTCTAACCGTGCTATCAAAGGAGATACATATCTCACCTCTTCATGTTGTCCGAACTCTCGCAGATTCAACATACTCAACCGCTATGTCACGTCAGAACACTAATGAGGGCATTCGTTGCTCTTCGGCTAAGCATATACAACAACATTTGGCCTTGCCAATATGGTAATTAATATCCAAATCATAATCTTTTACAAACTGAAGACATATTCTTTGCCTCATGTTCAACTGTTGCGGAGTGAAGAAGTACTTAAGGCTGTGATGATCCATGAAGATATGAGCCATAACTCCGTAAAGGTGCTGCCTCCAAATCTTAAGAGAAAACACTAACACGGCTAGTTCCAAGTCATATGTCGGGTAGTTCTTATCGTGAGGTTTCAACTGCTGCGATGCATAAGCTATAACCTTGCCATTTTGAGTCAACACACAACCTAATCCTTGCCTTGAAGTGTCTGTATGCATATCATAATTGTAAAACACTTCGGGTAGGGTTATCACTAGAGTTGTGGTTAGCTTCTCCTTTCATTTCTGAAAAGATTTCTCACACTCATCACTCTGCTCATATTTGATGTTCTTTGGAGTAAGCCAGGAGAGTGGTGAGGCAATCCTTGACTTCACAAACATTTTGTAATAACCCGTTTTACCTAGAAAACTATGGATCTCTATCACTGTAGTAGGTCTTAGACACTACCTCTATCTTTGTTGGATCTACTTTATTCCTGCTCATGATATAACATGACCTAAAAACTTACTTAGTCAAACCAAAAATTCGCATTAACTGAACTTTCCAAAAATATTCTTCTCTCTCAAAGTATGTAAAACAATCCTCGGGTGCTTATTGTGTTTTTGTTCAACCACTAAGTAGATCAAAATGTCATCAATAAACACAATGATCAACTTGTCTAGATATGGCATGAACACTCTCTGCACAATGACCAAAGGGTAGCACTCTAAACTCATAATGACCATATGTTGTAATGAATGTTGTAATGAGTATATCATCTTTATTTATTTTCAACCGATGATACCCAGAGCGAGGATGTGTCTTTGAAAACAATTTCTTCCCTTATAGCTAGTTAAAAAAATCATCAATCTTTGAAAGAGGGTATTTATTCTTAACTGTAAGATTATTCAACTCCCAATAGTCAATGCACATGCGCATACTACCATACTTTTTCTTAACAAAAAGGACTGGGGATCCCCAAGGTGAATTACTTAGTTAAGTCTTAGATGGGAGTTGAAAGAGCTGCTCGAAAAGGCTAATGTCTGGAGCAGTACATCCCCGTATATCCAGCTCGTGGTGTAGAATACGGCTCATATTTGCCAATGAGATCTGAATCAACCTATCTTCTGGATTCCCCCGGTTGAAGCTTGTCATTGGTGAAGGTAACAACATTAGACGCCACAACCTTTCCTACCAGATGCAGATGGAATGTGTCTGGTTTCCATCTACTAAGACTCCTATACCCATTCTTGGTAGAGAATAGATCTTATGGACTGGGATCTCCTTAGTATGGCTACAAAGTTTTTTATCCAACGTGTCCTTAAACTGTTCTTTCAACTCCTTAAGTTTTGCTGGGGTCATTCTGTAGGGTGTTTTAGCTACGGGTTCTGCTTTTGGGACAAGCTTAATTTCAAATTTCTATGTCCCACTCCGGAGTATTACCTGGTAGTGCATCCGGAAATACATTAGGATAATCATTAACTATTGGCACATCCTTCAACTCAGTGCCCTTCTTCTTGGAATCAAGGGCATAAAACAAGTATCCTTCACATATGGGATAGCCAATCCATAGCTTTACAATCATGATGGAATATATCCTCTTACTTGACTTACCAGCGTAGCCCTACAAGGTGATTGAGGACTTTCCTGGAGGTTTGAGGGTCACTCTCTTAGCTTTACAATCATAATGGACATGATTATGGGAAAATCACATGGAAGTCCGCAATATCATGGATATGAAAATCACATATAAGCTGATAAGCTGAAAATCACATCAAAGTCTGCAAAATCAAGAACTATTGAGTCATGACTGCATTTATATTTACCAACTTGAACCTTACAACCTGGTATATTTGATCAACTTTAGTTGCATCTCCCAATGGTGTAGTTTCCACAAAGGTTTCCTTAACTTCCCGAAAGAAAATCATAGTTGTTTTGTTACCTTAGAAGACACAAATGTGTTTGAGGCTTCGGTATCAAACAAAGCGGAAATAGCCAAAACTTTTTCAAAGATTGTACCTAAAAAACATGCAAATACACTTTTCAACTAGAAACAAGCATACAAAAAAGTATCAAGAATCTATTGTGAAATTAAGAAAAATAGAAACTCAAAACTAAAAGGTACCTGTGACCATAATTTATTCAGGCTCATAAGCTGCTCCGTCAATAGAAACACACGAGTATGGCCACTCGGCCTGATCTTCCCTGGATGAGGCCTATATGATGATGCGGGTGCACTCCTCTTTTAAGAGAAGTCCTTTACAAAGTGACTGTTGTTACAACATCGATAGCAACTCTCTGTAGTTGCTCTATATTCCCCTATATGATGATGGATGCACTTGGGGCATTGAGGTATCGATGACGTCGGAGAAGTAGGCGGTGTTGATGTCCTCTTAGCATGCAAATTAACACAACCATAAAATCCATTCGCAGAGGAGATCAACCCATTTCTGATTTTTTATACTCAATCAAATGCAAAGCTGATGAGCTAGCCCTACTCGGTGCTGCTATTGTGCAAGATGACCTTATTGACCTTATTTTTTAGTACATAGGTGATGACTATAATGACATAGCCCGAGCAAGTCAGGCTGTGACACCATCATATCCTCAAAGAATTACACGAGATACTATTAAATTATGCCACTCCTTGCTGGAATGATCCCACTCCTTCTTTCCACCCAACTGTGGCACATGCAACATTTTGGCCGCCCAACTCAGGCCTCTATCCAAACACAACTTGATGAAGTTTATAGAATTATAAACTGAAAGTAAAATGAGGAATTATTATTGATGAACTAAAAATTACAAGTTGGATTACAATGTGGCTGATCATGGGGTATTTATAACTTCATACACCACATAAATCAGTTAAAAGCGAGCTATAAGCAGTTACTACAAACCATAACTGAATAACCGCTTTCTACAACATACTACACTAGATTGCTCAGCAGGCTGTTGTGTCATACTATCAGCAGGTTGTTGTGTCTTCATACAATCAGTAGAGTGTATTAGCTGACTGCACTCAGCATTCCCTTCAGCCTCTATACTGTAACACCCCTTTAAGCTGAGAGTAGTACATGAACAGCTTGAACTCAGCATTCTCTTCAGCTACTGGAACTTTGAAATATCTTTGAAATTCCCAGTTTGTCTATCAGATAAGAGAAAATGGGTTGCATCCAAGGCTTTGGTCAGAATGTCAGCTATTTGTTCTTTTGTGTTGACTGGAAGTAGTTTGACGAGTCCAGATTTTACTCTGTCTCTTACAACATGACAGTCAATCTCTATGTGTTTGGTTCTTTCATAAAAGACAGGATTATGGGCAATGTGAAAGGCACTATCATTATCACAAAACAAGACATTGGGCAGTTGAATTGGAATTTTCAGATCTTGAAGAATGTAAATGAGCCATTGAATTTTACAAACAGCATTTGCCATTGCCCTATATTCAGCCTCTAAAGAACTTCTTGATATAGTAGTTTGTTTCTTTGCCTTCTAAGAGATTGGTGCTTCTCCTAAGAACATCATGTAGCCTGATATTGATTTTCTCGTTTCAAGACAACCAGCCCAATCACAGTCTGTAAATCCTTTAAGTACAAGATAATTGTTTGCTGGAAATAAGATTTATTGTCTAGGTTTGGCTTTCAAATACCTCAGCAGTCTGTGTGCTTCCTTCAAATGATTTTCAATAGGAGTATCAAGAAATTGACTCAGTTGTTGTACTGCAAAGGTAATATCTGGTCTGGTAAAGGTATGATAGATAAGTTTTCCTATTAATGATCTGTAAGCAGTGTTATCTTCCAAAAATAGTGAATCACAAAGCTGCAAAGTCTGCCTAGACTCCATAGGTGTCTTGGCAGGTTTTGCTCCTAAAAATTCATATTCTTCTAAGAGATTGAGAGCGTATTTTCTTTGAGAAATGGATATGCCAGCAGGATAACTAGTAGCTTCAATGCCTAGGAAATATTTTAATTTTCCAAAATCTTTGATAGTGAATTGTTGATGTAAGGCATCCTTTACCTGACGTCATCTACATAAACCAGCGAATTGTTTTTTCGTCTTTACAAAACAAAAAGAAAAAAAAGAGGAGTAAGCTGTGACACGTTCAGTAAAAAAAAATCCTTTTGTAGCCAACCATTTATTAAAAAAAATGAATAAACTTAACACAAAAGAAGCAATGAAAGATTGGCCGGATCCTTTGGTGAATAAACTGTGGTCATTCTTAGATTGAAGGAATCCTTGAGCTTCCAAAGATTCAGTTAACTTGCAGTTCCACTGTCTGCTGGCTTGCTTGAGACCATACAGTGATTTGGTTTAGTTGTTGCACAACCCGGTGGCAACTGCATATATACTTCTTCATGCAAATATCCATCTAAGAAGGAATTGTTGACATCCATCTGATGTAAATGCCAATTATTGGCTGCTGCTGCTGCAAGTAGTGTTCTGACTGTAGTAATCTTGACGACAGGAGAAAAAGTTTCTTGATAATCAATCCCATATGTTTGAGTGTAGCATTTTGCTACTAGTCTAGCTTTATATCTCTCTACCTAACCATCAAGGTTGCATTTGATTTTGTATACCCATTTGCACCCAATGGGTTTCTTGTATGGAGGCAAATCAACTATCCCCCATGTATGAGTATTTTGTAGAGCTTCAATCTCTTTTTGCATTGCTTCTTTCCATTTATCATGCTTGATTGCTTGATTGTATGTCTTAGGCTCTTTAATGGCATCAATTGCATTAATGAATCTAGCATAATCTGCTGAGAGATTTTCCAGGATATTGACTTCACTCAGCAGGTGTGGGGTCTGCTGAATAGTATGAGCACCTCATTGATAAAAGGTCGGTGATTTTCTTGTTCTCATGGACCTTCTTAATTGTATGGGTTCAGGTGCCTGATTAACTGGTGCATGCTCATCATTATATGCCTTAGCTGCAGCTGACCCCGTGTCTGGCTGGTCTGCTGACTCATTCAGCAGATCATCAAAAGTGTCCATTACTGGTAAAGGAACGGGCATGCCAGCAAGATTTCTAGCCTTTCCTAACACCTGTTGAAATAGAGGAAAATAAGTCTCATGGAATTGAGTATTTCTAGCAACAAATATATCTTTGTTGGTAATGTCTAAAAGAATAGCAACGTTGGATGTATTTGAATTCCCAAGATAGACACAAGTCCTACATCTTGAGTCGAATTTTGTCATGTATTGCTGAAGTGTGCAAGAAAAAACTAAGCAACCAAAAACCTTAAACACATAATAGTCTGGTTTAGTGCCATAAAGCACCTACTGTATAGTGCTTTCCTTCAGCAGTGGTGTAGGTTTAGCATTAATTAATTTTACAGCATGTTAGACATAAACCCCAATATTGAATGGGTAAATTACTCTGGAATCTTAGTCCCCTAGCAACATTCAGGATTGCTTAATAGATCTAAGGATCCTACAATGTGATAGATCTTACTAAATTTAGATCACCTATACCTATAGCAGGTGAGTAGTGTGTCACAATCTCTGCAGACTGGCCAATAGCAAACCTTGCATGTCTAGAAGGATCAGAACTCAGTAGAACCATCAACTTATCAAGTTGATGTGCAGTAAGATTTGGAAACCCCTGTCCAGCAGACTTATTTTGTGTCTGTTCTTCTTCGGCTGACTGTTCTTCCTATACCAAATTAGACCTTTTTGACTTGAAACTAGGAGGATAGCCATGTTTCTTGTAACAAGTCTCCTCAGTATGACCGTTAAATCCACAAAAAACTACATTGCATCTTTTTGGGATTCTTAGGTCTATGATTTGCAGCAGATCTGAGTTAGGTCCACTGACTATCAGATTTTTCCCCTGCCTATTTTTAAGAGACAAGAGAACCATATAATCTTGATTTTTGGCCCTATTATCTACATATAACTTCTGTCTTTCAAATTAAATGGTCATTGCAAAGGCATCATGAATTTCGGGGAAGGGCACCACCATCATCCCTTAAACCTTTTATGAATTTCATGACATGTTCAGCCTCCATATGATCCATTAGTGTGGTAATTGCATTGCAGTGATATTGAGGATCACAAGAAAAAACTGATACATGCCTGATAGTCTTGATTTCTTCCCAGAGAACCATATTCTTGTGAAATATTGATTGACAGAATCAGTACCTTGCTTCAGCAGATGCATCTTCTCAAGAAGATCTGAGAGTCCTAAGGCATCAACTTTATAAAATCTAGTTGGAAGATTCTTCCAAACTGCATGTGCACTCTTGAAGTACATTAAACTTTGAGCAATGGTGTTCTCTACAGAATTCAAGATCCATGATCTCACCATTGTATCACATTGTCTTCATGCTTGGATCTGCTAAATCTGCTTCTGGCCTTTTGATTGTGTCGTCTACGAAGCCAATTTTATTCTTGGTAATTAACACCATTTCCATAGACATTTTCCATGGATTATAGTTGTTGCCATTCATCAATGGATGAACAAGAACCAGAGACGGATTCTCATTAGGATGAACATAAAATGGACTGGAGGGACTTATTTATTGTTTCTTAGCTGCATGGCTATAAAGAACTCCAAAAAAGATCTCAAATCAACAATGAAAGTAAGATTACAGTAGAAAAAAATCAAAAAAATGATAAGAAAATTCAGGAAAAACGTTGACAATTTACTCTCAAGAAACTGAAATCGTAGAAAAGATGAAGAACACTCTCAAGATTCTTCAAAAAACTCAGAGAAAAACGCATGAAAACATTCAGAAATTCTCAAATTTCTGCTCTGATACCATGATAAAGTTTATAGAATTATAAACTGAAAGTAAAATGCAAAATTATTATTGATGAACTTAAAATTACAAGTTGGATTACAACGTGGCTTGTTCAAAATAAAATTTATGTTTTGATGATGATTCATCGTAATTATTTAATTATTTGTTTACACCCCATTGATGAAGTGCTGAAAGTAGCTGTTATAGTGAAAAGCTAAAAGATGTCTAGAACTGAATGTATAGGATTTATTAGATAATTGTATAGGTTATATCAGACAAGCACTGTGATAGTTAGAGTGTCGTAAAATTGAAAACTTGAAATCATCTAGAAAACTAGATATTGACCAAAAACTGAAAAGAGTCACCAGAGCTAAGAACTGAAGTTCACTCAGAATTGAAGAAGGTAAGTTCGCTGAGGAACACAGACTCGGTTGACTTATCTAGAAGACTGAAGAACTAAGGGAACAAACTCAATGGATGAAGAACTGAGGAACACAGACTCATTTATTGAAGATTGAAGAACTGAAGGTTCAAACTCAGTTATAAAGATTAAAGCCGAGATTGTAAAGTTAGAATTCAGGTAAGTCTGTGATGGCCTGAACTGACTTTATGGATCTTGTAAGAAGACTTAAGAATCATAAGGACAATGATATCTTAGATGATTTATTAAGAATATGGTGCACTCTAATTAAGTCATATAAAGAGTACTAAGTTTTGAAGAAGAGTAAAAACTCAGTAAATGCTGTAAGTTAGTTAACAAACTAATAACTGAGATACTCAGTATAAAACTGATCAGGATACTCAGTTTTATAGTCAGTCATCCAAGAAACCGAACTAAATATGAACATTACAAAACAAGGGATATTATTGGATGAAGCACTGACATGTCAGAACGGTCACTGACATCTGACCTCTGAAAATATAGACGTTGATACAATTCAAATTCAAGCAAGATGAATGTTGGACCTCACACTATAAATAGAGGACTTGGCATCAAGGATCAAACACACAACACCGAACGACAACGCGAATACAAATTATTGTGCCCAAGTCTTGTTCATCTGAATTGCTATCACTCTTTGCGCTCAACTAGATCACATCTAGAACTCTTCAAGTGTTGAAGCTACAAAGGTTTAGACTGTGAAGAAATCCGGTCAAGGATTTGCCAAGGACAGTTGTTGTTTAGCAGTCGGGTAGACTGTGTTTGTGGTGGAGCTGGAGAAGTGGCAACACAACCCTCTAAGGACCAGTGTTTCAAACAGTTGCAGAGTAGCGATCCAACCTGTTCTACAGTTGTTTAGATAGTGAAGCTAGGGATTAGTCAAGGACTATCATTTAGGACTTTTTGTAACCGGCTATCTCAGAAAGTTCTAGTGGAATTTTCCTCCTACATCACAGAGGAAGAGTGGACTGACAGGATTACACCACCTGGAACCACTATAATTCTTGCCATACTGACTTTACGCATTTACTTTTTGTTAGTTAGTTTACTCAGTATTTGTGATTGTTTTCCATATAAGTTTATCATAAGGCATAACTGAACAAACTGATTGTTACATACACTCGCAGTTCACAAACTGACATTCACCAGAATTCAATTTTCGCATACTCAGCAGCTTTTTCTTAGACACAACAAGATCCGCATTAAGGCTAAAATATATCCGCTGCCGGTTGACTCAGTTTTGACTTATACTCAGCTTTGTCAGCTTAACTCTACACAAGTTTAAAACTGAACTAATAAGTCTTAAAATCTAGTTTTTGGTGACAAGTATATTCACCCCCCCCTCTAAACTTGTGTCAGCCTTTCCAAGGGACCAACAAGGCTGATCATGGGGTATATATAACTTCATACACCACATGAATCAGTTAGAAGCAAGCTACAAGCAGTTACAACAAACCATAACTGAATACCCGCTTTTTACAACATGCTACACTAGATTACTCAACAGGCTGATCTGTCATACTATCAGCAGGCGGCTGTGTCTTCATACAATCATCTGATTGTATCAGCCTCTATACTGTAACACAACTATAATTCTCCCTCGGCCACAGAATCAGGCATGGAAAAATACAAGTTCCCTGCCCGCAATTACTTCTCGTGGCCGCCGTCTCTACTTAGGAAAGTGCTAGCTATGCTCCATACAAGGTCACTCGGCCAAATGGTCTCTTAAATTTCTAGTGCAAGCTTTTTACAATCCGGTTCAACCTGCTCGTCCCCCATCTCCTTGGCAGTCCTGTCACCTGCAAGCCATGTTGCGGCACCTCCCTCATCTTCTTGGATTTTAAAAGTGGTGCAACCAATCATATCACTTCTGATTTTCAAAACCTCTCACTTCATACGCCTCATGTTGGTTCCGATGAAATCATGGTTGGTGATAGCTCCTCTCTTCCAATAACACATACTGGTTCGACTACCTTAACTCTTTTGCCGTCCCAAGCACTCCGTCTTCATAATGTCTTATGTGTTCCACAAATGTCACACAATTTACTATCTACTTCATAATTATGTCATGATCATAACTTATATGTTGAATTTTTACCCTCAAAATTTATTGTGATGGATCTTTTGAGCAACCGCGTCCTGATTCATGGACTAGTTAAAGAAGGACTCAATGAGTGGCCATCTCGACCCTTACTTGCCTTTGTTGTCAACAAACAAATCAATGAACCCGGCATCATCGGCTTGGCCACCTGTCTCATCCTATTTTTTATTTAATTATTTCCTATAATAACTTTAATGTTGTTTCATCTTCTTTTACGCATTGTTCTGCATGTCTCGAACATAAAAGTCACAAACTTACATTTGGTTTATCCACATTACAATCCTCCCGCCCTCTTGAAATCATATTTTCTGATGTTTGGACCTCGCCGGTTTTATCATTGGATGACTTTAAATATCACGTTATATTTGTTGATTATTATACTAAATATGTCTGGTTCTATCCCTTACACCGTAAACCTAATGTTGCATCAACCTTTCCTCGGTTTCAAGCCATTACAGAAAATGTTTTTGACACCTCTATTAAAATTCTCAATGCCGATCATGGTATTGAATACGCTGCTCTGCGTCCTCACCTTACTCCACATGGCATATCTCATTACACTTCCCCACCACACACACCAGAACACAATGGTTTCTACGAACGGAAAACATGACTGTCTCTCCTCACTCGCTCTTCTGTTCCACTCACTTACTGGCCTTATGCTTTTGCCACTGCGGTCAATCCGATTAAATGTCTCCTTACTCCCACTCTTTTTATGAAATCCCCTTACCACTGCATCTTTGGCAACTACCCTAACTATAAAAAACTTTGTTCCTTTGAATGACTATGCTACCCCGGGCTTAGGCCGTACACTGAGCATAAGCTTCAACCTTGGTCCACTCCATATGCCTTCTTGGGATACTTTCCTACTCAAAGTGCCTGCTACTGTTATGATGTCTCCAAATCTCGCCTCTATGTCTCTCTCTAAGTGAAATTTATTGAAGATGTTTCTCCTTCACAATTTATCTATTTCATTACCAGCAGCACCTGCACCCACCTCTGATCCTTGGATACCTACCCCACCCTCTCCTTAATTAACCGGGTCCCACACATTCTTCATCCTCACCTTCATCCTTCCTGCCCTCATCCCCTCCACCCTCTCAGCCCTCGTCCCTTAGATCCTCTCCGCCCTCATCCCCTCCACCTCACACCCAACCTCCTCTAACTACCCATCAAATGACAACTCGTGCCAAAAAAACATTCGAAGACCTGTCCGAAAACTTAACCTTCACACACAGCTCACTCTTCCTACTCATACTAAACCTTCCACCATTACTCAAGCCCTCAAATGCCCCTCATTGGCGTAATGATATGCAAGAGGAATATGATGCCCTGATTCACAATGGCACTTGGGAACTTATGCCTCCAAACCCCAACTTTAATGTGGTTGGCTCCAAATGGATTTTCCGTATTAAATATCATCCCAACGGGTCACTTGATCGGTATAAGGCTCGCCTCATGGCTAAAGGGTTCACCCGGAGGCCTGGCATTGACTATGTTGAAACTTTTAGTCCTGTGGTCAAACTCACAACTATTTGTGCTGTTTTATCTTTGGATCTTATGCAAGGGTGGTCTCTCCGTCACTCAACACCAATAATACTTTTTTCCAGGTCGTTTATCTGACATGTTTATCTTTCCCAACCTCCGGTTTCTCTGATCTAGCTCATCCTGATTATGTCTACAAACACTGCAAGGAAATTTATGGTATAAAACAAGCTCATCGGGCCTGGTATGATGAATAAAAATGCTACCTTATCTCTGTTGGTTTCCAAAACTCTACAGCTAACACATCCCTATTCATTTATATTCATGGCAGGGTCCGACTCTACATATTGGTTTATGTTGATAATATCATTGTCACCGGAAATAATTCCACTACACTTAATTAGTTTATTCAGCATATGGCCAACCGCTTTTCCCTCAAGGATCTTGGTCAACTATCCTATTTTTTTTAGGGGTAGAAGTCCTTTCCAACGCGGATGGTTTACTTCCCTCTCGGCGATGCTACACCTCCAAGCACCTAGCAAACTTAACTTTTGGGATGGTAATGTTGTTCCCGCTCCTTTCCCGCATGATATATCCTCATTGTCCTGCAAAATCAGGAACGCCACTCATGAATCCTAAACAATATATCGTATGGTTCTTGGGTGTATTCAATACTTTTTCATTACACGTCCGGACATTGTCTTCGCCGTCAACAAACTCTCACAATATATGCACCAACCCACAGATGTTCATAGGTCCCATGTCAAACGCATTGTCCGCTACCTTGCTGGTACACAACATTATGGCCTTCAAGTGTTTCGCCACTCCCCATTCACTCTCCATGCGCACTCTGATGCTGATTGGGGTGGAGATAAAGATAACTACGCCTCCATTAGTGACTGTATCATCTATCTTGGGCGAAACCCACTTTCCTGGTGCTCCAAGAAACAAAACATTATTGCCCGTTTTCCTCTACTGAAGCAGAGTATATACCTGTAGCTTCTGCCACTGCTGAGCTCCAGTGGGTCGTCTTTCTTCTTCAATAACTCGATTTTCCCACCAGTGACCCTCCAACAATTTATTGCAATAACGTAGGCACCACCCAATTTTGTGCTAACCCCGTTTTTCATTCCCACATGAAACATGTCGACATTGATTATCAGTACATATGGGACAATATTCTTTCTGGCCGCTTACGCGTCACATATATCCATGCCAATGATCAGCTTGCAGACTCGCTTACAAAGTCATTACCTCGTCCGGCGTTAATACAACAGCGTGACAAGTTGGGGCTGCACCCATGCCCAACTTGAGTGGTGGTATTAGAATATAAATTAAAAATACTAGTAATATTTTAATTAGTGTTTACACATTTATTGTATATTCTCTAGATCTTTCCAAACTTGTGTATATATACACACATGTACATTTTATATTACAGTGAATCAATACAATTCAATACCTTTGATAATTTCTTATCATCAATAGGAAATAAAAAGCTTTAAAAAATCCCCTTTTTGAGGCCAAATGCATGGCCATCATGTAATTCAAAGCATCGAACTCCTTTGTAAAGGAAATGGGTCGATGGAAATCGGGGTCTAGCCCACACCTGAACCAAAAAAAAAAAGCCTTCATTGGTAGGATGAAATGACGAGACTTCATAGATGCTTCACGTAGGTGCGGACTTGGGCATGTATCATGCTCAAGATCCTCTTACTTAATATGATGTCCTTGAGCCTGTGAAAGAGGTAGAGGCTGCTCCTTTAGCCCTTGATACTTGTGTCCGAGAATATTTTCTCTAAATCCCTTGATAATTCCTTCAATTAATTAATTAATTCAGAAATTCTGAAGGCGAGAGACTGACTCGCCCGCGTGCGGATATGGGGATGAAAAAAAAACTGTTATGAACTTGAAATGAAATTCTATCATCATTACGATTTTCAACAATATATTTGTAGTTCACAATGTATAGTTGAAGGCAAGAACTAAACATAGTAGAAACAAAATTATTATCAATTATCAACAAGGAATGAATACATACATCTAGAAGTTTTAATCTGGAAACTTCAATTCGACATTTTCCATTTTCCTGTCATTGTTGAAATATATGCAGAAGCTTTCCTGTCGATTCCTGGCTCAGCTACCCATCCTCCCCTATCTTCATCACTTGGCCATGATTTATAAGCTTTCATAATGTCATCTTTCGTTTCTTCTCCCGAAGTCCTGCTTCGAGGCCTTGTGGGTGCCTTCGATTTGAATATGTTGAAAATTGAGAAAAATGAAGGTTTTTTCTGCTTCTTGTTCCCTGACCCTCCCATGTGATTGATCGCTTAAGTAAACTTCTTGATTATTATTCTTAAGAAGAAGAAAAATTGTCTTTGGTTTATTGGTTCGAATACAAGTGTGATCGAGGAGATTGTATTTATAAAGTTTTAATGGATTGATCCAAGGGTGGAGTTTCTTTGAAATAACAACTCGACTGCATGTAGAAACTAAGCGATGGAACATGCATCCTGGGCCACTGGTTCCTTTCGTTGACCGAAGTCAAACATGCGTAAATTACTTTAACCAGTAGGTAGGGGGTAGGGGGTAGGGGGGGGGGGGGGTTGCATGCATATGCAGCTCTTTCGACTGCCATAGCTTTAGAATTTTCATATTATTACCCTTCAATGATATTCCATTTGAAAGAAACTAATGAGAATCCGATGGAGCCGAGCTTTCAAATCTTTGTTTTCTCTCCAATGAACGTGGAGGTTTTTCTTTCACCGTCAATATGCGAAACAATAATGTTACAGAAATGGTTCTACAAATAGCATTTATGTCCTTATTATGTCTAATCTAATATTATTATATGAGGCTCGTTGTGACGTCGCAGAGTGGGATCCGAATTTTAACTTAGGAAATGTAACGCGCCATTCCAGGATCGAGTCTTATCCAGAAAAGAACGTTCGGCGCGTATAATATTAAATAAATCTAATATTATACGTCAGCGTCTACGTCGTCGTATCAAAAAATAAAGTAACGGAAGCCCAAAAGACTCGAGTATTCAATACTTATTCATTACACATCCGGACATTGCCTTCGCCGTCAACAAACTCTCACAATATATGCACCAACCCACAGATATTCATTGGTCCCATGTCAACGTGAGGCGGATCCACGCATTCTGGAGAGCGCCACGCGACCCCACCTGATTTTAAAAAACAAAAAAATATTTAGTATTAAAATGATATAGTTTTGTTGTTAAAAAGTATCATTTTGTCGATAAAAATTGATGTTTTAGACTCCGGTGACCCCATTGAAATTTTTTTTGGATAAAAGATGTAGTTTTAGACTCCGGTGACACCACTGGAATAAATTCCTGGATCCGGCACTGATCAAACGCATTGTCTGCTGCCATGGTGGTACACAAAATTATGGCCTTGAACAGTTTCGTAACTTCTCATTCATTCTTCATGCGTACTCTGATGCTGATTGGGGTGGAGATAAGGATAACTACGTACGCCTCCACTAGAGCCTATATCGTCTATGTTAGGCGAAACCCACTCTCCTGATGCTCCAAGAAATAAAACACTATTTCCCGTGCCTCTATTGTATTGAGAAAATAGAATTTAGAAATTATGATTTTGTTATTCACAATTGAAAAGAATGAGGAGTTCGGTATTTATACTTTTTACAATTATGTGCTAATAAATAAAGGGTATATATAATTACAACAAATACATAAAACTAATATTCACAAATATTCACTAATACCACCCCTCAAGTTGGACGAGGGAGGAGGCCTAACTTGTCACGTTGATGTTGGAAAGCCGGGCGATGAAGAGGTTTGGTTAGACAATCAGTCAGTTGATCAGAAGCGTTGACATGAGCAATGCGTAGTGAACCACGTTGAACCTGATCACGAATGAAGTGATAATCTATAGCCATATGTTTCATACGTGAATGGAAAACAGGTTTGGAACAAAATTGAGTAGTACCAAGATTATCACAATAAATCACCGGTTGAGCCGACAGATTAATACCGAGATCTTTCAAAAGGAAGGTAAGCCAACTAATCTCGGCCGTAGTAGCAGCGACGGCACGATATTCTGCTTCAATAGAGGAGCGAGCAATGGTGGTTTGCTTTTTTGAGCTCCAGGAAATGGAATTTTTGCCAAGGTAAATAACATGAGCACTCGTAGACGCATAATTGTCTTTGTCACCACCCCAATCAGCATCAGTAAAAGCATGAAGGGTAAGGGGGAATGGCTATATAATTGAATACCATAGGTAGTCGTACCAGCAATATAACGAAGCAGACGCTTGGCATAACCCCAATGAATATCCGTGGGAGAATGCATGAACTGAGACAGTTTGTTGACGGCGAAGGCAATGTCAAGGACGAGTGAATGTAAGATACTGAAGACTACCAACCACCATACGATAAGTAGAAGGATCATCCAAGGGTGTTCCGGCAGTGGACTTTAAATCAGAAATATCCACTGGTAGAGGCGTGGCTACAGAATTTGCATGTTGCAGATTAAGCTTGGTGAGCAATTCAGTCATGTAGCGTTGTTGAGATAAAATAATGCCAGCAGAGTTGTGAATAATCTCAATGCCAAGAAAATATGCTAGTTGACTATTGTAAAATAATCTAATGTATTTTCCATTGAATAATAATATGAGTACAAGAGTCTTATATAGACATTGACTAACTTAGCCAACAAGACAATAGAAAATAATAAATGATAAATGTAAATATTTATGTTTTATTAATAGTATCTTCAACACGCACCCGCAATCCCGTGGGAAGAGCCTGGACACGGAGATTGGACTTGAGTAACTCGAAGCGTGGACGGGCAAGGGGCTTCGTCAGAAGGTCAACAAGTTAATCTTTGGAGCTGAGGAAGGAAATATTGAGGCGTTTCGAAGCGACTAGTTCCCGAACATGATGAAAATCTATCCTAATATGTTTTGTGCGAGCGTGAAACATCGAATTATGAGCAAGGTATGTGGCGCCGATGTTGTCGCACCATAACGTAGGCGGAGAGGGAAGATGAATCTGCATCTCAGAGAGAAGGCTGCACAACCATTGGACTTCAACAGTAGTGATAATCTAATGTATTTTCCATTGAATAATAATATGAGTACAAGAGTCTTATATAGACATTGACTAACTTAGCCAACAAGACAATAGAAAATAATAAATGATAAATGTAAATATTTATGTTTTATTAATAGTATCTTCAACATTGACCAAGATCCTTGAGGGTGAATTTGGCTCCCAGATTTTTAATAAATTTTTCCAAGCCAACCGAGTCATTCCCTGTAATAATCAGATCATCGACATAGACAAGAACATAAAGTAGCACATTCCCAGAATTAAAAATAAACAAAGACGTATCAGCATGAGAATTTGTGAAGTGTGACGCCAACAGGAAGTGTTTAAGCTCCTCATACCAGGCCCTGGGGGCCTGCTTTAAACCATAAAGTGCCTTTCAAAGCCTGCAAATATGATTAGGACGTGTAGAATCAACAAAACCTGCCGGCTGGGCTAAGTAAACAGCCTCCTGTAAGTGACCCTGCAAAAATGCATTATTAATGTCCAGCTGTCTGAGAGACCAATCCTGCATTAAAGCCATTGTAAGAACAACTCGAATAGTGGGAGGTTTAACAACAGGACTGAATGTCTCATAATAATCGATGCCAGGGTGCTGTGTAAAGCCCTTGGCCACAAGACGGGCCTTGTGGCAATCAATAGAACCATCAGGATGATGTTTTAACCGAAAGATCCACTTTGAGCCAATGATATTGAGAGAGGGATCATGGGGTACAAGATCCCATGTGTGATTACGCACAAAAGCATCATATTCCTCTTGCATCGCGTTTCTCCATTGAGGAATTTTTAGAGCTTGTGATATGGAGGTGGGTTCGGTTTCATGGGTCGGGGAGGGAGGAACATGAGTATGAAGATTGAGTTTTTGAATTGGGCGATGAATATTATTCTGAGAGCGGGTATGCATAGAGTGAATTGGAGGTGGAGGAGGTGATGGAGGAGGTGAAGGAGAGGGGGAGGCCGAGGGTGGGTTGGGTGGTTCTTCGGCCAAAGGAGGTTGGGGAGGAGGAGAAGATGTGGGAGGTGGTGTAGGAAGCCAATCAGATATGTATGGAGTGGGAGAATCAGTGGTGGTAGAATGAGACACATATAAGGAAACACAGTTTCAACGAATTTAACGTGGCGGGAGACATAGAGGCGGGAGGTACTTGGGTCGTACCAGAAATAGGCATGTTGAGTAAGGGAATAACCAAGGAATGTACAAGGTTTGGATCGAGGTTCAAGTTTATGGGAGGTGTAGGGACGAAGCCATGGATAGCACAAGCATCCAAAGACACAAAGCTTTTGATAGTTAAGGGTTTTTGGAAAATGAGTTCATATGGTGATTTCATACTAAGAACAGGTGTAAGCATTTGGTTAATAAGGTAGACAGCGGTAGCAAAAGCATATGGCAAGAAAGTGGTAGGGAGAGAAGCATGAGAGAGAAGGGCGAGGTCAGTTTCAACAATGTGCATATGTCGACGTTCAGATAGGCCATTATGTTCAGGAGTATGCGGAGGGGTAGTGAAAAGGGAGATGCCGTTAGTAGAAAGGTAATCACGAAGTCCAAAAAATTCTCCACCATTATCTGAATACAGTACCTTAATCGACTGTTTAAAAAAATTCCACAATAGCACGAAAGCAAATAAAGGTGGGGGCAACATCAGATTTATGAACAAGGGGGTAAAACCAAATATAATGTGTAAAATGATCAACCATAATTAAGAAATACTTAAATCCATCAGTGGATAAAGCAGGAGATGTCCACAAATCTGTAAACAAATATTCAAGGGGTCGGGAAGATGATAAAGTAGATAAATGAAAATGGAGTTTATGACTCTTATTTTCCAAACAAGCGGAACAATGCGACAAGGAGGAGACAGTAGTCTCTAAATTTAACGCGCTAAGAATTTAATTTAAAATTGGTGGAGCTGGATGACCCAAACGATTGTGCCAGGTATTGGACGGTGCTTTGGTGGACGCAAAGGCAAGCAGAGGTTGATTGGGCCATTCATAGAGTCCATTCCTAACTGGACCACGGAGAAGAGGTTGATTTGTCTGTAGGTCCATCACAAGAAATTCAGTGGGTAAAAATTCAACAGATAAATTATGAGAGCGACATAATTGAGAGATGGACAATAAATTTTTAGACATGGCAGGAACACAAAGCACATTACGTAAATTAAAAGATTTGGAGGCATATAAAGGAAGAGAAGTAGAACCAGTATGAGTGATATTAAGGCCCTTACCATCACCAACCATTATGTCATCGGAGCCTAGATATGGAGTGTGGAGCAAGAGATTCTAGAGATCATTCGTAACATGATGGGTAGCGCCACTATCAAGAAGCCAGGTTAAGTGTCAGAGGGAGCAGTTTCAGGCTGAGCCGCAAGGTGGGCTTGGTGCTGAGGGGGGAAGGGTGGTCGGGATCCTTGAGAAACTTGAGTTTGGAGCTATTGGATTTTAGGACAAAACTTAGCTGAATGTCCTTGAGTGTAGCGGTATTGACACTTACCGAGATAGGGGCGTTTGGGAGGAGAGTTTTGGTGGTAGTTGTTGTTGACATTGGGGCAGAAATTAGGCTGAGTGGTTGGTGGCTGAGAGTAGTTGCACCAATTGGGCTGTGAGGGGGACGAGTTACGCCAATTAGAGGAGTTTGGGCTAGGAAGCAGACCAGGCCGAGAGTGTGCATAAGGGTAGGCGGCGGGGTGAGCCGATGCCGGGGTAAAATTGGCCGGCGATGAGGAGTGTGCTTTAGATACCTTAAAATTCAATAATTACTCATGCAGTTCTTCGAAAGAAATGAGGGTGTCACGTGCTTGCACTGCTCTAGCAATATCCTGATACTCATCACCAACATTTTCTAAAATTAAATCAATTAAATCCTCATCATCCATAGGTTTATCAAGCAGAGATAATTCATCAGCCTTGTTCTTAACAGCATACATAAATTAAAAGATAGACTATGACCCACGTGTCATCGATTTTAAGGTTTCTTTAACAGTTCGAATACGACCCCTAGATGCCTTAGCATAAGAATTTTTCAAAATTTCCCATGCCTCATGGGATGTGTAGCTTTACGAAGGAAAGAAACTAACTGGGGAGTACACGCAGCAATGATAGTGTGAAGAAGAAGGCTATACTCATAAAGGGTATTTTTGGTAGTACCTTGGCTGAAAAAGGAAAGGTGATTGATGATCACAAATGAGATGTTCGATTCTCAATCTGATCTTCAATATTAATCAAAACCTCTTTGACCTACCCTAAGGCGGCATTGAGGCATTAGATTAAATCCTTGGAACGGTAGGATAAACTATAAGTACTTAGTTTATGTTCCTAAAATTTATTAGTAGTGTATGATTTGGATTTATTTTTGTCAATTTTATTTACAACTGTTTATACATATCTCTCTAGGGTGCTAGACTGCTAGAGTAAAATTGACTAGTAATGACTTCGTTAAAAAGTGGTTAGTAACTAGTACGTTGTACTTATTGATCTTACATGCGATTAATTTTTCGGAAGAGATATTTCTCTTGAGCCATCAAGACTTAAGTGACGTAAATAAGTATGTCACTGCTGTCACTCGTGCAGTACGTGAGACAACCGTAGTTAGTTTGAAAGATGATTGGGACGATAAAATTCTTCTAGTGAATTTTAATTGTGTAGTGTCTTCACGAGAAATTTTCAAATAGAAAAATTAGAGAATCATAAATTAAAGTGTCGCTAGTTAGACGGTATTTGGAACCGATAAACTAGTGGGAGCTTTTATCTTATGTTTTTCTAATTTATTAGAAAATTAGTCCCACTGGGTAACACTTTCATTAGACATCCCACAGTTCACGAGTAGTGTCTACTCAAACGAACTGCTAGTTCAAGACTATTTCCTTTTAAGGAAAGTTAAGAATGGGAAAGAATGTCTATAAGTGTTAATCATCGTAACTAAAGTTTTGAGGCTAAACCGAAACATTAAATAAAGAAAGTATAGGATAAGGAAAGTGATTTCGGATCACTAACCAATGAATCCTTAGCAACTTTTTTAACCGAGTAACTCGACTCGGGAGCTAAGTTATTTGGAAGAACAAGAGAGCTTTGCATTAACGATTAATAGAGTAACAATGGGCAGTAATTTCAGCTAAAATAGTGGGAGTGATATAAGGAAATGAATTTCGGATTCTATCCTTGAATATCACAGAAAAATTTATTTTTCTGTTTACAGATTCGTTGAAACAAATGGATTCACTTTCAACTCGATATATTGTTGCCTCATAGAAATGAATATGACATTTGTAGTACGAATCCGAGACTCGGACTTTTGTTTGATAAAGTCAGAACCACTAAGAAATGCTGAAAAGGTATATGTAACACGTCTTAAACTATTATAGGAAAATGGTTTCCGTATTAAGATAAACGATTCTTCAAAATCTATTAATTAGTGCATATATCCTAGAGATAAGACCTAACGACTGGCTAAGGGTGATTCCTATCTCCCAGTCTCGGAACACTGTCTCAAAGGAACAATGACTAAGCTTCATTTCTATTAGGAAAGGGTAATAGATCTAAAGAAGTAACGTAGCTTGTTCACAATGACCTTCAGGGTCTAGTGAAAGATACAAGCTAATGGGAGCTTTTGAGTGGTGACATTTTGTCCGATAACTACTCAAACACGATTTAGTTTATCGAAAGAATACGAGGAGGAGTCTCGATTTTAACAGAGAATAGAGTATTCCATGCTCGAAATAGGCTATCGCATAGTCTTGGACTGATGCTCGGCCCGCCTCCTAGTGGAATGATTCTCACCGAGGAAGAAACCATAGACTAACCATATATAGTTCTTGATGTGCTACAATACATCGCTAAACTCGATTAAGATAATTGGATGCAAAATAACGGTTAACATTATTATGTAAACCGAGAAGTCTACATAGAAGATGCTAGTGAATTTATGGATAAGGAGTGAATTCGGTTCACATCGCTTCTGTAAATGTAAGCATTTAGCACTTAATGCTTGAAGGTAGGACTGGAGATTTTGCCTATACGTTCAGATTGTGACTGTTCGTGAAATATCTTAATGTGTCGAGTGAAGGTTGGTTATAAGATTCTTGAGATCGAAAGTGACGGTTGAATTGTCACAAACCTTCCGATAGAATCTATAATGACCTTTAAACCTTGAGTACGGTTACCCAAAGGTAGTTACTATCTCGATTTAATCGGACCACGCCCAACATCGGTTGTTGGTGATTACACCGATAAATACTACTAGATCGAGAATATCAATGCACCCAAAACACGGTGGGAGTATGGTTTAACCGTTGACCCATTGTGGTTTTGTGGTTTTGTGGACTTTATAGTCTTTGAGGTGATTGATAACCTGTGGCTCTTAGTGGGTTTGTCTAGGATTACGATCATAGAGGTTGGTTTGAAAGCCTTAACCACGTGAATGGAGTTTTGGTACTCAGGTTTGTTTCACCTCTTGTAGAACCACCGAGTGTCTCAGCCCAGTGGGAGCAATTGGATCTACACGGAAAAGAGTCAAATGAATAGGAAAGTTTAAACTTTGGCGCAAAGTGAGTGGTCTTCAGGGTGATTCACGACAAGTAGAGAGTTAACTGACCTTGAACTCTCTCACCACTCACTCTTGCAAGATTTCGTTAGAAAGCGAGAAAATAGGGGTGATTCCTCGAGACTTTCTTGCCGAAAAACGGAGTGCGGATTCATTGAGAACATAAGGGTCTTGGTTAGAACAAATGGCGAGGATGATCGCCGGGGCTTATATCCTTTTTGGATTTAAGAGAACCTCTCGGTCATTTAAAGTCACATGTTTTAAAAATGTGGACTTGACCGAATATTGATAAGTCTTTCGTAGACGGATATCAATATTGGTAAAGTAGTAGTATTAGTGTTCATGAATGATAACATCAAACGGTTGGAAACAACATGTGTGCTATCTCAAGTCGGAAATCGACAGCCAAGATTCTCTGGATGAGAGAATTGGACTATATTCTAAGAATCGATTCGATTCGGTCGATTCACGAGAATAAGTCATTGGCTATCCCACCCATATTGAATAAGATGATTATGCATATACGTATGCAACATTCATCGAGAGTAGTCCTACCCTACCTCTCAGGAATGAATCTCTAAATCTTCGGATAAAGAGAAAATGAGATAGAGTCTCTCTTGGATAATGGCAAGTCAGGTTATCACAAGTCAATAGTAATCGAATCTTGGATTCGTGCAATAAGTAGCAACTTTTCCTAAAGCGGTTTAGTACGTCCTCAAGTATCTTTAGAGAAAGAGGAGTCATATTCTTGGATATTCAGGTGCAAACTTGAATATGGTTGACTACACTACAACGATTCGACTTGTAGTCGATTAAGGATGATCATTAAGTTGATCTCGGGCTCGTAATTTTGTGTTTACTCATAGTGCTTAGAATTTCCTTTTATGGTGCTTCGGATAAAGAGAAAATGGGGAGTAATTCCACGTCCGATAAGCCGATATCACTTCATTGTGAAAAAAGTGAAGAGATAGCTTAGAAGGATCTTTCGATACTGAAGTCAAAAGCATATTGAGAGAGAGTACCCTTTGATTAGATGGACTAAACGACGTTTCGATCCAAAAGATCGTCTCGAGCCGACAACCTAACTGATCAGTCGAGTGCTTGAAGGGTACGGCATTGATAGATATGTCTCATCTGCTTTTAGAGCAAGTGGGAGAGTGTTGTGAATAAGATGAGAAAGGTTGTGCTCTAAAAACAATCGTTGCTTGTCATTTCGTGCAAGTGGGAGATTGTTAGGTGTAGTGCCCGAAAGACAATTTGTGTAATTGTTTTTAATAATGGATGACAGAATTTATCTCACTTTAGTTACTTGCTTTGTGCTTGTAAAGTAATACACTGCTGCAAACCCTAAGTATATATGTATGTAACCACTTAACTCAGTGTATGGATTACACGTGAGGATTGAGTTAGTGGAGATATGCTTAAACCTGTTAGTCCGTGGTGAACTTATTCGAGTTTAGGGTCTCTTGATTAAAACACCAATAATGCGCTTGAGAACACTTTAGGGTGTGATAGTCTTATCCGGATTTGTCGGTAGAGGGTACCTCGTGGGGCATTTATATATGATGGCATTCATATAGAATTTGGACCGATTTAATCTGTATTTTCGATATAATTCCGTAATCGAGGAATCTTATTAAATCATTAGATGATCATATATGGATCAACCTTAATCTGAGGTGATCATGTGGTGCCGCTTGTCCCGGGTAGTGTTTGATGTGTTAGTTACGGTTCACTTAAATATGTGTTTCAAGCCACTTCTCATTGGCACTATCTCCGGATGAGTGAGTAGTTCTAATTTTCACAGACATGGAATCCATTCCTTTCTGCGGGAAGTAGAGATAGTACCCTTATTTGTTAGCCCTAAGAAAATGATCGATGGGCCCGATTCATGTTAGACTAATTAGCTACTAGTCGGATATGTGAACTAATTGATCACTAGGGGTTAATGGTAAATAAAGATAAGATATTCTGAGTCGGGTTCACGGAGACTTCCCACTCAGAATGGACAGTCTATGGAGGGTTAATCCGTATGTAGTGATTATATCAATGGACGCTTATTCACTCTATAGGTTGAGTATAAGTATACATCTATAATCGGTAGAGTTCAGTTTCGAGTTTATGGTGGCGTAATCCCGGAATTAATAATTAATGTACTTATTATGTTCGATGAATAATTAATTATTGGAGCTACTGGTTATAGGTCCATGGTCCCCGATGTGGCTTCTGTAATTCGGACTAATAATCTTGTTATTTGGGCCTCAGTGATAATTAATTGGATGGGCTAATTAATTGATATGCATATATATTATTTAGTTGGGCTAAATAATATAATACACATAAAAGACATTTTATGTGGGCTTAGTGACCCTACAAGTGGCGCTAATATTGATGATAATTAGAGAGAAATTAGTTTTCTTGGATAATTATTTGACATGTGATTTATCATTTATTTGTTAAATGATAATTCATGGAATATTAGATAATAATATGATTTATCCTAATTTGTTTGGGATAATCATTTTATTTATCTTTTATTTAGAATAAAGGATAAATGTCTTAATTATCTCATAATTATTTAATCCTTGGAGGACAAGGATTACTCTCCTATATAAAGAGAGTTCTCCAAGCCTTAGAAGATTGGCAAATTTTGACCACTATAGCAAAAAGAGAGAGAAATAATTAGTTTTCTTGTCTTGTGTTTTAGAAGAAGAAAAACTATAAGTTTTTCTTGGTGTTGCATATCAAGGAGGTTCGTGTATCAAGAAGGGTGTCCACCAACCGCCGTTTGGAGAACACATTGGAATATCAAGGCTTCTCTTCCCGATATTGGTAACATGATCTTAACCCCCTTGTAGTAGTTTAAGTCCTTTAATTATGTATTGTGATGTATAAGTCGTGATCCATCCGCTGCGCGTAGATCTAACTCGTTTAGATCTAAGAACCTGCATCCTTCATGTGGTATCAGAGACAGGTTCCACGATTTATATAGTCATAATCATAATTAAACGATTTAAAAGAGTGGAATTGCATGTAGGTAAATTTTATTTATTGTTTTATGCATTGATAATGATTAATTGCTATGGTTGAAGAGTTGGATTGGGGGTTGGCACTGTTTACCCGTTAGATCTATTGTAAACTCATATAAACGATGAAAATTCGTTAATATGAGTATAGGAAATTATGTAATTTATTTTTATTGCAATTTTAATTTCCTAAAAGTAGATCTGTTTAGTAGCTATTTAGTTTATTCGTTTTTACCGTTGATCGAGCCGTTGAAACAACGATCCCTCCGGTAAGAATTAAGATTCAAAGTTGAAGAACAAGCCATCCAAATTTGGAGTCGATCGGAGTCCATCTCAATATCCGTTCGTTGCAATGAAGTGGCTGCTGTAACAGAAAAACGCAGGATTCACAGAAACCCTACCTGTGACTTTCTCGAATTTCTGGGTGAGTTTGGACCGTTGAAACGCAAATCCAACCGGTCAGATCGATAAATATGGAGTTTTTGACGTGGAATAAAAATTTCAGGTCGATCGAGATTCATCTCGATTCCCGATCGTCCTCGGGAAGTCTTTGAGGCGCTGCTGTAAAAGTCAGATCCAGCAGCAAGTTGGGCGGCTCACTGGAGAAAATTGACAACTCAAAACTCCGATTCAACCGTCCATATTGAAGCCCAAGAAGGGAGGAACAGATCTGGAAATTTTCGTCGCAATCCGAGTTCGTTTGGTTTGCGATCGTCGAATATTTTGAACAGCTGCAGATTATGTTAGAAAGAAGTAAACCCTAGTTAGGGTTTTGGTTAATTTATTTTCTAATAGGTTAGATACGGGGGAAGCCAACAAATCCATCTCGGTGTTTATTTTCCGCACTAGAATACATGTTTAGATTGTATGTGTAGAACCGAAAATTTCCATGACATGCATCATATCATGAATTCCACTCCATATGCATACATGTAGAAATTAATTCGAGGAATTAGTTAGGCATGTATAAAACACGCAATTAGTTTTAATTAATTGTTTGATATTAATTAGAAACTTATTAGGTAAAACCGAGGAACACGGTTTTTTTTCAATCGTCGAGGTTGGGTGATGGATTCTCGGTGAATCCCACTCTGTAAAGCATAAGGAGTAAAATACCAAAACCTCGTGGTTAAGGTGTTGGATTCTCGGTGAATTCCACCTTACCAGACGAGATTACGTTTTTGTTCCGTGAGTGTCTACGAGAAAGTTTGATGTTTAAGGATTGGATAATTACGGGCAAACATGGTTCGAAAGTGGTTTAACCAAAGTGGTTTAACCACGGTTGGGTGGTCAATCCGAAAGCTACGGCTCGATCGACTTCACCGCCCATATGTTCCACGTGTGGCGTTTGCATTCGGGCCTATGATTTATTGCAAGGTAACGAGCCATCCAAAGAGCCACTCAAAATATTGCTCAACGGAGCTCCCCTAGTTTTGACCCGTCCGACGGCCACATATGTGATTGCGGTCTGATCAGGTTATAAATTTATTTTACTTGACCACCAAATACTAGCAATAGCACTAGGTACATCATAGCATAGCGATGGTGAATCAAGGTCGATCCCTCAGGGAATCAAAATGTGGACCCAAGGTTTAAATAATTAACTCACCTAATTCGTTATTGAACAACAGTCTAAGACCAACATAAAAGACAAAATAAAATAAACAAACTAAAACCTAAAAGACACACATGTAATTAACCTACCAATTACCAACATTATCGTTTGGACCAAGACAACTTATATAAGATAACCTAACTCATTAATCATCAACTGGTCGTATTCATATTTAATTGGCTACGGAGTCATCCCCTTAACTTGACTTAGCACCGGTTAGGTTACTAGATCACCGTGGTATTGTTACGTGACTTCACCTTTTGGGTATCCATCTCATATAACTCACATGCTCATTATTCTAAGGATGCCGATATTAACGTGCACACACCTCGCTTAGGCAACATTCCTATGGTTAGGCGCATTTCCTAAACGATCGCTCAAGCCTCGCCCTATTAACAATTACTTGGTAAGTCTCTTGTTAATCTACGATTCACGTATGACTAGGTGTCGACAATTCCCTAATATAAAACTAATCTAGATCTTGATGAAAGTCCCAAAAGATCGTTCGTGAGCCGAACTAGACGTCTTATATTGGTATTTCCTAATAATACGCTAATGAAAAACTGACGAGCGACGTAGCCGTAGCCATACCTACTGAGAAAGTAAATTCAACTAGGTCAAACCCACCATAAAGACGTGGCGTGATTTAATCGACGAAACTAGGGCTCGATCGACCGAGGATAAGGGCTCGGTCGATCGAACGACTCTGCTCGGTCATCCGGACGAACTCAACCCTAATTACATCCTAGAACCAACCTCTCGGCGTTTCCTCATCACGTAAGCAGATTAAACAAAGAATTGCACATCACTTACATAAACTATCATAGATACACATTAATTAAATCAAATAGAGTCATGAATAAATCTAGATTATGACGTAGGTCATGGGATCCTCATTGACAAGGTGTCACCACCTCCTAACGTCATACCCGAGAATCACATCATCTAACTATGTTTAATTAATTCAAACGATAAGAACATAATTGGAAGAATTAATTACTTGAAAATAAAACATGAAGATTAAGGGCTTACATTGTTGCATTTCTAACTTATTTGAAAAACTCTCAATTTGTAGTGCCCTTTTATCAATGATTAAATCAATGTATGAATGAATGATATAATACTAATGACAATGTGTTTATATAGAGCTCAAAACCGACTTAGAAACCGACTAAGGATCGGATTCCCTAAACCCTAACCGACTTAAGTAATACGCTGGACTGTGCTAGGCTTTAAGTCCACTCGGTCGACCGAATAGCTGGGCTCGGTCGACCGAGCCTTCACTTCTCCTGGGCTTTGTCTTCTATCTTCTCGCTGGGCTCTGCATTGTCCTCGGATCTTTAATTCCTTCTCCGTGAGTCCGTCCATAATGCTCATTGTATTTATCATACAAAAACATAGTTTGTAATACCAAATAATGCAATAAATCATCGAAATGCGAGAATAACGTAATCGTAACTCGGGGTATATATAAATTAGGCATATTACGACTTATTATCCCTACATTAATGCTTTTTCAAACTAGAATCGGGATAAAGATCATAGAATAACGGGTACAATTTGACCATCATCAACTAATTTCACTTAGCATTTGATCGTCCCGATCAAAGTATCAATAAGTTATTCCCATATAATCATTTTCCAATGGTCAAATTATACTAACACAAGAAACTCGAATCAACTCATATTGTTTATGCTCATAAGATATCCATTATTCATTACTCACTATGAATCGAGGTGATGTGTGCATGTGCATTAGTTGTATATGAATGTAGCAAGATTAGAGTTTATGCTAACTTCAAATCTCAACCTACCAACATCAAAGATTCCCACTTCTTAAGCCTCGCAATGGTTAAAGCACTAAAACAATAAGCAAGAGCGTATCTATAGGGTTTTTGGACTTGGAGACCGAGTACTACTCAAAGCCTCTTAAAGGGTTGAATATTCTTTTCATGTCTTCATATTTTTCAAATACTATCAATCTCAAGGAAGAGAACTTTTAGAGTATCCCCTATCTTAGATTATGCATAGCATTGAATATTACCACAAGCAAGGGGCTACTTTGGTAATGTTACTACAAGCCCAAAGTGTTTAACATTTTGCTAAAACACAGGTACGTCTCAAGCTTATTACTCCGCTTTTATTGGCAAGAATATCAGAATACATCAGCAGATAGATATTGACACTAAGTTTACATAACCAATCATCTACGCAATGTACACATAAAATTCTACATTTTTATTATAAGCGCAATATTCATCGATTCATTTATTGAGTAATTGAATAATAAATAACTACTCGCAACATATGATATGAATATCATTAAGTTTACTAGAAATATATCGCAAAAGTATAAAGTGATCACGTACACATGAATCATGGTTCCTTCCTTATTAAATACAATATTCGGGACTTCACAAAAGTAAATGTGATTCTATGTTTAAAAGTTTAAATTTTACTCATTTATTATATTATTTGATATATAGAAGCTTATTCGAGCAAGCTAAGTGAGCTAAGTGACTCGTACCCCCCACTTAAACCATGCATTGTCCTCAATGCATAACAAGAAAGAGCAAAAATAGGAACTTAGCTCTGGATAAGCGCGGGAGCGGAACAAGTCGTGGGGAACTCCGGAGAATTTTGACAGACAAATACAGTTACCAACTGCGATAAAATGCAACCTCTACAACAAACATCTTTAACACAAAACTTGGAACGTGTTACAGGGTTAGTCCAGAAAAATATAATCATATCGAATGGACTGTAAAAGGTATAATAATTTCCTTAAACATATTTAAGCCCATACTTAATAATTATAGTGAAAATAATGCACAAATATCCAACACATTAAATAAGACAAATTTTATTCATTAGGGAAATTCAAAACGAACTCCATACAACACGACTTAATTTATTGGTACAACGAAATCAACAATAAAAACACATTGATAAAGAGAAAATTAAAAGATCACACAGATGCTTAGTCCGAAGGTATATCATTCGGATCAACGAAAGCTAACGGAAGAACATTGGGGTCCGCTTCAGAAAATCTTGGAATTGCGATCGTCATCCCCTGGACCGTCATCATCGTGGTGCACAAGAGGTGGTGCAATGTAATCCAAAGAAAGGATAGGCATGGGCCTAACATAAGAGTCACCGCTTAGCACTGGGCACTCACTTTGCCTCACAAAATGAAGTGATCAATGAACCATAGGGCAAAGCATGTGTCTAGGCTTGCGGGCATCGGCGATCATCTCGTAACGCATCGGTGCCCCAACATTAACAAGCCATCCTCTGCTCAACCAAAGACATCAGTAGCATGTGCATAATAAATCAGAGACACATGCTTGGCCGAATAATGTTAGAACGGATAAGCTGTGTAAGCACTTATCTTCCCACCGCCTAAAGTATGGCTCCTCAAAAGTGCGAGCAACTTCCCCTATTGTCCATGCTATCCCGAGATGGGCACCAACCTTCTCCAACCACGCATCAGACTCATCAAACGCGACAGTTTACTCTGGCTCCTCCTCCGGGGTATCGAGACCATAATAATTATTAATCGTCCCCGGAGTAATAACAATGGATTTGCCACGAACTTGGACTAAATTTGTGTGTGGGTGCACGCGTAAATAAGAATAAAATTCTCTTACCCAGTCGACATTGACTTGGCCAGGTGGCGCAACAACCTCTTGCCACTGATAGTATTCCACGAGATCGAACAGCTCTTGACCACAGTTGGTCAAATCTAATCCCCGAGCCCGGTGTACCGGCGAGTTGTTGAAGAAATTCGATAAACCGAAAATACTTCTTGGCTAGCAAATTGCGGTACCCCGTTGATCAAGGGTATGGCATTGTCGACTGCTACAAACTGTGCGGAGGATCGGCGTCTTGGTGGCATAACTACAGAACTGGAACAGAGCACGCTGACAGAATGATGCAGCAGGTGGAGGCTCTCGGTCGACCGAGAGAAGGGCCTCGGTTGACCGAGCAGAGGAGTTCGGTCGACCAAACTGATGAAGCTTTGCCGAGGTTTGAGTCTTCCTATGATGTACTGGGTCGGATAATCCTTCAGAGATATGAACAGGCACAATTTGTGATATTGGAGGGGATCATTTAGATTACTATCCCCAATTTTGGGTGGATGGAAGTTATGAGAAAAATTAGAAATGGGAATTTATGGAGAGAAGAGGAAGAAGAAAATTGGGGATTTGGAGAAGATGAAGATTTTGTGGTGTGGGAATGATGAAGAGAAAAAGGGAGATTTAAATAGAAAGATGTGGAAAGTGAAAGGTTTGAAATGGTGGAAGGTGATTGGTGGAGATAGAAAGGCAAGGATTGAGGAGTGGAATGGTTTTGTTGGAGGAATAAATTAATGGGGAAAATGAAAAGGTGTATTGGGAAATGAAAAATGGGGATGTGTAAAAATAAATGATAGTTGACCTCCTCAATTTGATACACACGAAATTTTCAAGTTAGAATACATAAGTCTATCAAAATTATTATGTCACAAATTGAAAAATCCTTACCAAAAAAAAATCGAATAATCCAACCACAATCCATTAACATATAAATCTCCACTTTTTCCAAATAATACAAATTTTAAACCAAGCATCTTTTCACCAAATTCTCATCATCAATACATTTTATAATGATTTCGCTTCCTACTCTACTTCACGTTAAAATGACTCGAGTAAAAAAACTTTTTGCACATCCGTAACCTAATGGTCATTGGAACACGGCAAAAATAAAAAAGGCTCTCGTCATTCTACGTTACTTTTATTCATAAAAAATAAAATTAAAAATTAAAAATGAAATAAAATAAAATGAAACGAGAAAAATTCTAAATTTTTGAGTCTATAGCTCGACTTCCAAAATCATCACTCCTAAACACTGCCCTTGACTTGCCAGGCTTTCACCCGGCCAGCTTTCACCGAAAAAGTTTGACCGTCCTTTTCTACGAGTGCCCTTCCCTTGGATTTCAGTCCAATGAAAAGACAGTCGAATTGACCATCCAGACAGGCGCCTACTTTTAGATTCGTCTCTGATTTCGATGAGCTTTTGTTACGAACTCTCCTAGTTCGTTTCTTCGCTCTGGTCCTCCTATCCTTAGGTAGGTCTACAGCTTCAATATTGGTAAGGGCCGGCGCAGGCTGAACTGACATATCCCGACTTAGAATAGTAAGGACTTCCTTCTCATCTTTATCATCGACATTATCATCAGCATCCTTTCCTAACCCTTGAATGGCATCAAGCTTCTCCGAACCAACTACTTCTAACACATTCACACTTACCGGCACAGGAAATTTGGATTTGTTATCCCATAACACTCGTAACCCTTGGCGCCAAACAATACTATCTCATGTCCGGTCATCCGTATGAAGGCTCTAAAGCGGTGTTGATAAACGACTACCCAAAATGATTGGGCATTCGGGATGTTCCTCGATTTCCATTACCACTATGTCTATCTTAAACCGTAATTGCCCCACACCAATAATCATGTTGTTCAGTCTCCCAGTCATGATTGTCCTAGTTCCATCCGCTAATCTAACTTGGAGCGGGGTGTTAGTGGGTGTTAAAATGAAATTCCTATCACAAAGGCTTTTAGGAAAGATATTAAGGCTCGAACCGGAATCAATCAAGGCTAAACCTACATGGGTTTGTTCTAGGGTTACTCCAACCATAAAAGCTCCTGGGTCTGCTAACTTTTGCATCAGTCGAGACTCGTCTTTAATCAATATTTCATCTCTAGAACAGATGACAACATGGCTCTTCATAGCTGTGCTACCCTCTGACTCAGATTCTATCTCGGACATGTAATCATCATAATCTAAAGCTGAATCAAAATCCGAAGAGATTTCCTCTGGATTCAAAATAGACATACCTCTTTGCCAATAGGCTTCTTTAGCCTCTCTTGATTTCCTTGCCTCTCGGATTTTCGCTTTCATCTTTTCTATCCTTTCCATGAGCTTTGGTGTTAACGGCTTTTTAGGTGTAGTTTTGGTTCGTAAAACCTTAACTTCTTCTTTGGCTTCAAGAAAATTGGTTGATGACATTTTGCTGATCTTGGGCAGTTTAAGTGAGTGATTTACTTCGAATTATCTGCAATATTTGAAAAACAATAAACAATTAGTAAATTGACAAACAGTATGATTGCTCATACTGTTGTCAAACTTACAACCTACAAACAGGGGGAAACGGAACTCTGGGGAAACAACATTGTATGTAAAATTAAAGCTGGAAGAGGCTCGGTCGACCGAGTGAATATGTTCGGTCGACCGAACGAACATCCTCCCCATTCCTGCTATAATCCTCTCACAGCATACAAGTACAGATAATTCGTCAGAAAAAAAATAAAGAATTCAACTAAAAATAATAAAGAAAGAACGAAGTAGATAAAAATAATTATTTAAACAATCATTGGGCCATTGATTCCCCGGCAACGGCGCCAAAAACTTGATTATGTCCGATCAAAGTTATAAATTTATTTTACTTGACCACCAAATACTAGCAATAGCACTAGATACATCATAGCATAGCGATGGTGAATCAAGGTCGATCCCTCAGGGAATCAATATGTGGACCCTAGGTTTAAATAATTAACTCACCTAATTCGTTATTGAACAACAGTCTAAGACCAACATAAAAGACAAAATAAAATAAACAAACTCAAACCTAAAAGACACACACATAATTAACCTACCAATTACCAACGTTATCGTTTGGACCAAGACAACTTATATAAGATAACCTAACTCATTAACTGTCAATCTGGCTGTATTCATATTTAATTGGCTACGGGAGTCATCCCCTTAACTTGACTTAGCACCGGTTAGGTTACTAGATCAATGTGGTATTGTTACGTGACTTCACCTTTTGGGTATCCATCTCATATAACTCACACGCTCATTATTCTAAGGATGCCGATATTAACCGTACACCTCGCTTAGGCAACATTCCTATGGTTAGGCGCATTTCCTAAACGATCGCTCAAGCCTCGCCCTATTAACAATTACTTGGTAAGTCTCTTGTTAATCTACGATTCACGTATGACTAGGTGTCGACAATTCCCTAATATAAAACTAATCTAGATCTTGCCGAAAGTCCGAAAGATCGTTTCGTGAGCCGAACTAGACGCCTTATATTGGTATTTCCTAATAATACGCTAATGAAAAATCGACGAGCGACGTAGCCGTAGCCATACCTACTGAGAAAGTAAATTCAACTAGGTCAAACCCACCATAAAGACGTGGCAGACTTAACTAACGAAACTAGGGCTCGGTCGACCGAGGATAAGGGCTCGGTCGACCGAACGACTCTGTTCGGTCATCCGGACGAACTCAACCCTAATTACATCCTAGAACCAACCTCTCAGCGTTTCCTCATACAGAACATATTAAACAGCAATTCGTACATCACTTATATAAACTATCATAGATACACATTAATTAAATCAAATAGAGTCATGAATAAATCTAGATTATGACGTAGGTCATGGGATCCTCATTGACAAGGTGTCACCACCTCCTAACGTCATACCCGAGAATCACATCATCTAACTATGTTTAATTAATTCAAACGATAAGAACATAATTGGAAGAATTAATTACTTGAAAATGAAACATGAAGATTAAGGGCTTACATTGTTGCAGCCCTAACTTGCTGAAAAACTCTCAATTTGAAGTGCCCTTTTATCAATGATTAAATCAATGTATGAATGAATGATATAATACTAATGACAATGTGTTTATATAGAGCTCAAAACCGACTTAGAAACCGACTAAGGATCGGATTCCCTAAACCCTAACCGACTTACGTAATACGCTGGACTGTGCTAGGCTTTAAGTCCACTCGGTCGACCGAATAGCTGGGCTCGGTCGACCGAGCCTTCACTTCTCCTGGGCTTTGTCTTCTATCTTCTGATGGGCTCTGCATTGTCCTGGATCTTTAATTCCTTCTCCGCAGTCCGTCCATAATGCTCACTGTATTTATCATACAAAAACATAGTTTGTAATACCAAATAATGCAATAAATCATCGAAATGCATAATAACGAATCGTAACTCGGGGTATATATAAATTAGGCATATTACGACTTATTATCCCTACATTAATGCATTTTCAAACTAGAATCGGGGATAAAGATCATAGAATAACGGATACAATTTGACCGTCATCAATATGTTCCAACGAATAGGTCGGGTGGGCTAGCCCACGTAACCGACAACATTCGGGCATATGATTTATTGTTCCTTAATGTAACATCAAGTCCAAAAACGTGATCAGTAAACCCACCACTTTTTTAAAATATTGAGTGGGAGCGGGAGAGGCGATAGCCGACCCACGGCCTCTATCTTGTTGACACAAGCAACGTGAGAGAATGGTGACGCCTCGTGCGGCCTGGGACCGGCCTCCTAAGGAAGGCCTTCACCGCTATCAAAATTCAAGGCTTGGTCTCCGAAAGGATAGGATTTTGGGTACTGTCGGGTCACCGACCGACCCTAAGCACACACTCGGGTCTTCCTAAAAATGCGAGACAATAGGTCACACTCATAAAAGGTATTTTTGGTAGTACTTGGCTGAAAAGGAAAGGTGATTGACGATCACAAATGAGATGTTCGATTCTCAATCTGATCTTCAATATTAATCGAAACCTCTTTGACCTACCCTAAGGCGGCATTGAGGCATTAGATTAAATCCTTGGAACGGTAGGATAGACTATAAGTACTTAGTTTATGTTCCTAAAATTTATTAGTAGTGTATGATTTGGATTTATTTTTGTCAATTTTATTTACAACTGTTATACATATCTCTCTAGGGTGCTAGACTGCTAGAGTAAAATTGACTAGTAATGACTTCGTTAAAAAGTGGTTAGTAACTAGTACGTTGTACTTATTGATCTTACATGCGATTAATTTTTCGGAAGAGATATTTCTCTTGAGCCATCAAGACTTAAGTGACGTAAATAAGTATGTCACTGCTGTCACTCGTGCAATACGTGAGACAACCGTAGTTAGTTTGAAAGATGATTGGGACGATAAAATTCTTCTAGTGAATTTTAATTGTGTAGTGTCTTCACGAGAAATTTTCAAATAGAAAAATTAGAGAATCATAAATTAAAGTGTCAGCTAGTTAGGACGGTATTTGGAACCGATAAACTAGTGGGAGCTTTTATCTTATGTTTTTCTAATTTATTAGAAAATTAGTCCCACTGGGGTAACGCTTTCATTTAGACATCCATTAGACACAAGTTCACGAGTAGTGTCTACTCAAACTGCTGATCGAACTTCGCTAGTTCAAGACTATTTCCTTTTAAGGAAAGTTAAGAATGGGAAAGAATGTCTATAAGTGTTAATCATCTTAACTAAAGTTTTGAGGCTAAACCGAAAAATTAATTAATAAGAAAGTATAGGATAAGGAAAGTGATTTCGGATCACTAAACCAATAATTAAATAAATCCTTAGCGAGCTTTTTTAAACCGAGAGCTAACTCGAAAAAACCGAATTGAGTCGACTCGCTCACGAGTAGAGCTAAGTTCTTTGGAAGAATAAGGAAAGAGATTTTGCATTAACAATGAATCCTTAACTTTTTTACCGAGTAACTAATGGAAGAACAAGAGAGCTTTGCATTAACGATTAATAGAGTAACAATGGGCGTAATTTCATTTAAAATAGTGGGAGTGATATAAGGAAATGAATTTGGATTCAATCCTTGAATATCACAAAAAAATTTATTTTTCTGTTTACAGATTCGTTGAAACAAATAGATTCACTTTCAACTCGATATATTGTTGCCTCATAGAAATGAATATGACATTTGTAGTACGAATCCGAGACTCGGACTTTTGTTTGATAAAGTCAGAACCACTAAGAAATGCTGAAAAGGTATATGTAACACGTCTTAAACTATTATAGGAAAATGGTTTCCGTATTAAGATAAACGATTCTTCAAAATCTATTAATTAGTGCATATATCCTAGAGATAAGACCTAACGACTGGCTAAGGGTGATTCCTATCTCCCAGTCTCGGAACACTGTCTCAAAGAAACAATGACTAAGCTTCCTTTCTATTAGGAAAGGGTAATAGATCTAAAGAAGTAACGTAGCTTGTTCACAATGACCTTCGGGGTCTAGTGAAAGATACAAGCTAATGGGAGCTTTTGAGTGGTGACATTTTGTCTGATAACTACTCGAAACACGATTTAGTTTATCGAAAGAATACGAGGAGGAGTCTCTGATTTTAACAGAGAATAGAGTATTCCATGCTCAGAAATAGGCTATCGCATAGTCTTGGGACTGATGCTCGGCCTGCCTCCTAGTGGAATGATTCTCACTGAGGAAGAAACCATAGACTTGCCCTATATAGTTACTGATGTGCTACAATACACTGCTAAACTCGATTAAGATAATTGGTTGCAAAATAACGGTTAACATTATTATGTAAACCGAGAAGTCTACCTAGAAGATGCTAGTGAATTTATGGATAAGGAGTGAATTCGGTTCACATCGCTTCCATAAATGTCAGCATTTAGAACTTAATGCTTGAAGGTAGGACTGGAGATTTTGCGTATACGTTCAGATTGTGACTGTTCGTGAAATATCTTAATGTGTCGAGTGAAGGTTGGTTATAAGATTCTTGAGATCAGAAAGTGACGGTTGAACTGTCACAAACCTTCTGATAGAATCTATAACAGCTTTAAACATTGGAGTACGGTTACCCAAAGGTAGTTACTATCTGATTTAATCAGACCACATCCAACATCGCTTGTTGGTGATTACATCGATAAATACTACTACTAGATCGAATATCAATGCACCCAAAACACGGTGGGAGTATGGTTTAACCGTTGACCCATTGTGGTTTTGTGGTTTTGTGGACTTTATAGTCTCTTTGGGGTGATTGATAACCTATGGCTCTTAGTGCAATGTATAGGATTCTCGATCATAGAGGTTGGTTTGAAAGCCTTAACCCTGTGAATGGAGTTTTGGTACTCAGATTCTGTTTCGACCTCTTGTAGAACCACATGAGTGTCTCGTGCCCAAGTGGGAGCAATTGGATCTACACGGAAAAGAGTCAAATGAATAGGAAAGTTTAAACTTTCAACAAGAAAGTCGAGTGGTCTAGGGTGATTCACTTGACAAGTAGAGAGTTAACCAGACCTTGAACTCTCTCACCACTCACTCTTGCAAGATTTCGTTAGAAAGCAGAAAATAAAGGTGATTCCCTGAGACTTTCTTGCCGAAAAACGGAGTCTGGATTCATTCGGAACATAAGGGTCTTGGTTAGAACAAATGGCAGGATGACTGCCGGGGCTTATATCCTTTGTGGATTTAAGAGAACCTCTCGGTCATTTAAAGTCACATGTTTTAAAATATGTGGACTTGACCAGAATATTGATAAGTCTTTCGTAGACTGGATATCAATATTGGTAAAGTAGTAGTATTAGTGTTCATGAATGATAACACTGAAACGGTTGGAAACAACATGTGTGTGCTATCTGAAGTCGGAAACTGACAGGCCAAGATTCTCTGGATGAGAGAATTGGACTATATTCTAAGAATCTGATTCGGTCAGATTCACGAGAATAAGTCATTGGCTATCCCACCTATCTTATTGAATAAGATGATTATGCATATACGTATGCAACATTCATCGAGAGTAGTCCTACCCTACCTCTCAGGAATGAATCTCTAAATCTTCGGATAAAGAGAAAATGGGATAGAGTCTCTCTTGGATAATGGCAAGTCAGGTTATCACAAGTCAATAGTAATCGAATCTTGGATTCGTGCAATAAGTAGCGGTTTAGTACGTCCTCAAGTATCTTTAGAGAAAGATGAGTCATATTCTTGGATATTCAGGTGCAAACTTGAATATGGTTGACTACACTGATTCTGACTTGTAGTCAGATTAAGGATGATCATTAAGTTGATCTCGGGCTCAGTGTTTACTCATAGTGCTTAGAATTTCCTTTTATGGTCTGGGAGTAATTCCACGTCTGATAAGCCGATATCACTTCATTGTGAAAACAGTGAAGAGATAGCTTAGAAGGATCTTCTCAGTCACTAGAAGTCAAAAGCATATTGAGAGAGAGTACCCGCCTGATTAGATGGATCAAATGACGTTTCGATCCTAAAGATCATCTCGAGTCGACAACCTAACTAATCGCGATCTAAGTCGAGTGCTTGAAGGTACGGCATTGATAGATATGTCTCATCGCTTTTAGAGCAAGTGGGAGAGTGTTGTGAATAAGATGAGAAAGGGTGTGCTCTAAAACAATCGTTGCTTGTCATTTCGTGCAAGTGGGAGATTGTTAGGTGTAGTGCCCGAAAGACAATTTGTGTAATTGTTTTTAATAATGGATGACAAAATTTATCTCACCTTAGTTACTTGCTTTGTGCTTGTAAAGTAATACATACGCTTGCAAACCCTAAGTATATATGTATGTAACCACTTAACTCGGTGTATGGATTACACGTGAGGATTGAGTTAGTGGAGATATGCTTAAAGCTGTTAGTCCGTGGTGAACTTAATCGAGTTTAGGGTCTCTTGATTAAAACACCAATAATGCATGAGAACATTTTAGGGTGTGATAGTCTTATCCGGACTGTCGGTGAGAGGGTACATACGTGGGGCATTTATATATGATGGCATTCATATAGATCGACCGATTTAATCTGTATTTCGATATAATTCCGTAATCGAGGAATCTTATTAAATCATTAGATGATCATATATGGATCAACCTTAATCCCGAGGTGATCACGAGGTGCCGCTTGTCCCGGGGTAGTGTTTGATGTGTTAGTTACGGTTCACTTAAATATGTGTTCCAAGCCACTTCTCATTGGCACTATCTCAGGATGAGTGAGTAGTTACGATTTTCACGGACATGGAATCCATTCCTTTCTCTGTGGGAAGTAGAGATAGTCCTTATTTGTTAGCCCTAAGAAAATGATCGATGGGCCCAGTTCATGTTAGACTAATTAGCTACTAGTCGATATGTGAACTAATTGATCACTAGGGGTTAATGGTAAATAAGGATAAGATATTCGAAGTCGGGTTCACGGAGACTTCCCACTCCAGAATGGGACGATCTATGGAGGGTTAATCCGTATGTAGTGATTATATCAATGGACGCTTATTCACTCATGGGTTGAGTATAAGTATACATCTATAATCGGTAGAGTTCGGGCCGGGTTTATGGTGGCGTAATCCCGGAATTAATAATTAATGTACTTATTATGTTCGATGAATAATTAATTATTGAGCTACTCTTGGTTATAGGTCCATGGTCCCCGATGTGGCTTCTGTAATTCGGACTAATAATCTTGTTATTTGGGTCTCAGTGATAATTAATTGGATGGGCTAATTAATTGATATGCATAGATATTATTTAGTTGTGCTAAATAATATAATACACATAAAAGACATTTTATGTGGGCTTAGTGACCTTACAAGTGGCGCCAATATTGATGATAATTAGAGAGAAATTATTTTTCTTGGATAATTATTTGACATGTGATTTATCATTTATTTGTTAAATGATAATTCATGGAATATTAGATAATAATATGATTTATCCTAATTTGTTTGGGATAATCATTTTATTTATCTTTTATTTGGAATAAAGGATTAATGTAATAATTATCTCTTAATTATTTAATCCTTGGAGGACAAGGATTACTCTCCTATATAAAGAGAGTTCTCCCAAGACTTAGAAGATTGGCAAATTTTGACCACTATAGCAAAAAGAGAGAAATAATTACTTTTCTTGTCTTGGGTTTTAGAAGAAGAAAAATTCTAAGTTTTTCTTGGTGTTGCATATCAAGGAGGTTCGTGTATCAAGAAGTGTGTCCACCAACCGCCGTTTGGAGAACACATTGGAAGATCAAGGCTTCTATTCCCGATATTGGTAACATGATCTTAACCCCCTTGTAGTAGTTTAAGTCCTTTAATTATGTATTGTGATGTATAAGTCGTGATCCATCCGCTGCGCGTAGATCTAACTCGTTTAGATCTAAGAACCTGCATCCTTCATGAAGCAGATGGAAGAATCACACTAGCAGAAAGGGAGAGAATCGAAGAAGAGGGATACGGCGGCCTAGGGTTGCAGATCAACGAGAAGAAGCGGCGATGCAAAAGTTTACTGAGGCTCTGATACTATATTGAGAAAGTAGAATTTAGAAATTATGATTTTGTTATTCACAATTGAAAAGAATGAGGAGTTCGGAATTTATACTTTTTACAATTATGTGCTAATAAATAAAGGCTATATATAATTACAACAAATACATAAAACTAATATTCACAAATATACTGAAGCATAGTAGAAACATGTAGCTTCTGCCACTGCTGAGTTTCACTAGGTCGTCTTTTTTTTTTTCAAGAACTCGATTTTCCAACTATTGACCCTCCAACAATTTATTGTGATAACTTAGGCACCATCCAATTTTGTGCTCACCCCATTTTTCATTCCCACATGAAACGCGTCTCCATTGTTCTCACTACATTCGGGACAATATTCTTTCTGGCCGCTTGCGCGTCACACATATCCATGCCAATGATCAACTTGCTAACTCGCTTACAAAGTCATTACCTCGTCCGACGTTTACACAACAGCAACAAGTTGGTCCTACGCCCGCGCCCAACTTGAGTGGTGGTATTAGAATATAAATTAGAAATACTAGTAATATTTTAGTGTTTACACATTCATTGTAGATATTCTCTTGATCTTTCCAAACTTGTGTATATATACACACATGTACATTTTATATTACAGTGAATCAATACAATTCAATACCTTTGATAATTTCATCAAGAGGAAATAAAAAGGTTTAAGAAAGCTGTGTGTGAGGCCAAATGCATGGTCATCATGTAATTCAAAGCATCCAACTCCTTTGTAAAGGAAATTAATGGGTTGTTGGATGTACTGTTATGATGCGGCCGATGGAAATCGGGGTCTAGCCCACACCATTGGAAGGATGAAATGACGAGACTTCATAGATGCTTCACGTAGGTGCGGACTTGGGCATGTATCATGCTCAAGATCCTCTTACTTAATATGATGTCCTTGAGCCTGTGAAAGAGGTAGAGGCTGCTCCTTTAGCCCTTGATACTTGTGTCCGAGAATATTTTCTCTAAATCCCTTGATAATTCCTTCAATTAATTAATTAATTCAGAAATTCTGAAGGCGAGAGATTGAATCGCCCGCGTGCGGATATGGGGATGAAGAAAAAAAACCGTTATGAATTTGGAGTGAGGAAAAACACTAGGAAATGAAATTCTATATTCATTACGATTTTCAACAATTTATTTGTAGTTCACAATGTATAGTTGAATTAGCAAGAACTATACATAGTAGAAACAAAATTATTATCAATTATCAACAAGGAATGAATACATATATCTAGAAGTTTTAATCTGGAAACTTCAATTCGACATTTTTCCATTTTCCTGTCATTGTTGAAATATATGCAGAAGCTTTCCTGTCGATTCCTGGCTCAGCTACCCATCCTCCTCTATCTTCATCACTTGGCCATGATTTATAAGCTTTCATAAAATCATCTTTCGTTTCGTCTCCCGACCTGCTTCGAGGCCTTGCGGGCTTTGATTTGAATATGTTGAAAATTGAGAAAATTGAAGGGTTTTTCTGCTTCTTGTTCCCTGATCCTCCCATTCGATTGAAGGCTAAACCTCTTGATTGTTATTATTAAGAAAATATTATTATTGTTGTTGGTGTGTGTCTAAAGCTAGCTATATTGTTTATTGATTCGAATATAAGTGTGATCGAGGAGATTGTATTTATAATGTTTTGATGGGATGATCCAAGGGTGGAGTTTCTTTGAAATAACAACTCGTCTGAGGATACTGGTAGAAAGTAGAAACTAAGCAATGGAACATGAATCGTGGGCCACTGGTTCCTTGAGTTGACCGAAGTCAAACAAGCGTAAATTACTTTAACCAGTAGGTAGGGGGGCTGCATGCATAAGCAGGCAATAGCTTTAGAATTTTCATATTATAACCCTTCAATGATATTCCATTTGAAAGAAGCTAGCTAAGAATCCGATCGGGGAGCTTTCAAATCTTTGTTTTCTCTCCAATGAATGTGGAGGTGCTTCTTTACCGTCAATATGCGAAACAATAATGTTACGGAAATGGTTATACAAATAGCATTTATGTCCTTATTATGTCTATTCTAATATTATTATATGAGGCTAGTTGTGACGTCTCTGATTCGGATACTAAATCCTTAACCGGAAATTGATTTCTGACATAGATATAACTAAAATTAACCGATTATATACGTAAATCTGACATCATCATCAACAAAGAACAAACGGAAAATGAAAACACAGACTCAAGAAGCTTAAATGATTACTGCAACGATCGACAAGTAAGACAAGCTGCAACTAATACAACATCCCAAAACTGTTACATACACCAATGATTGAAGATCCACTCAATTGTTACAACTCATTCCTTACAACTGTTACCGAATCCTTGTCCCTATTTATTTTCATTCATGGTGAGGTCCGACTCGACATATTGGTTTACGTTGATGATATCATTGTCACCGGGAATAATTCCACTGCACTTAATTAGTTTATTCAGCATATGGCTAACCGTTTTGCCCTCAAGGATCTTTGTCAACTATCCTATTTTTTTAGGAGTGGAAGTCCTTTCCAACGCGGATGGTCTACTTCCCTCCCAGCAATGCTACACCTCCGAGCGCTACACCTCCAAGCTCCTAGGCAAACTTAACTTTCGGGATGCTAATGTTGTTCCCACTCCTTTGCCACATGATATATCCTCATTGTCCTCCAAAATCAGGAACGCCACTTATGGATCCTAAACAATATCGTATGGTTCTTGGGAGTATTCAATACTTATTCATTACACGTTCGGACATTGCCTTCGCCGTCAAAAAACTCTCACAATATATGCACCAACCCACAGATGTTCATTGGTCCCATGTCAAACACATTGTCTTCTACCATTCTAGAACACAAAATTATGGACTTGAACTGTTTCGTCACTTCCTATTCACTCTTCATGCATACTCTGATGCTGATTAGGGTGGAGATAAAGATAACTACGCTCCACTAGAGCCTATATCGTCTATGTTACGCGAAACCCACTCTCCTGATGCTCCAAGAAATAAAACACTATTGCATGTGCCTCTACTGAATCAGAGTAGAGACATGTAGCTTCTGCCACTGCTGAGTTTCACTGGGTCGTCTTTCTGTTTCAAGAACTCGATTTTCCAACTAGTGACCCTCCAACAATTTATTGTGATAACTTAGGCACCACCCAATTTTTTGCTAACCCCGTTTTTCATTCCCACATGAAACACGCCGCCATTGATTCTCACTACATTCGGGACAATATTCTTTCAGGCCGCTTACGTGTCACACATATCCATGCCAATGATCAGCTTGCTGACTCGCTTACAAGTCATTACATCGGCGGACGTTTACACAACAGCGTCCTGCGACCGCGCCCAACTTGTGTGGTGGTATTAGAATATAAATTAGAAATACTACTAATCTTTTAGTCTTTACACATTTATTGTAGATACTGTAACACCCTACTCCCGACCCCTAGGTCTATTGAGGTCATTCTAGGAGCAGGTTGCGAGGCTTTCGCATAAACATCAATAAAATACCATAATTCCGAAATACTGATATAAATTCATCGAAACACTTACAACGTTTCACTAGCTAGTTATATCAAGAATTACAACAAATAGAATCCCAAATTAATTAAAATCCACCACACGAAGCATGTCATCAAATTTTCTAAGGCATATCCACCATGTAGCGATCTTGATAAATATCATTGTTCCAAATTTTCCGATCTCTTATCCTGGGTCAACCGCCTGTACTTATATTTGAAAAGGAAAAAAAAACAAATGGAAAAGAGTCGTCAGCAAAAACGCTGGTATGAGCCATGTGCGATAGTGTTAAAATTTAAAATATATAATTTCAAGAAATCTAGCTTTATGATAATAACAAATAAGCACAATAATAATATACAATGGAAACAAAGGATGTGCCGATCGATCATTATTTGGATTTAAGTCGTGTCATTATTACATTATTACGTTATCATTCCTTGAATTTACGTGGTGATTAATACCATGTCACTTGACATCGACTTGGCCTAGTCGATGAGTCAATACTAACCGATCTCCAACACGTGAACACGACTTTCTACCCCACTCCAACAAGCAAGCTCTTGCCTGACAACTCCGGATAATTGTCAGGGAAAGGATTCAGGCCTTCGCTCAGTGAACCTCCCAAATGGCTCCAGCCAACCCCACTGCCCTCCGAACCATGACACAATCGTCAGCCCTTGCTTTCCCGATCATGCACATGGAACTTTGGGGAATTTGGTACCATTACTCTAGGACTGTCGATGAGTCAAAGTCAAGAGGCCCCGAGACCGATGACAAGCCGTTCTGCGGTGCAGTAACCCTAACTCAACTAGTCGCTTAGAGTTCTGCACTGCACACGCAATGCAATCAAGCAAGCAGGAACAAGTGTTGAATATCATAAACTTTCGTTAAACATGAAATGATCGGGCATACATGTCATGATCAAACCTTATAAAATATATGAAAATAATATTTTAAAGAGCATTAAGACAATGATAAATACGTTGACACCAAAATAATCAGACTGTCGATTAAAATAACATGTGGAAGTAATTATTCTATCGAAAGAAACAAATTGTTGAAAGACAATCTTTGGCTTCTACCGGAATAAAACTCACCACTTATTTATGACACAAAAAAAACAATCAATATCCAATAAGTATTCTTTTGAAAGTAAATTGATAAGAAAACACAATTTTACTTGTATTAGAAAATAAAACTCTTATTTGTTTAATAATAAGACATTTTCTATTACTGAAAATAAGATCTTACAAGTATCAAATTAAAAATAATTTAAGGAACACACATTAATTAGTTTTTATGAAAATACAACTCACCACCGTCCTATACAACCGATTAAGATGCACGGTTGATATACAATCCCAAATGTGAGCACTTTCTCATGTGATGCCGATCATAAAATTTGTCCATCATATGACTCTTTCATGCACCAGCATCGACACAATAGACATCTAATTGCAACCCGCAAAAAGCACAGTCGTATATTTTCCATAAATCTTTCCTTATTAGTGTACATCACATATTGCTTCTTCTGTACGTCTATCCATTACCGTAAAACACAAGCCTTCCTTAAGAATCAGAAGAAGCTAGCCCAGCCACCCCTTCCAGTCTTCCATTAGTTCTGATCGCTAACATTAGTTCGATGGTAAGCCGATGAAGTAGATGAGTATTATGTGATGGTGACTATAGCATGTGTAATAAAACTTTTAAGGTGAAGACATATGGGCTGGTGCGTTGTGGTGAAATGTTGGGGTTTGATGAAGGTCATGACGAGTGGCTATGGCGGAAATGACGAGTGACTTGGACTTGGGCATTATTAGATCCTCTTACTAATATGATGTCCTTGATCCTATGAAAGAGGTAGAGGCTGCTCCTTTAGCCCCTTGATACTTGTGTCCGAGAATATTTTCTCTAAATCCCTTGATAAATTCCTTCAATTAATTGATTAATTCAGAAATTCTGAAGGCGAAGATATTGAGTCGCCCGCACGCGGCTATTGGGAAGAAAAAAAGAACTAGATCAAAGTGAGGAAATACATTAGGCAATGAAATTATATATATCTTCATTAATTACTTAACAATAAAATTTGTAGTTCACAATGTAGTTGAAGGGAAGAACTAAACATAGTAGAAACAAAATTATAAAAGGTAGATATCAATTATAAACAACGAATGAATATCTAGATATTTTAATCTGGAAACTTCAATTCGACATTTTTCCATTTTCCTGTCATTGTTGAAATATATGCAGAAGCTTTCCTGTCGATTCCTGGCTCAGCTACCCATCCTCCCCTATCTTCATCACTTGGCCATGATTTATAAGCTTTCATAATGTCATCTTTCGTTTCTTCTCCCGAAGTCCTGCTTCGAGGCCTTGTGGGCGCCTTCGATTTGAATATGTTGAAAATTGAGAAAAATGAAGGTTTTTTCTGCTTCTTGTCCCCTGATCCTCCCATGTGATTTGATCGCTTAAGTAAACTTCTTGATTATTATTCTTAAGAAGAAGAAAAATTGTCTTTGGTTTATTGGTTCAAATACAAGTGTGATCGAGGAGATTGTATTTATAAAGTTTTAATGGATTGATCCAAGGGTGGAGTTTCTTTGAAATAACAACTCGACTGCATGTAGAAACTAAGCGACGGAACATGCATCCTGGGCCACTGGTTCCTTGCGTTGACCGAAGTCAAACAAGCGTAAATTACTTTAACCAGTAGGTAGGGGGAGGGGGGAGGGGGGAGGGGGGGGGGGGGGGTTGCATGCATATGCAGCTCTTTCGACTGCCATAGCTTTAGAATTTCATATTATTACCCTTCAATGATATTCCATTTGAAAGAAGCTAATAAGAATCCGATGGAGTCGAGATGGAGAAGCTTTTAAAATGCGAACCAATAATGTTACGGAAATGGTTATACAAATAGATGTCCCTATTATGTCTAATCTAATATTATTATATGAACAATGCGGATACAAATCCCTAAATAAACCAATGTACTGGTATATAATTAACATCCCGATTAAAACTAAGTTACATAAATGATTGAAGATCCACTCAACTGTTACAACTCTTTCTTTAAAACTAGAAGGTACAACTATCTCAACATATTACAAAAGAAAAAAGAAAATTCTATATCATTAATACAACAGAATAAAAGAAAGATAAACTTCTGCTGCAACTTCAGGAATCACTTTTGAGCGATCTCGAACTCTGCCTACAACAAAACCACCTTCTCGGGGTGGGGAACAATAATAACGAGGTAAGTACAAACGTTTTTAGTAAAGGGTAGATGCGCCGAATGTAAGAAGGAATATCAACAATAATAATATCACATGTGTTCAGGTAGCTCACTCCCATCTACTAGTCACTAGTAGACATAACCAACTAAGCCATTTATTACACATTAATCCAATGACACTTTGTATGATGAGAATGCACCCTAACTTGACCACGTGGAATAATACCCGCTCCCTCGGTATTTCCTTAAGGAGGGGTAATAGCTAACGTGTGGAATACTACACGCGCCCGTTTGGTATCTGACCATGTGGAGGTGAAATAGTTCCATGAAGCGATGAAAAAACGTGCCTAACCGAAGACCAACATTTTTAGCTATTAGACAAGTCAAGTTTGTATTTAGGTGTTTATTCTATCCACTTAGGTTCATTACACATAAAAGGCTCCTTAATGACTTCTAGACTATAGACCAAACTCTACTTTACACTACCTAGCACTTTGCACAGAAACATTCGCTTCTAATCCAACATCCATGAAGAAGAAAAATCTCATCGGGTAATAATCTGGGCATTTTATCTAGTGATAATTCAATCAAGATTGTTGGACATATTTTAAGTTTTAATGATGAGTACCAGACTAGCTGTTATAGAGCAAAGGCAAAAAGATGTCTAGATTAAATGTATAGGCTTATTAGAGTTTGATCTTTGTATATGTTTGATCAAACAAGCATTGTAAGGAGGTCAGCTGACTTAGCAGACTGTCAGGTCAAGATAAGATTCTTGAGTCGAGTAGACTAGTTTAGGAACTCTTGAAGGCGAAGGGCCGAGGGTTCAAACTCGCCATCAAGGCTAAGGGATCAAACTTAGTATTTAAAGTCAAGGATATGGAATCAGAATTTAGGGAAGTCTGTGATGACCTAAACTGATTACATATAACTTGTGTACAAGGTCTAAGTTCCATATGTTAAGTGATGATAGGAACTTAGTTATAATCAAATTGGTGTAATCTAATTTCACAATAACAAGTTAGATAGAATACAGTCAGCTGAAGTGTTTTATAAACACAGCAAACTTGAAAAAGCTGAGTGACAAGCATTTCAGCAGACCTACACACACAGGAACCTGCTGAATGTAAATTTTGATTTAATCAAATGTTACATTTGAAAATTACAAGGATAGGGATGGATTACAAGCCTTGATATTGTCAACAAATCAATGGCAAAGATTAAAAGAACGTTGGAATGATTCAGAGGATTAACCAATGGACACAAGTCAAAGGGTGGGATGATCGAAATCTGTCAAAAAGTAAATCGACAAAGATTGTCAAGACTATGTACTGAGGGACGTAATGCAAGTCAAGATGGGGACAAATCTAAAACGTCTATGTTTGAATTTCAAACATAAGTTACAAGGATTCTCACCTATAAATAGAAGACCTCTGATACAGAAACAAGGGATGAAAATTGATGAAAAACAACAATCAATCTTGAGCTATCAGATTCTTATCAAGAAATCACCCTGCTGACTTTACTGAACTTAAAGCTACTGATCCAGAAGATTCTTCAAGTGTAACCTGTTGTCAAGTTACATCAAGTATACACACTTGAAGATTCCAAGCTGCTGATCATTTCATCCTGATCAAGCTGCTGAAAGCTGAATCACTTTCTTGATTCAAACTTTCTTTTACAAGAAACCTGCTGAAGACAGTGAAGCATCTTTGGGTGTCAAGGACTGTTGTTTGTGGTGGAGCTGGTGAAGAGGCAATCCTACCCTTCAAGGACCAGTGGAATATTTTGGAGCAGCAATCCTACCTGTTTCAAATATTCAGTTTGTGAAGCCATAGTCATTGGTGAAGGACAGACAACTTAGGGATTTTTGTAACTGCAACCTCAAAGATCTCTAGTGAATTTCCTCCAACATCACAGGAGAAGAGTGGACTGACAGGATTACACCACCTGGAACCACTATAAAATCTGTCTACTTACTTTCTGCATTTATTTCTACATTTAGTATACTGACCATATCAACTTACTGAAACTAGAAACTGAATCACACACTTACACTGCTGAGTATCTAATACTTAGTATCATATTTAAACAACAGGTAATAATGCTTAATTTGAATATATTCCACGGCAACAAATTCAGTAACATCTACTGTCGCCAGACTATCGAGTGGTCACAGACTCATCGAGCGAGCGGTCAAGAAAGCTCATCGACCTTTACGAGCTTGTTAACTCCAAAAGTTTTAAGTGTTAAGTTTATTCACCCCCCTCCTCTAAACTTAACCAAAGCCTTTTCAAGGGACCAACAAAGGTGGAAACAAGTAGAAAAACTAAGAACAAGGGGAAGATTTTTGTGGAGGATTAAGATTGAGCCTGGGATTTTCCCCAAGTTGCCTACGTATCCAAAGTCTGTGTTGGAATTAAGTCTGCCGTAGTTTTTGTGAACGTTTATATAAGAAACTTTTGTGCCCTAGGCCTACATGGGCCGTGTCCATTGTGGACTATATTTTCGTGTCTCACAAGTATTATTATCTTGTGTTTGTCCCTTGATTTTAGGAGATAATTGCGGTATTTAAATGATAAAGATCAGAGTCTTAATTATTTGGGATTCTTTCCATAATTATCCTGATAAACTTGTATTTATCATTATATGCTCTAGCCGACCTGCGGCGAGCAGCCGAGGTCAAGGTGACCGAGCTGTATAGGTCGGCCTCTACTTTGTCCTGACCGACCTACGATGGACTGAGGAACAACCTGGTTAGCTCCCCGCTTAGGGGCAGAGATCGGCCCGTAGGCCTATACTGGGGCTCCTGACCCTTAAAGTTAGGATCTTGAGTCTATTTTCCCTATTATCTAGGCATTGTGTGCATGACACGTGGCACGGTTAAATCCGTCCTCGTCATAAGCCCCCCAGATCTTCCTGAGCTCTTGAGGTCAGGTCAGATCTATTATAGATGATGTTCGGATGCCTTAACCTGACCTTACGGTCCTTACTTGACAGGTGCCAGATTTCTGTTATGACGCTGTTATAATTTTCCCGAGAAACGAGGCATTTATGTTCCACGTCTTTATGAGTGGGACAGATTTCGAAGATGTGTTGAGGGTTTTTTCCACAGGTACTTATACCCCTAGTCATATCAAACGTTGTATTACTTCTTTTAAACACGCTACAGTGCAAGTGACTCAGATCTACCTCAACTCCTTCTTCAATTTTTTTCAAGTAAGTTTCTTATCTTTCCAATCATACTTTCCCTTTTATTACTTTACCTTTAAAGCTTTCTTGAGACCTAATGGCCGAAACTAAATCTATCTTGAAACAAGAAGAGGCAGTTCAACTTTGTAGTAAATATGGGGTAGAACTAGGCATTTATGACCCTCAAGTCCCCACAGCCTCTAATCCTTACTCATCTCGACCTCCGGCCGGGTATTGTACCGTGTACAAAGATCACTTTGACGGAGGTCTCCATCTTCCCTTTTGTCCTACGTGTATGGTTGTGCTCGATTACTATAAGCTTAGCACTGCCCAGATAGCACCTAATGGGATTAGGGGTATAGTAGGCATTGCCATAGTCTGCCGATTAGACAGGGTTATGTTTACCGTTTAGCTTTTCTGAGCCTCTTATCAGGTTAAGACAGTTAAAGACAACCCAGGTTAATACTACTTTTCTCGCCGGACCGGAAAAAAGAAGGGCCCCCAATTCCTGGCAGACAGGCCATCCTCATACAAGGGTTGGAAGAACCAATTATTTTTTGTTCACCATGAGGGGGCTTTGAAACTAAGCCGATGGAACCCCAAAGACCAACCAAGGGATGTTTATCCTGTCATTTCCGATGCCCAAGCATTACAAACCATCCGAAATTCAGGGGTGTATCTAAAATGTTGTCGTCTTCCCGAACAAATGATCGTGGCGGCTCGGCTTGCCGACGCTGGTCCTGACCCATACATCCTGCTTGATTCACCGGCTCAAGCAGGTCATAGGCCTCATAATTGTCATATGCTCGTTTTTGTAAAATAGGACTATTGTTTGATGTTTTTAACAATTTTTCCTTTCTTTTTCGTAGTGGATGCCTTTGAAGATCTTCTCAACTCCGTGAGGAGGATCGATGTCATGAAATCCTACGATCATTCACTCCTTCGAGATATTATTTCCGGAAAATTACATGAATAAGCATACAAGATCAACTTCATAAACATGACAAAAATCCTATCATTGAAAAGATTGTATCTTTAAAACTATATAATCATCGCCGGACTTTTCCTAATCCAAGAAACCAATATTTACTCTCGTAACATATCAAGATTCCAAGATTCAACCATATAATTCATACTTTGACAAGAAAAATAAATAAATAGAAGAAAGGAGAAAAGAGAGAGAAATAAACCCTCAAAGTATTGCATAAAATAATCAAACCTCGAAAAGCTTCTGTTCTTGAATTCTTAAGACCTAAAAATCCTTGTTCTTGGGATGGGAGATGATGATGAAGAGGAGAAGGCAAAAGTCGACTCTCTTGATGAATGAGGCGCTGATGATGAATTTTTCAATTTAAGAATTATTTTAGGATAAATAGGAATTTTCCTTAATTCAAATTGTGTAATTTATCTCCTAAAATAAAATTTCTAGAAAATAGGAAGCAAATAGCGTGTAAATCTTCTTCCTTCCTCAAAATCACGTTGCTTTCAAGATTAATTCACATGGAAAGCTCTCCACCAATCGAACATTTCGCTGGCCTGGCGAGAAAATCTGAATAGTTTCTGCATTTTTTCACACCCTGTTCCATTCTTTCACACTTGGGTGTGATTCTTCATGCCTTCATGACTTTGACTCCTTTTTAGCTCATTTTCACAGCATTTTATGCTCGGATTCATCATATCTACAAAATATCAAAGCCACAAAGATAGCAGTAATCTAGTCCAAAAAGGCAATTTATCATAAGAAAATCATAAAATAGGCATTAAAACAGGCCAAAACGATCCAAGAATAACCACATATGGTGGACTTATCATGGATGCCTTTGAAGATCTTCTGAACTCCGCTGATGAGGAGGGATCGATGCAACCTACAGAGCCTAATGTCTCTTCAGAGACTCAGTTCAGGGGTCATCCCTCTGCCCCTCATTTCCGATATGTGGGAACTCCACCCCCCCCCCCCGGCCTCTCTTCAAGCCCTTGCCGATCAGGAGGATGATGCTACCTTACAGGAACCCACTTCGGATCAGACTCTAATCTTGAGTCCTCTGTGGCTGATGCTTCCTAAGGTGGGACTATTCCTGATGCTCACTTTCTTGAGATCGACCTAGAAGGGAGGTCGAGTAAAAAAATATGGGTCGATTCCACCTAAGATCCTTCCTTGAATCTGGTGGTTCCAGTCGATAAGAGGAGAGGACCTGCCGCAGACGAGCAAGAAGAGCTCTTGACGATGTCCAAGCAGGAACTCGTTGCAGCTGGCCTTCAGGCCATGAAATATGTAAGTATTGCTTTTATGCTTTAGATTTTTCCCATTATGGTATAGCTCTTTCTAACCTGCATTTTCTGTTGGGTGCCCTGGTTGGTCAAGAGCTATATACTCCCCTGACTGAGTCTGGTTCCAATGTGAGTCAGTTGAAGGACAAGATCTCCGATCTGGAGAAGGCGGTTTTTGGCCATAGTAGAGCCTCAAGGCTAACGACAAAGAGATCAAAGAACCGAAGAAACAGTTGAAGGCCCAATCTTCTGAGCTGGAGGCTCTAAAGACTAGCCACGCTGCTGAGCACCAAGTATTCATAGAGAAGGAATCCAGGCTGGATGAGAGCATTAAGAAGATCAAGTCTGAGGTAGCCGATCTAGAGGTTGATGCTTGGTCTTACCCGGATAGGCTCAAAGAAGCTTCTCCCAAGCCATCAAGGAATTCAAGGCTTCTCCGGAGTTTCTTCAAGCTCTGAACCTAGTGTTAGCTCCTGCAGTGCAAGGCAACTATACCATGGGGGTGGATGATGCCAGAGCTCGCTTTCTGGAGCTTTCTATTGCTGCCTTAGCCAACAAAAGGTTCTACAAGCATGGGGCCAACGAAGTGTATTCTACCCGCTTGAAGGAATTTCGAGAAGGGGTAGATATTGTGGCAAAATATTGCCCCAAACCGGTGAAGCCCACCTCCGGTGCTCCTTCTTCTACTCCGGATCCAGCTGATGTTACTCATGACTCATCTTATGACGCTTCTTGATTCTTTTTATTGGACTTGGTCTTGTTTCTTCTTTTTGTTCTTTCTTGAATTTTTGAACAGATTATGTAAGTAAGAACTGTGAAATTATCGCAATTTTCCTTCCATCTTATCGCAATTCTTCTTCCATCTTTGCAATTTCTTGCTTGTTCTCTTCTGATCTAGCTATCCCCCAAGTGTGTTCTTCAATAACTTATGTTTTCTGAATGGCACACTAAGTATAAATTTATCTAACGGGTCTTAAATCCATTACGCTGAATCCGACCCTCGGAGTTTTACTTGTCTGTTTGCAAACTTAATAAAATTATACTGAACCCGACTTGCGGTGTTCAGCTTGTCCGTCCTGCAGACTTAATAAAATTAAACTGAATCCGACCTGCGGAATTCGCTTGTCCGTCCTGCGGAGTTAATAAAATTAAACTGAATCCGACCTGCGGAGTTCAGCTTGTCCGCCATGCGAACTTAATAAAATTAAACTGAATCCGACCTGCGGAGTTCAGCTTGTCCATCCGGCGGAATTAAAAAAATTAAACTGAATCCGACCTGCGGAGTTCAGCTCGTCCGTCCTGCGGACTTAATAAAATTAAATTGAATCCGACCTGTGGATTTCAGCTTGTCCGTCATGTGGACTTAATAAAATTAAACTGAATCCGACCTGTGGAGTTCAGTTGTCCGTCCTGTGGACTTAATAAAATTAAACTGAATCCGACCTATGGAGTTCAGTTTGTCCGTCCTACGGACTTAATAAATTAAATCGAATCCGACTGCGGAATTTTGACTAGACCCGGCCACGGACAAATAAAACACAAAGAATTTTGGAGCCAACAAATAACACAAAGAATGTGATTACAATTTATTCAAAATTATCAATGTTGAGTCTAAAACCTGTCTAGGCGTAAAATTTGCGCAATTTGTTAGCGTTCCAGCTTCTGGGAATGGTTCGGCCGTTGGCGTCTGCTAGTTGGTAGGCACCCGTCCTGTGCACCTTCACCACCTTATAAGGACCTCCCAGTTTGGGTCTAACTTTTCTTGGGGCCCCTGCCGGCTGACTTCATTTTTTCGTAACACTAGGTCACCTGTCCTGAAATACATGTGTTTAACCTTGGAATTGTAGTATTGAGAGAGTTGATATTTACATTTTTCCATTCGGGTGAAAGAAACTTCTCAAGTTTCTTCCAGATCATCTTTTGCATGTCGGAGTTCGCTCTCTTGATCTGTCAGTGATTATAGCTCGGACCTCGGGGAGGGAAGTCCTATCTCAGTCAGGATGTCGGATTCGCAGCCATATGCTAAGGAAAAAGGATTTTCTCATGTTTCCGAGTTCGGCGTAGTCCTATAGGCCCAAAGGATATTAGGTAGATGTTCAACCCGGTTTTCTCCTTCTTCTTCTAGCCTCTTCTTTATCCCTATTTTTATTTTCCTGTTGGTTTGTTCAAATTGCCCATTGGCCTGTGGATATCCTACTAAGGTAAAGTGTTGTGTAATTCCAAGTTCTAGGCACCATGCTCGAACCGTTTGATCCTCGATCTGTGTCCCATCATCATAGATTAATATCTTCCGAATGGACCTACAGACAATATTTTTCAACAAGAACTTTTCAATTGCCTTGGCAGTGATCGTGGTAAGGGGTTCAGCCTCTACCCATTCCGTGAAGTAATCCACAGCTACTACCAGAAACATGTTATTGCCCGGTGCTCGGGGCAAAAGGCCAATAAGATCTACCCCTCACTGGTCGAATGGCCATGGGGATACTATAGGAACCATCGAATGCGATGCTTGGTGAGATATGTTGTCGTGCAGTTGGCATGATTTACATTTCTAGACCCATTCTCGCGCATCTTGTTGCCTAATGGGCCAATAATAGCCGAACAACCAATATTTTCTAGCTAGGGACCGAGGTCACAGGTGGTTCCTGCATATGCCTAGGTGGATTTTGTGAAGGAGATAATCCCCATCTTCTTGCATTGCACATCTGAGCAATGGAGCAATATATGATTTTCGATAAAGTATATCGTTAAATAAAGAATACATGGTTGCTAGGAGCTTTATCTTTCTGGCCTGAGTACGGTCTGTTGGGAGGATTCCTCTTTTCAAGTAGGATACTATGAGATCCATCCAAGTTTCTTTCTGCATTATTGGCTGTAAGGCCTGTTCTTCGTAACTTCTTTCTTGCAGTTGTTCTGCCAACACCTTCTTGTTGGATCTAAAATAGGAAGCTAGTTTCGATAATGCATCAGCCTGCTTATTCTGAGATCGAGAAATTTTCCCTATATGTATATTGTCAAAATCTTTTAACAAGGTCTGAACTACGGCTAAATATTTCTTCATATGCTCCTCTTTTGCCTCATACTCTCCATTGACGTGGTTCACAACCAACTGGGAATCACTGTAAACTTGTAAATTCTTTGCTCCAAGTTCGGCTGCCAATCGTAGCCCGGTAATTAGGGCTTCATATTCTGACTCGTTGTTCATTGCTTGGAAGCTAAAGCTCAATGCATAGGGAAATTCTTCCCCTTTTGGACTAATAAGGAGGAGACCTGCTCAAGATCTTTCTTTACTAGATGCTCCCTCAACATAGAGCATCCACTGCTCATTTTTGCAGCTCGGTTGTTCTTGGTCAGCGTTGATAGCTGCACCCTCTGCTAGGAAGTCGGCTAGAGCTTGAGCTTTAATCGCAGTTCAGGGTCAAAATTCCAGGTCGTACTCGGCCAGCTCCACTACTCATTTTGATAATCTTCCTGATATGTCTGGCCACGCTAAAACCTGTTTTAGGGGTTGGTCACCCTTATAGGTGAGCTTGGAAATAAGGTCTTAGTTTTCTAGAGGCGTGAAACAATGCCAAAGCTATCTTCTCCACATTTGTGTAACGGACTTCGAGACCGTGAAGTGCCTTACTCACATAGAAAATTGGCCGTTGCGCATGGTCTTGCTCCCTAACCAATACGGCACTTATAGCTTCTCCATACACTGATAAGTAGAGAAATGGGTGTCTCCTTCTTTAGGAGAAATCAAGGTTGGTAACTCCATGAGGTAATATTTCAGCTCCTCAAAGGCCTGTTGGCTTTCCTCATTCCACTGGAACGGCGTTGTCTTCTTCAAAATTCTAAAAAAGGGAAGGGCCACTGCGCCGACCTGGACGTAAATCTGTTTAGGGCTGCCATGCGTCCTGTCAGCCTCTGAACCACCTTAATGCTTTTTGGCGGAGGCATAGTCCGTAACGCGTCTATTTTATCAGGTTTGCTTTGATTCCTTCCTTTGAGATCATATACCCTAAGAACCTTCCCGGCCTTACTCTGAATGTGCATTTCTTGGGGTTGAGCTTCATCTTGGTCTGCCTGAGCACCCCGTGGACTTCTTTGACATCCTTTAGGTATTGGTCCAGAGTCCTGCTCTTAATAAGGAGATCATAAACATACACCTTCATACACCTACTAATCCGATCACTGAAAATCTTATTCACTGCTCTCTGGTAGGTTGCTCCAGGGTTCTTTAGGCCAAAGGGCATAGTAATGTAACAGTAGGTCCCGAGCTCCGTTATGAATGAGATTTTCTCAGCGTCATTGGGGTCCATGGCGATCTGATGATATCCTTTGTATGAGTCCAAAAACGCAAATACTTCAAAATTGACTATGGAATCCACAAGTCGATCGATCTTAGGCAGGGGCATAACAATATTTAGGACAAGTCTTGTTGAGGTCGGTGAAATCTACACACATCCTCCAACTACCGTCTGGTTTCTTGACTAATACAGGGTTTTTCAGCCACTCTAGGAAAACTTCCTCTTTGATAATATTCTCTTGAAGCAATTTAGTTACTTTCTTCTGAATCGCGTTCATACGCTCTTGCGCGAAATGCCTCTTCTATTGTTGAATTGGCTTTCTGGTCGGGTCTACGTTCAGCTTGTGAACTGCAATATTAGGGGATAGACCATGCATATCTTCACTTTTCCATGTGAAAAAATCCCTGAATTCTTTGAGTATTCCAATGAGCAGTCCTTTATACGGGTCGGAGATCCAGGCACCGACCGCTACCGTCAGTTCGGGCTGGCCTTCCCAAAGACTCGTGTTTTCCACTTATCCTCTGAGGACCATATTTCTTCATCCTCTGGGAGAAGCTCATCCATAAGAACCTGTTGGGCCATAGCCTCTAGCAGGTAATGGCCATATAACAGTTCATGTCCGCTTCCATGTCCCTTTTGATCTCCACTGGCCCGTCCATGGTGGGAAACTTGAGGCTATTATGAGCTAAAGAGATTGCAGCTCGGAGGTCGATCAAAGCCGGTCGACCCATGATGATGTTATAGGGAGACGGGCATCGGACAACAACATAACTAATCATCAACGTTCTACCCCTCGGCTCCTGGCCGAAGGTTGTGGCTAACTCAATTATTCCCATAGGCAAGATAGGTGGCCCAACGAATCCGAACAACGGCACTAAGACGGGTGTTAGCTCTTGACTTTCTAAACCCATCGACTGGAAAGCACGGTGGTATAGTATATTCACTGCGCTTCTCGTGTCCACACAAACTCTTTTCACCAGGCTCCGATTAACCACGGCTTCAATGACCAATCCTTCATTATTTATTACCAAAGGAAAATGGTCCCATAGACCATATACTACTTCGCCAGAGGACCGTTGCTTTTTACTAAGGGAATCAACAGTCCTTCCGATGTCTTTCCTGAGTCCTCCATAAATTATGTTGATCATGGAGATCCGGATATCCTCTAATGTGCTATATTCATTTTTTCTGTAGTTAACGATTAGAACTTTGTCCTCCTGGAAATTTGGCATCATTGCCTAGCTTTCAGAACCTTAACAGATTACCAGTAGAAGGCCCTCCTTCTAGTTCCAATTGAAGAAGCAAAATCTCATCGGGTAATAATCTGGGCCTTTCATCTAGTTGCAATTCAATCAAGGTGGAAACAAGTAGAACAACTAAGAACTAAAGGAATATTTTTGTGGAGGATTTAGACTGAGCCTGGGATTTTCCTCAAGTTGCCTACGTATCCAAGGCCTGTGTTGGAATCAAGTCTGTCGTAGTTCTTGTGAACGTTTATATATGGAACTTTTGTGCCCTAGGCTTGCATGGGCCATGTCCATTACGGACTCTATTTTCATATCTCCCAAGTATTATTATCCTGTCTTTATCCTTTGATTTGAGGAGATAATCATGGTATTTAAATGATAAAGATCAGAGTCTTAATTGTTTTGGATTCTTTCCATAATTATCCTGATAATCGTGTATTTATCATTATATGCTCTAGCCGACCTGCGGCGAGCAGCCGAGGTCAAGGTGACCGAGCTATACAGGTCGGCCTCTACTTTGTCCTGACCACCCAACGATGGATTGAGGACCAACTTGGTCAGCTCCCCTCTTATGGGCGGAGATCGGCCCGTAGGCCTATACTGGGGCTCCTGGCTCTTAAAGTTAGGATCTTGATTCTATTTGCCCAATTATCTGGGGATTATGTGCCTGACACATGGCACGTTTAAATCCGTCCTCATCAATCCACAAGGCTAAGGAGTAAGGCTTCCAATGATCCCGAGTTTCTCGCCTTAGATGGTCTCCACAAGGTGCTGAGCCAAATCCACCAGAAACCAAACCCTTAACTTTGACACACAACAAGGACGACATTGATCATCAACTCAGCATAATGTAAGGCCAAATGAAATGTGTTCCAATGCTCCCATGTGACACGGTGCAGAGTCAAAGCCACTAAAACACACACATTTCACTTTACAACATTCCGCATAAGGCTTTACACTCAGGCATGCTTGAAAAGAGAAACATTCCATGAACTCTCTGTTCTGATAAGCTTGCGCCCAGCTCATCACAGTCCCGCGGCCATGATCATTTTTGCGTAGAAAATCAGCCAACACACCCGGATCGAATTCCATGGTTTTCTTCACTATTTTAAACACTAAATCTACTCCTAATACATACCAAAATAATATGAATTTACTGTACAACATGCTTGTAACGTTATACCGGATCTAAACACCAATATAACATCAAATTCAAGCCAAAGTGATATGAAATTACTCTAAAACATGCTTGAAATGAAAAACTACATCTAAACACAAAAATAACACATTTAGATTTGGTTGAACACCCCTTTACCTATGATTTCACAAAAAAACTCCAAGAACACCAACTTGAATCTTGAAGAAAATGATGAGATCTAAAACAAATCTTCAAAAGCTCCAAGATCTACGAACTCACTTCGAATCTTCAACCTAAAAACGTAGATCTATGATTACTACACATTTTCAACAACTAATATACAAGAAAACTCAAGAAAGGGTTTAGATCTAGAAAACGGGTTTTCAAAACTTTTACACGATCGAAGTGAAACTTGTATCAAATCGAAGATCTCTTCATGATCACTATTTTGATGTGATTAGTTTGTGATTTCAATGTCTGGATTGATCAGAAAGAGGAAGATTCCCTCTTTTCTTCTTTTTTTCTTTTTCTTTCTTTCTTTCCTCTCTTTATCTCTCTTTCAGCCGCAACATTGTTTGGAAAATGTGAAGTGAAAAGGGTTTTGGAATTAAATGGGTATAAATAGGGGTTCGTACATTCCTCGTTTTGCCCTTTCTAAAAGTTACACCTTTAAGAACCCATAAGTACCCCTAAACATCTATCTTATCTCTTTATATTTTTAAAACTCAAACTACTAAAATTTTCAGGACACACAAAATCACAAAAATATTTTTATACCCTTTATGAAGATACAGGGTTCACATTCTTCCCCCTTAAAGGTTTCGTCATCGTAACTTTCCAGAGCTCGCCCGCTTAAAATAACGTTTGAAACCAACTAGAATTTCAAATCTTAAGCTATAAACTTCAGAACATCCCACGGTCCATCCCTAAGGTTCCATTTGGATCCAATCTTAAGTACTACTCAATCTTAGTTGAGAACATTTCAAGCTTAGTGCCACACTCCTTCTTGTTTGTGACAGGTTCTAAGATCCAGATTAATCTTTCCTTTGTCAAACACCTTTTCTTACTTCTAGATACTCTTAAGCCAACATCACAATTCAACTTAGTTTGCACTATCCCTTTACCAGACATTAATGGCTCATTCTTTCTATATTTCACATCTTACTTTAACCTCCTCAAAAACAACAACTCTATATTACAACACACAAGAAAGATCAGCTTTTCAAGCCTACTAGGGTCTTCCTCAAACTAGCCCACCATCAAGAAATTTTCATACCTAAGAACAAAACACCTTAGTCATATACAAATCACCTTACACCTAAAGAGATATTTTCTGACTTAATATCACTTGGCACTTGGCACTTGGCACTTGGCACCAACAAAATTGTTAAACACGCCTCAAACCTCTTAGATCATCAATACTATACCCCGGTTCAAAACTTTGACGAATCTATCCATTATTCAGTCTAAGATTAATGCTTAAGCATGTCCTCTAGGAATTATTCCATTAACCGATCTATTTCCAAACACTGATACTCATCTAACTAGGAAAATGACACTTACAAACGGACTTAAAAGGTCTTTTCTGAAACTAAGGGCAGCTTCAGGTAGCAAGTCCAAACTCCAAAGGAAAACAGAACACTTGCGTGACAACACTGAAGAATAGGGTTTTGAAAGAGATTCTGGAAGAAAACTTGAAATCAAATGTAGATCTCAAAATCCTCAAAGATTTAAGGAAAACTTTTTCCATAAATCAAAACATAGAGCTTTGAAGGAAACATCATCAAATAACAGGAAGAAACATCATCCACACACTACTTGAAGTAGGAACCGGAAAAAAGATAACATATTTACCGAGCTTGAAAGCATTCAAATCAAAAGAAAGAAATGACACTTGATCTTGAATAAAAGGCAACACCGAAACAACCTTTTAATGAATTGGGTTTAAGATAGCCAATTCTGGCATGATTAAAAACAAGGATTGTTTAACCACATGAAATTGAAAGGTGAAAATTTGAGCACAAGTGTAGTAAACCAACTGGGAAAGGTAAAAAAAGAGTATAAAAACCTTACAACAAATAATATGTCTTAGTTGAAACCAAGAAAAGATGAACCCTGAGTAAGGTGCATGACGCTCCTGAACGTTAAACAGAAGGTCCCCGGACTAGGTAGAGCTTCCTTACTCTGAAAAGATTAGGTGGTTGATTGGCACATCAACAGGAACTTGTGCAATTAGCACTCGAGAAGAGAATGGTTTCAAAGTTGGTTCAGAATTGAAAGATGGGCCATGGAATCAAAATGCTAAAGATGAGTATCAAAATTTAGAAAACACCTTGAAGGTGAGATTCTTTTAAAGTAGTGGCATTTTGTAAGACAAGGTGGTTTCCGAAGAACTCTTGTCGGCTTGAAAGAAAATGTAAGAACATTTACAGGAGTATCTGGAGATTAAAACCAAAATAGAAGATGTCAAACACCGAATTTAAGAACATCCAAAATAGAGAAAAAGAACGCTTGGATTTAAAAACGATCAGTTTGAAATTTTAGTTATTGATTAGATCGGCAAAAGATTTTCAAATCACAAGAGTCCTGGAAAAATGATTGTTTAACGGCAGTGGTTAAAAAGGAAAAGTTGAGCACCCCAAGTAGGTAGAACAACTTGAGGGAAACAAAAAGAGAAGGATAAAAGTTTTTTTTACAATGAAAGGGCTCTTCGGGTTACAAGAATAACAATTAGTCTTGAAGTGATGCAAAAGAAGTTACTAAAAATCTTTATGTGGATACAAATTAAAAGTCAAGCCCTTAGAAGAAGGTTTTGAAACGAAGAAGACCCGCGATTAAATAAAATAAAACAAAGAAAACCATAGAAAGGTCTGGTGAGATCTGATTTAAAAGTTAACAAATAGTTAGGCTAAGTATTAGTGCTAAAAACTATGCCATAGCCTAGATCGGAGTATGGAATACTCGCTTCACTGGTCATATAGAGATTCCTCGAAATATTTAGATAATCTTTTCGGCGTTTCAAGTAGTCACTGGACAAAAAGTCGACCATTCAAAACTCCCACTAGTTTGTATTCTTTTCTCAAGACCCCAAAGGTCAATATGAACAAGCTATATACTTCTTCAGCTCTATTACCCTTTCCTAATTGAAAGGTTACTTAGTCATTTTTCCTTGAAGACAGGGTTCTTAAACTGGGAGATAGGAATCACCCTTAGCCAGTGTTCTAATCATGTCTTTAGGAAATATGTACTAATAAATAGTTGCCAAAGAATTTTTTATCTTAATAAGGAAACCATTTGCCTTAATAGTTTATAATGTGTTACTTATACCTTTCGGAAGGTTCATCTGCTGGCTTGGCACACTTTAATGAGAATTTTGTCCATTTGAAGCTGAACGGGACATAGGAATGATGGACTAAGTTTAGAGTAAACTTCATGCTTGGGCGAGGGCTTAAGGGTAGGAATGTATCAATAGAGGTAGTTCTAGACTGTCTAGGGCTGTTGTCCTGGCGAGGTTGAGTAGCCGACAGACAATCGGGATTGCAGGATGCCCTTCGATCATTCGGGAGAGGTGGGACAGTGCGAGGTGGGTAGTTTATCTGAGGCAGATGATAGCAAAATACTTAACCGCTAACTTTCACCGACAGAGTATCGGGTCAACGGGAGTATAGTGGTCACAAGGTCGAATCCACAGGGAGTAATGTCTAAGTACCAAAGCTGACGTGTAACTTAGTTCAGGCCAAAATAACTGTGGAAGATATTATGCTAATGCAGAAATAAAGGTTAAACTACCGGTTTTACTTCTAGTTATTAAAGGGTATAGCCGAACTATGATCCCATGAGCTGCTTTTACCCTTAAGGAAAGACTTGACAGGGAGTGTGTCTTAACCAACCTACCTATCCTATGTAGTTTAACGGCATCCACGGGTGCCAACTCCTAATTCTAGTGATTAGACTGAACAACTCGATCTAACCACCCTATGCGAAGCTAACCGACTCTCTCTTTAGAAAACCGATTACCCTAACATGATTAAGTTTTAGAGCTGCTCAAACAACGATGAAAAACCTTTGTATTGAAAAAGGTCCTAACAACTAGGCCGAATCTACGCAACGATCCTAAAACCCCTTTTCCCACATCTCACCGCAAAATACATCTATAAGTTCGATGTGTGTGACAGTGAACTAGGTGATCAAACTAATTCAAAGACATTATAATAAGTTTTAGGACGTGGATTAATCGTTCAAACATGATATTACGCACTACACGACTCCCACATCCGATCGGAAAAAGTATGAAGAAATAATCCACCAAAAGTCGAATCTTTGGAACTTGAAACGGAATCTAATCTATAAAGAGTGTTTAGAATCAAAGGATGTTATCTATGGAATCAAAGGATCAAAGGATGATCAACCTACACTAAAACCACACAAAAATCGCCCTAAATATGTCAAAAGTCGGCAGAATATCCTAAGGGGCTGGACGAGCTGCGTATTTATAGTGTAGGGTTGAAATCTGCAGCTGTCGGTGCTGAACGAGCATTTGCTCCAAGGTGGACACTCGTCTGCCTGGAGATCTGATTCTTAATTAGGGTTTCTCCTTCCATGAACGAGTGTCTGGCCTGCCTTGAATGCTAGTTTGTCTTATACGAGCTTTCTTGATTCGGGCTGAACCCATCCAAACGCTAGTTTGGGGGTGATTTGAACTCTCGTCCGTCTGAAAATCTAACTTTCAGTATCAAGTGCTGATTCTGTGAACGCCCTTTTGAACTCTCCAAATGCCAGTTTGGCATGAGCTTGATTCAAACGCCATTTTGGGTAGAGCAAACGCCAGTTTGCCTTGATTTCACTCCAAACTTGATTTTTTCTTCACTTTTATGCTACCTTTATGCCACGATCATGTTTCTCATTCCAAAACAATGCCTTCCGGGTCCTCGAGTCACCTAAGTCCTGCAATAACATGTATGAACGAACACCACGCGTAATTCCGCAAGACAAAAGTGCTAAATATCGTTAAAAATACGGAGTTTACTATCGATGTGATAGTTTAACTCCCCGTGCGTATAACTCTCGATATTACTCTTAAACAGGTCTAGAACTACCCAAAACATGCCAATAAAGTGATAAACGGGGGTTAAACTGCACACCAAAGTACAGTAAAGTTGACTCTCATCAACCACCCCACACTTAGCCTTTGCTCGTCCTCGAGTAAATTATGCGCTTTAAAACAGACCTAGGATCAACTTTACGCAACATGCATAGTACTCACGACATCAAGGTAAAAGTAAAATAGGCACTGAATGTGAGCCACTTGACTCTATCTTGTCACGAAAACAAAGTGTGTGCGTGATAAAAACAGAGGGCTACACTCAAAATGATTACCGGCTTTGAATACCAGCCAAATGACTACAAACAACTTATACCGGGATAGAATCTCCACTAATCGAGGCAACCGAGGCTAAATACGGTCAAGTAGGACTTGAAGGGTTATAATGTAGAGCTTGGGACAGGATTAACCGAAAGGAAAATTTGGGACTGGAGAAAAGAAAATACAAGTGAACCTAATCATCTCATTTACTTTCTATTTGAAAACATACTAAACCAAACTCCTTCGATCTTTTTATACTCATTAATAAATAACTCCAATCTCAACACCATACTTTTATTCATTCAAAACACTCCTTCTTTGACTTCTTTTTCTTGAACTTTATTCAAACTTTATTTTCATTTCCTTTTGACATTTTTCTTTTCAACTTTTTCTTCTTCTTTTTTTCCTTTTGCAAAATTTTTCTAATTCTCCCGAACCAACGAGCCTTACAATAGATTTCTCGAACTCCTCCCCTTCATTACATTAGCTCGTACTAACCAACTCCTCTTGAAATACGCTCCATCTCCTACCCCACACTTGATTCAGAAAGTGTGTCTAAAGTAACCACCAAGTCCACTCATAGGGTGATCAAAAGAAACGTGACCAATAATATAGCTCAGGGTTAGGGTAATACAGGCTAAGTAACCAAAAAAGGCTCATTGTCGGACGGTGGTCAGACCATCCTATCAAGGCATAGAGGGGATACGAGGGAAAAATATCGGGATTTTGGCTTATTTGGCTCTAGTCGGGTCAAAGAAGCGCCATGACTCTCATCCCATATCCGGCCTAGGTAAACCTCTCTATTTCGCCTCGAAACTAGTGGTATAAGTGTGTATAGCAACCAAACTAAGTATAACCAAGGTTCTACGTGCACTAAAAGGGTTCGTATCGTAATAAAATAAAATCACCCTGCACACATTACTTGACTACTAAGACATATACCAACTCCATCGTGAGAAACAAGCATATACCGTGGTGTCAAACCGTGAAAAGTGTTAAAATTTTAAGCCACGAATTGACTCGAAACCGAACATTAACTAAGCATATCACAATTACCGGCACATTTATTAATCGAAACCATAAAAAGCTAAGACGTATCCACCCCCCACCCCCCACTTCGAATAAAGCAATGTCCTCTGTGCGTGAATGAGATAGAAAAGAAAGACTTAGCTTGTGAACCCGGCAAAAAGGCGCTATTGAACCCCGTAACAGCCACGTGTAAGCGCCACCCGAATCCCTATATCCAAGTAAACAGAAACAACGCAAAGCATGCACGGGACATGGTCCTCGTGCCAAAATATAGAATAGGGATACGGGGGTATAACAGTAATAAGGTCCTGTCATGTCAGAAAACTCGACACGCAAAATGGAACGCACAAAATGGATCGCTATAGATGGATAAATAACCCCTACGGGTAAAACACAGAACATCTAAGCATAATAGAAAGGCCATAGAGGCACAAAATCATATAAAACATCAACGAGAGTAGGCATACATCATCAAAGGAGAGTACAAGTAGCGTATACTCAAAACCCCTAGATCACCTTTTATACCAAACGGTCTTATTATGGCGGGGTTGCCTCCCCCCAAGCGCCATTGTTTTACGTCGTTGGCTCGACCGGGTGACTCCAAACGGACTCAAACCACAAACGAATCAAAGAAACAATTCAAGCATTTCAATTCAGACAAGTATCAAGATTCATCAACCAAAATCCAAGCTCAAGAAGACCAATAGTTTACGAAAATAGAACAATGCAAGAACCATAGAAATTGAATTCACTAGAAACTTACCTCTCTTGGCTCTCGATACTACCTCCTCCCAACCGGAGAATCTTCTTTTGTTTGCCTTTCGATCCTTCTTCTTTTTAAAATCTGCATCAGGCGGATGTGATCTCTTTCTCACACCTCTTTGAGCCACATGCACCAATGGTGGTAAAAACTCGATCTCATAGAACTTATCATCACAAGGTGGACGAGTGAAGTAATCCGGGACGGACGTATCAGGGATCACTAGGCCATCCGGTGGCTTAAATATATGTGGCTGATCAACTTGCTCTTGATCCATAGGTGAGCTTGACGGTAGAGTGAGCGATCCCAACTTCTCCTTAGTCTCGATCTCCACAAGATCGACGACCACAATCGAATCCACCGCACACTCTTTCAAGTCGTCATTTTGTACATCCTCGGACAGCGGTTTACTTGATAAAAGTTGCACCTCTTCCATCTCCAAATCTTGTAGTTCCTCTTCATCCCAAAATGTTTCAATACCAAAGAATTCGTGCTCACTCATAACGATGGTCGGTACAAACGCACATCTCACCACGGTATCGTCATTTTTCATCTCAGGGGGTGGATGTGTAGTAGGTAGAAAGTGAAACATGCCATCCTCAAATTTCGTAATAGGAGGAGACAGTAATATGGGTGATCCCAACTCAATCTCTTCCTCTGGCACCTCATCATAGTAAACTAGATCCTCAATCTCACTCCCCACTTCAACTTCTTCAGTGCCAACCTCAGCAGCCCTAACCACCTCTATTGCATATGCCTGCTCTTTCTGCTCAGGCCTCATCATGTCAATCAACTGCCCCGCCCGGTCTTGAAGGTTGCTTAAGGTGGAGTCAGTACTTATCTTGAACTCCTGCATGTCCCGCAGTTGCTCTTGCATGCTCTTGTTTATTCGCTCTAGTAGCTCCATTTGAATGTCGATGAAGCTCTCTTGTGGCACGGGAGCAAACTGATCATTATGACTTTGATTCATCGGAGGTGGGTAGCAGGCTTCTTGCCAAGATGGATACTGATCAAACGGATGAATCGGTGCAAAGTTGTCAACATGCCAAGCGTGAGAACCAAAATCATGATAAGCACATGGGTTCCGATAACCCTCATAATGTTGTAGCTCATCACTTGAATAACCATAATTCTGATCCTGGTATGCACTAGGGCATTGATAAGCCCAAGAACCCTGGTTACTCTGTTGTTGATACTGAGGCTGAGGCACATACTATTGTTGATAATATTGTTCAGCTGCCTGTGGTTGGTAGGGGAATTGTTGTTTAGGTGAGTAGTATTGATTGGAAAATCCATCTGTTTAGGCTCAAACTGCAAGATCTTAGAAAACACCAACAACACATTCACGGTATCTCGTCACTACCACCACAACAATAGGTAGTGTGACTCTTCAGCTGTAAAAGAGGAAACAACAAGAAAACGAAATAAAAACGACCTAAGCCCAAGCTTTCGGTCAACTTAAAATATATTAGACGTTACTCCCTGGCAACGGCGCCAAAATTCTTGATAGCAAAATACTTAACCGCTAACTTTCACCAACAGAGTATCGGGTCAACGGGAGTATAGTGGTCACAAGGTCGAATCCACAGGGAGTAATGTCTAAGTACCAAAGCTGACGTGTAACTTAGTTCAGGCCAAATAACTGTGGAAGATATTATGCTAATGCAGAAATAAAGGTTAAACTACCGGTTTTACTTCTAGTTATTAAAGGGTATAGCCGAACTATGATCCCACGAGCTACTTTTACCCCTAAAGAAAGACTTGACAGGGAGCGTGTCTTAACCAACCTACCTATCCTATGTAGTTTAACGACATCCATGGGTGCCGACTCCAAATTCAAGTGATTAGACTGAACAACTCGATCTAACCACCCTATGCGAAGCTAACCGACTCTCCCTTTAGAAAACCGATTACCCTAACATGATTAAGTTTTAGAGCTGCTCGAACAACGATGACAAACCTCTGTATTGGAAACGGTCCTAACAACTAGGCCGAATCTACTCAACAATCCTAAAACCCCTTTTCCCACATCTCACAGCAAAATACATCTATAAGTTCGATGTGTGTGACAGTGAACTAGGTGCTCAAACTAATTCAAATACGTTATAATAAGTTTTAGGATTTGTATTAATAGTTCAAACATGATATTACGCACTACACGACTCCCAATCTCATCCCCCTTAGGGTTTTCGCTCGCTTTCACATAATTCGACTACACATGCAATTAGCTACTCATGATTATGCTAATAAACGAAATAAGAATTGAAATCATGCTAGAAATAATAAAAGAGAATAAATTCATTACCATATAATTGAGGCAAAATCCGATCTGAAAAAGGATGAAGAAATAATCCACCAAAAGTCGAATCTTTGGAACTTGAAACGGAAATCTAATCTATCAAGAGTGTTTAGAATCAAAGGATGTTATCTATGGAATCAAAGGATCAAAGGATGATCAACCTACACTAAAACCGCACCAAAATCGCCTTAAATATGTCTAAAGTCGGCAGAATATCCCAAGGGGCTAGACGAGCTGAGTATTTATAGTGTAGGGTTGAAATCTGCTGCTGTCGGTGCCGAACGAGCGTTTTCTCCAAGGTGGACGCTCGTCTGCCTGGAGATCTGGTTCTTGATTAGGGTTTCTCCTTCCATGAATAAGCGTCTGGCATGCCTTGAATGCTAGTTTGTCTTATACGAGCTTTCTTGATTCGGGTGAACCCATCCAAACGCTGGTTTGGGAGTGATTTGAACTCTCGTCCATCTAAAAATCTAACTTTCAGTATAAAGTGCTGATTCTGTGAACGCCCGCTTGAACTCTCCAAACGCCAGTTTGGCATGAGCTTGATTCAAACGCCAGTTTGGGTAGAGCAAACGCCAAACGCCTTGATTTCACTCCAAACTTGATTTTTCCTTCACTTTTATGCTACCTTCATTCCACGATCATGTTTATCATTCCAGAACATCGCCTTCCGGGTCCTTGTTCGGTAAAAACGAGTTTTACAATTTATAAACCCTAACTACCATGCAAAACTAACTCCTAACCGGCCGGATACCGGGTAATTGATAGTAGAGCGAAGTGAGTAAGGGGTCGATCCACAGGGAATTGGGATGTTGAATCTAATTTCACTAATTCCTTTCAATTGTTACTTAGGAAAACGAATAAACGAAAGAACAAATAAAATAAACGAAAGAGCAATTAAAATAAATCTAACCTACGAAATAAAATAACACAACCTAAACTAAACTAAAGATACATGGGATCAAGCGATTGCACAAACCAAGTGATTTCAATCTAGTTCATCTCATGATTTTAATTCAAATTGTGGTTTCACCTTTACACGAGATACAAATCCCTAATTCCTTAGTGAATTTAATCTCAAGCTATGGATTCCTAATTCCTTAGTGAGTCCAATTTATCAATCTCTCATCTTCCGAATGTTGAGATCGATTTACCAAACAAAACTCGGTGTAGATTCAGGTTAACTTCCGTATTTTAGAACCTAACAACCTAGAAATCTAACCAATTAATTTGTCACATAATTAATGATTAAAGATCCTATCTTTCTATGGTGATCTAGTCTACGCAACTTCCGTATGTTGTAAACATCAATAGCAAACTGATCCCCGATTCAATTCACACATAGCATCATAATCATAAAAAGATACAAAATAAATTAAAGATCATGGAAATAAACTAGAGATTGAATAAATTAAAAAGAGATTAAACTCACAAGGTTTGGTACATGGATGAACTCATGAATCGAAAACGGAAAAAAACTACATCTAATCTAACCCGGATCACCCGAGCACAAGGCTCGGGTGACCGGCCTTGAAGCCTCAGAAAGCTGCTGCTTTGCTGCTCTAAGAATATGCGGCTGAATGTTCAAAAGTTGTCCTTAGGGTTGAGATGCATGCATATATTTATAGGGATATATGTCGGCTGGGAGAATTATTTAGGAATATGCGGCTATCAATAAAAGTCCTAAGTCGGCTGAAGTAATTAGGATCCGGACGCTCGTTTGCATAGAGTCTGAACTCAAACTTCTAAAATTCATATCTTGAGTTGTAGACCTCCAAAAATTATGATCCATATGTCATAAAAAAGCTCTCGGAAAACTCTACAACTTTCATTAAGGACTCTTCTTCAGAAAACGCCTTTTTGACTAGCCCGTCGTATTACGAGTCGTTTTCGGGATTTTCCACTTACCCAAATTGATTACCCACTTGACCACCATTTGAGTTGTAGAAGTCCGATTGACGTAATTCAAAGTGCGTTGGAAAGCTCTTTCAAAGATCTACAATTTTCATGAAGAAGACCTCCCCTGAAAATGCCTCTAAGCTGGGTCAAATCTCCGTCGAAAATATGTAACGATTTAAGTACTTAGGAAAATTTGCTCCGTTGAACTCGTAAACTTGTGGCATCTTCTTCTAACCCTCTAAACACCTCTTTTAGACCGAAGATATGCATCTACAAGATATCCAAAATATTGCAAAGTGTAACAACATCCAAATAAACATAAAACCAACGATAAAAACACATAAATCAGCCACTTTTGCAATTTATTATCTTTAAACATCATTTGCTCAGTTTATCCTTTTGGCGAGTGATTTTCTATAAATTTCACTAAAACACGGGAGATAATATTACGAAACAACTCGATAAAAACCATAAAATTAGTCGTAAACAGTCCTCGAGTCACCTAAGTCTTGCAATAACATTTACGAACGAACACCACGCGTAATTCCGCAAGACAAAAGTGCTCGGAAAAAGCTAAATATCGTTAAAAAGGCAGATTTTACTATCGATGTGACAGTATAACTCCCCGTGCATATAAATCTCGATATTACTCTTAAACAGGTCTAGAACTACTCAAAACATGCCAATAAAGTGATAAACAAGGGTTAAACTGCATACCAAAGTACAGTAAAGTTGACTCCCATCAGCAGATGACTCCTAAAGAGTAAGCTCTCCCATTAAAAAACAGGCGGATTTCTACCCATCCGAAGGCTGAACTGGATTACTATACAAACAATGTGACCATTTGCAGATTCTGCCTCGCTGAGTGGTTTTTTATCAAGTCTTCTATCCTCAATGCCTATCCTCAAAGGAAAATGGTAGGCCGAAGTCAGAAACCGATTCTTGCCTATACGAGTGTAGCCGTATCTCTGAGTATTCTTTGTTGAAGATGGGAGCAGATAGGTGGAAGGCGAATACGTAGGTGCAAAGTGTCCGGCTACCATAAAGCTTCGGCATGAAAGAAGAAAGGTGGCTCTGAATGAGCTAAGGAGCGAAGCCACTCATCAGAGGGTAAGGTTTGACAGCATCAAGAAGATTCAAAGACTTGATCCTAGCCACTGATGGAGACAATATGGGACCTCATGCTCTGCCGGAAGATCCACTTCTAATGATCATGTATCAGTATCAATGGTTGGACAATTGACAGCAATAGTTGGGACAGTGGAAATGCAATCTAAATCTTAATCTGTCGAATCCACTTAACAATAGAGGTCCATAGTATATTCATAGTGGTTTGACTTTATCAAATAAAGTCCGAGTCTCAGAATCATGTTACAAATGTCATATTCACTTTCTTTAAGGCAACATGTTATCAAAGCAAAAGTGAATCCATTTGTTCCTACGAATCTAAAACAGAAATTCTATTTATGTGATATTTAAGGATTAGAATATGATCTCGTATCAAAAATTTGTTTCCTTATATCACTCCCGCTCTCTTTGTTGAATTAATTGCCCGTTGTCTACTCTTTGATCGTGAATGCATAGTTATATTGTTCTAAAAAAATAACTTAACTCCTGAGCCATATATCCTGTTAAGAAGTCTTTAAGGATTCATAGATTAGTAAACCAAATTTCTTTCCTTATCCTATACTTTCTTTTATCAATATTTCGGTTTAGCATTTAACTTGTTTAGTTTTTAGATGACTTACACTTGGTGACATGCTTTCCCATTATTGACTTTCCTTAAAAGGAAATGGTCTAGAACTAGCAATTCATTTGAGTAGCCACTACTCTGAACTATGGGATGTCTAGTGAGATTGATACCAAATCATTCTCGTCATCTTTGAACTAATTTTGTTTGTCTCTCGTTCAACACGAGTGGAAGTAGTGACATGCTTACCAATGTCATTTAAGTTTGAAGGCTTTAAAGGAGAAACCTCTACCGAAATTATAATTTGCATTCTTGTTTAAAGAGTTCAACTTTCTTGTTACTATTCCACTTTTCCGAAGTCATTATTAGTCAATTTTATTTTTTAGCAGTATAGGTAACTTGAAATGACATGTAGTCGTAAATAATAATGACAGAAATATAAAAAAAAATCATACACCACAACGAATAATAATTTTAGGAATTATAAATGTGATGTCATGCATGCAGTTTATTCTACAATTCCAAGGATTTAATCTCACACCTATAGCGTCGCCATAGGGTAGGTCAAAAAGGTGAAGATTAAATTGAGACAATCTCTCTCAACAATGAAATTATTAAGAATCAAACATTTTGTTTAATTATTGATAACCTTCCTTTTTCAGCCAAGATATTTCCAAAAATATCCTTGTGAGTGTAACCTACTGTTTAAGATTTTAAAATACGCCCCGAGTACGCCGTTGTAGGGTAGGTCAGTGACCCGACGAGTACTCAATTCTTATCCTTTCGGAGATCAAGGCTTGAATTTTGATAACGGTGAAGGTCATCCATGGGGGGGCCAAAATCAAAGCGGTATGCCGGCACGAGGTATCACCATTCTCTCATGATGCATGTGTCAACAGTATAGGCCGTGGGCTCGGTGTCACCTTCCTCACTCTCACTCGTTATTTTGAAAAATGGGTAGTTTTATTAGGATTTTTAAATTTTCTTAATAATACAAAATACAACAAATCATGAATATTTAATTAAACCTTCCACTAGTTTATCGGTTCTAAATACTGTCTAACTTGTGTCGATATACTCGTGATTTTCCAATTTTTCGGATTCATTAAAATTCCTAGTGTAGGCACTACCCAACTAAAATTCACCAATAATTTTATTAATCCTAATTTGTCATGATAAAAACTTAGGATCTTAGAATTTTCTAATAATCTGAAAACAATAAATCATGAGAAATAATAACCAACTTATCGGTTCCAAATACCGTCTAGCTTGTGTCAATCTATTCATGATTTTCCAAATTTTTTGGATCATTAAAATTATTTTTATGTAACCAATACATAATTAAATTCCCAAAAATTTTAAGATCCTAAAATTTAAATTTACCCAGTAAATTATATTATTATCATGTGAGTTTTATATCCAAATAAAATTCCTTTGGCTCAATTAACATAATTATTTATACAAATTAATCTAAATTAATTACGTCATACCAGGGACGGACCCAATGTGTAATGGGTAGGGGCCAGTGCCCCCATTGAGATCTGAAAATTGACGTATTTTTGTAGGTAAAAAATGTAAAAACACTATTGATGCTCCCACTCGCCTTTTGAATTTGTTCCGGTGCCCCCACTGAGATTTTTTTCTGGATCCGTCACTGCATCATACACTAATTAATGCCAAAAATTAATTATCTAAATGTATGCATGACTATGAGTGGAATTCATAAATTATGATGCATGCCGTGTTATGGCATGGTTATATCACTTAAATAATCAACCAAGAATATAAATGCGAAAAAATAAACACTGAGATTGATGGTTGGTACCCCAATATTTAATATATTACATAAAACAAGTCTTAACACAATATAATGGGTCAACTAATTTTCTAATAATAGAAAATAGCTTTTGAATGGTCAAGTAATCTTCTGCTAGCCGGTGGTGGCCATGAGCAAAGGTAGATAAGGCATGGGCCTTGGGCCCCAAAATTTTTCAACCTTATGTACTAGTTTTAAAATTTTAAAAAAAACTTTTTTAAACACATTTTAAATCGGTCAATAAAATCTACTTACACAAAGCCCAATTTTATATAAATTCCTACCATAATACAACTATTTTTTTTTTTTTTGTGCCTTTAAAGGCACCACGGTTTTTTTACTCGTGGCACCACAGCTCTCTTAAAAATAAGTGCTTACCATTGGCACCACACATTTTATTTTTAAATGATGATCCTAGTTAATACACCACACTTATAAAAAACCAAATACATTATTTTCAGAGTCTTTTTACTATTGTCAGTTTATTTATTTATGAATTAGTGATATCATTCGATTTACAGGATCTAGATTAAAGCTTCAACCTTTCAACGATTCAGCACTCAACTTCTAGGGTTCATTCGAATTTTAGGGCTAGGGTTTATCTACGAGCAGATTGCAAGGATTATTTGGAACACACAAAACGAATAAACAACGATAACCAATCTCTGATTATCGTCTCGTGATAATCCTATCTCAGGAGAACCACCCAACTATTCCGTCTTAGAATAATTGAAGAAACCCAATCACTGGAAGTTTCTGAATAAAATTCAATTTATGATTCCAAAATAATCTGTCTTCTCAATTCGTCCAACACACAATAAATAGGAACAAAAGACACGCCCTAGATGCTATTGGCGCCAACATGGGCCTACAAAGCCTTATTATGATTCTAACTTAATTAAAAATAAAGCCCAACTAAATAACATAATTAAAAGTCCATAAAACAAACTCGAATTTAATAAGCATAAGCGTCCCACACTTGGGCTTGACTCATCAAGCCCAATCAACAATGAATAGGCTTAAGGTAGTCGGATCATCAATCCTTAAAGCCTCATTCTCCTTTCCAACATCTTCGACCGACTTTGCATAAGCTTCGAGCCTTCTTCTCTTGAAAGCGTGTAATAGGCCCATCTCGAACAATAATAGGATCTTGAACATGGTGAATACGTGGTGGTCATCGTGGAGTGCATCATTCCCCCGGTTCGGAAGGATCGACCTCGAGATCATAATGAGGATCATCAAATGGCGACAAGTCCTTAACGTTGATGGTTGAAGACATAGTCCAATCCGGTGGCAAATCAATGACATAGGCATTGTCATTCACCTTGCGTAGGACTTGAAATGGTCCATCACGCGGTAATTCGACTTGCTCTTGCGTTGATGTGGAAAACTCCTTGCGTAGTACAACCACACCCAATCTCCCGGCTTGAAGATCATCTCTTTGCGCCTTTATTCGCTGTTTAAGATACCTCGCCGTAGCTTTTTCAACCTCCAAACGAGCTTTAGTATGCAATTCACGAACTAGTGCAGCTTTGTCTTCGCGATCCAAGCTCACATGTGTACTGTAGGAAGAGGAACAAATTCGAAAGGAGCAGAGAGGTAGAAAACCATAAACAAGTTCAAATGGTGCAGCCTTAGTAGGTGAGTGAGAGCACGATTATAAGCAAACTCAACAAATGGAAGACACTTCTCCCACGTCCTAAGGTTCTTACCCACCACGTTCTAAGTAAGCGCCACTAAGAGTACGGTTTGTAACCTCTGTTTGACCATCGGTTTGGGGGTGAAAAGAAGTGGAATATAATAAGGATGTACCTAGTTTGTTCCATAGCACTCTCCAAAATGGCTAATGAACTTGGTATCACGATCACTAACAATGGATCTAGGCACACCATGCAAACGTATGATTTCCTTAAAGAATAAATCGATAGCAGATGCATCATTCGTCTTATTACATGCAATGAAATGTGCCATCTTAGACATTCTATCGACAACCACAAAAATTGAATCATGACCATTCCGAGTGCGTGGTAAACCTAAGACAAAGTCCATGGAAAGATCAGTCCAAGGTGAAGTGGGAATAGGAAGTGGTGTGTATAACCCATGTGGTTGTGACCTAGCCTTAGCATGCTTGCAAACTAAACACAAAGAACAACAGTTAACCACATCAGATCGCATCTTAGGCCAATAAAAATGTTGCTTAAGCATGTCTAAGGTCTTATCTACCCCAAAATGTCCCATCAAACCTCCCCCATGGGTTTCCTTGATATCATTCGATTTACAGGATCTAGATTAAAGCTTCAACCTTTCAACGATTCAGCACTCAACTTCTAGGGTTCATTCGAATTTTAGGGCTAGGGTTTATCTACGAGCAGATTGCAAGGATTATTTGGAACACACAAAACGAATAAACAACGATAACCAATCTCTGATTATCGTCTCGTGATAATCCTATCTCAGGAGAACCACCCAACTATTCCGTCTCAGAATAATTGAAGAAACCCAATCACTGGAAGTTTCTGAATAAAATTCAATTTATGATTCCAAAATAATCTGTCTTCTCAATTCGTCCAACACACAATAAATAGGAACAAAAGACACGCCCTAGATGCTATTGGCGCCAACATGGGCCTACAAAGCCTTATTATGATTCTAACTTAATTAAAAATAAAGCCCAACTAAATAACATAATTAAAAGTCCATAAAACAAACTGAATTTAATAAGCATAGGCGTCCCACACTTGGGCTTCAGCTCATCAAGCCCAATCAGCAATGAATAGGCTTAAGGTAGTCGGATCATCAATCCTTAAAGCCTCATTCTCCTTTCCAACATCTTCGACCAGCTTTGCATAAGCTTCTCGAGCCTTCTTCTCTTGAAAACGTGTAATAGGCCCATCTCGAACAATAATAGGATCTTGAACATGGTGAATACGTGACTGGTCATCGTGGAGTGCATCAATTAGTCCCTCAAACTTACATAATATTTTCCTTCTGGTAAAGAAATAAAAAATTACATTTACCCTCAAAATTTAAACATTAATTACACGCTGTTGGATATGTAGGTCTGACTGTGACATTGTTGGATGTTTTGCAGACATTCTTGAAAGGATCAAACTGTGGAGTTGTTGGATGTGTAGATCCAACTATATACCTGTTGGATGTCAAGATCCGACTATGACACTGTTGGATGTATTACAAGAATATTCTGGAAAAAAATCCAACTGTAGAGCTGTTAGATGTGAATGTCCAATGATGGCATTGTTGGATGTGTTACAAGAATATTCCGAAAAAGATCCAACTGTAGAGTTGTTGGATGTGAAGGTCCGACTATGACACTGTTGGATGTATTGCAAGAATATTATGAAAAAAATCCAACTGTGGAGCTGTTGGATCAGTCTAAATTTCACAAAAAAAATCACCAAAATAACACCGGTGAGTATAGAATGTCAGGTTCTATCACAAACAGACAACACAAAAAAAACATAAGATATATTGGTGACTACAGAATGTCAAATTCTTTGACCAACGATACATCGTCGACGACTAGACAATGCAAACAACATAAGATATCTTTTGAGCACCGTTTTGTTCTACACCGGTGAATACAAAATGTCAAGTTCCATCACATACATAACATTGTCGACGACTAGACAACGCAAAAGAACATAAGATATCTTCAAATCACCGTTCAGTTCATCACTTTACACCGGTGACTACAAAATGCTACAAACATAACATATCTACTACGGACCGTCTAAGTCAACTAATTCATTTGTTTGATTGGGTCGTAACAATAGTTTTCCTTCTGCCACCCTACTTCTGAAAATTTGCAACCGCTCATTGCTAGCTTCATTTGATCTTTATCCCACGGATCTACTAGGGTGGGAAGTGGGCAATTCTCTTTCAATTTCATGCACTTGTAGTGGTTTATTCTGGAGTACAGACAACCGTGACAATGTTAAACACAATCTTGTTCCACTTTTCCATGAGCTTATTACAATCATCTGCATTCATACCTTTCCTCAATTGGGCTTTAACCTCTTGTTGTATGTGTCATCGACATAAAAGATGGGTGGACTCTGGGAATACGTTGCTAACTGCCGTCATTAGAGCCAGCTCTTTATCAGTCACAATAACTTTAGGCACTCTCCCTAAGTATTGCATTAAAGCACCACGAAGCTGTTGCAAAGCCCATTCATAGTTTTCAGTCTTCTCCGCCCATAAATAAGCAAATGCAATGGAGAATGTCATCAAAAAAAATTTGGTTTGTGTTAAATAAACAACTCATTTGTAATCTTAACTTCATGTGAAGGTCCAACGGTGGCACTGTTGGATGTAATACATAACATTATGAAAAGGATCCAACTATATAGATTTTGGATGTCTAGATCCCACTGTCACACAATTGGCTGTATTACAGAATATTCTAAAAAAACACATACTTTTCTTTGTCCCTAAATTCCATGATGCTTTAGCTGAAACCCTAAACTATCCTACTCAAATTTCCATGGTTTTATTCCAACATGGATGTATTGGAACTTCACATCCTGAAGATGTGAACCACATTATTACTGCGAGTTTCGAAAATTATCCAAAAATACCATTTAAAAAAAAATACTAGTCATAGATCACAAAGAATTTAGGAATTACCTCATTCTTTCCAATGATGTCATCTTGGAGACTCTTCATATCTTCTATCAAAAGTCTTCTTCATTTGAAGTAGTGTTGTTTTCATTTGTAACCCCAACTTCATGTGAAGTCATATTATCTTCATTTGAAGGCTCCATAAGAATAATACTCAAAAAGATCCGTACTTTTTTAACTAATGATGATGAGAAAGTGATTTAGTGAAGTATTTACAAAGTTGGTTAGAAAATGTGATGATAATCATAACTTTCTTCCTAAAATAATCACAACTTTCTAAAAAATGAATTTTTTTTCAAGAGAAGAAGAAGATAATGATAATGGTGATATGAGTACAAGAGAGATGAAATAGGGTTGAGAAGGAGATGAAGAAAGAATGGGGAGGAGATATGTGATGAAGAAGATGAAGAAGATGAAGAGACAAAGGGTGAGGAAGAACAAGGTTGGGGCAATGGTGAGGGAGGGAGTTCGATCTTGGTATTGCTTTGGAGGGAAAACATGTGGTGCCTAGGGTAGAGGGTAAAATCATAAAAATCAAAAGTTAATGGGTTGTATTGTAGTTATTTTAAGAGTGAAATTTTATTTCCAAGTGTGGTGCCTTAAGTATAAATGGAAATTTGGTAATTATACTGTGGTGTAATGAGTGGATGCAAAAATCAATGTGGTGCCTAAAGTAGATTAGCATGTGAAATGTGGTGCCCTTTAATTTGGGTGCCCAAGTAGATTACATGTGGTGCCTTTAAATGCATCCTTTTTTTAGGAACCATTCTATTTTTGTATTAACCCACGTAAACTTCAAAATCCACTACACCATACCCCACAATCAATACCATTAATCAACTCCTAATTCCTACTATGGTTGTTGCGTCCCTCTCTTCTTCTTCTCTGAATCAATTTTTTTTGAGAGGTAACAAATTGACGAATTGTTGATCGAAATTAACGGTATTTTTATCGTGGAGAGCGATCGACGACGGTATTCACTAATCACCGACTCACTGTAACTGTAAATGTTATTTTATATATATATATATATATATATGTTGGACTTATTTCTATGTTTTGATGATGAGTGCCAGACTAGCTGTTATAGTGCAAAGGCAAAAAGATGTCTAGATCAAATGTATAGGTTTATTAGAGTTTGATTTATGAATAGGTTTGATCAAACAAGATTGTAATAGTCGGTGATTTATTTATATCGCCAGACCGGGTCTTTATCAATATGGTAGATAGGTCGATGAGACTAGTCGGGAACTCTTTGAAAGACCGAAGGTGAGGGCTCAAACTCGATTCTGAAGGCTAAGGGATCAAACTTAGTAATTAAAGTCAAGGATATGGAATCAGAATTTAGGCAAGTCTGTGATGACCTAAACTGATTACATATACCTTGTGTACAAGGTCTAAGTTCCATAAGTTGGATGATGTTTGGAACTTGGTTATGATTAAAAAGGTGTAATCTAACTTCACAAGTAAAAGTTAGATAAAAGAAATCAGCTGCATTGTATTTTACACACGACAAATTGTCACATTCAAATAGATCGATAGGTATTACAGACAGATCGATGTGCGATAATATACCTCGATTATTTCAATAATACATTGGAAGATTACATGGAAAATGACAGCTAACAACCTCTGACTTATCAAACAAATCAGTGGTTGAGATTAAAAGGACGTTGGGATGATTCATGATTTTATCCAATGGATATAAGTCAAGGGTGGACAGACTGCACTATCAAAAAGAAATTCTGACAGTGTCAGTACTATGAATAGTGACAGAAAGCAAGTCAAATGGGACAGAACCAGGAACGGCTACATTTGAATTTCAAATACAAGTCACATGCATTCCTACCTATAAATAGAGGACTTCCAACTCAGAAAATGATGATGAAAATTGATGAATCTTTAAGAGATATTTCTAAGCTGCAAAAACACCCTGCTGAACTCACTGAACTTAAAGCTACTGATCCAGAGAAATTCTTCAAGTGTATTCTGTATTCAAGCTACATCAAGTATACACACTTGAAGATTGCAAGCTGCTGATTATATCATCCTAATCAAGCTGCTGCAACTGAATCATTTACTTGATTCATTCTTTATTTTATAAAGAACCTGCTGAAGACAGTGAAGCACAGTTGTGTGAAAGACTGTTGTTTGTGGTGGAGCTGGTGAAGAGGCAATCCTACCCTTCAAGGACCAGTGAAAGACTTAGGAGCAGCAATCCTACATGTTCCCAGTTTTCAGTTTGTGAAGCCATAGTCATTGGTGAAGGACAAGCAACCTTAGGAATCTTTGTAACAGCTACATCAAAGATCTACAGTGAATTACCTCCAACATCACAGAGAAGAGTGGGTGACATGGATTACACCACGGAACCACTATAAAATCTACCTATTTACTTTCTGCATTTACATTTCGCACTTAGTTTATTATACACATCAATCTCATGAATCTAGCAATCGAAATCACACACATACACTAATGAGTATCTAATACTTAGTATCATATTTAACAACAAGTAATAAGGCTTAATTTTGATATAATTCCATTGCACAAATTCAAGAACTAAACTAAAGCGTCATGAGACTATCATTTATCATCAAGCTATCGAGGTGTCGCAAAGACTCATCAAGTATCGTGAGAAGTCTTGAAGTTCTTTGAATTTGTTAACTCAAAAGTTTTAAGTGTTAAGTTTATTCACCCCCTAAACTTAACCAAAGCCTTTTCAAGGAACCAACAATTGGTATTGGAGCAGTGCTTCTATTCTGAAGAAATCCTACTTGTTGTGCTTGTGAAAATACTTTGAAACTTTTTCTAGTTACTGATTTTCAAACACTTGCATCATGGATAACACGCAGTATGCTAGAACTATGCTGATGTGTTCTCTAGATAGATTTGATGAATATAAACGTCGAATGCAGGATTACCTTGCTGCAACTCATGATGAGATGATGGATGTACTAACTGATGGGCCACTGGAGATTACCAAGGCAGTAACAGTGGGTGATACTACAGAGTACATTCCAAAACCAAAAAGAGAATGGAATGCTGAAGACAGAAAAATAGCAAACCTCAACAATATTGCTATTGATATCATTTATAGAACCTTGGATAGCAATATGTACATGAAGGTCAAAGATTGCAAAACTGCAAAGGAACTTTGGGACAAGATACAGTTGATCTGTGAAGGCACTGATGCAATAAAGAAGAATAAAATCAGTGTGGTCAAAAAGAGGTTTCAAAAGTTCAAGATGCTACCAAATGAAACCATTGAGCAAATGGAATCAAGATTTAATGCTATCCTGGATGAACTTACTCTGCTGAGTGTAAGTTATTCAAATGAAGAAATAAACACAAAAATCTTGGAGGCTCTACTTACAAAAGATGTTTGGAAAATGAAGGTGACTGCAATAGAAGAAATGAGAAAGCTACATGAAGAAGACACCTTCATGTTGTTTTCAGATCTTAAGGCTTATGAATTTAGCAAAAAGCTTGTACCTGAGACTGAAAAAGAAGAGCCAAACACCACTGCATTGGCTGCTTCAAATCAGGAAGAAACATCAGGAGGACAAGATGATCTGCTGGATGAGATGCAGGAGCAGATTGCCCTACTGAGCAAGAAAATTAGGATGATGAAGACTGGAAAGGCCCCTTCAAGAAATTTCACAAAGAGGCCTACTGAAAGGAAGAAAGAAGAACCAAAGAAAGACAATGACTATCTGTGCTTTCATTGCAAGAAACCAGGACACTTCAAACTCGGTATCACGAGTTAAAACAAAGTAAGGAACACGATTATCTTTGCTTCAAGCGCAAAAAGCCTAGACACTTTAGACTGATTGTCGGACTTCATCAAGACCAAGAGTCAACAAAGAAGACATGGCAAGAAGGCTATGGTTGTTTGAAGATGAATCGAGGGTATGAAGTGGAATCAAAAAGGAAATGAATTAGATGACACAAAGATTGGTTCTTCGATATGGAAGATTATGCTTTGATGGCTAATGGATGATGGCGAGGAGGTATACAACATTTGTATCAATAAACACTCCTGCTGGAAGTGATTGTGAATCAACTTGTGGTTCAAATCCTAGAAATTCTAACAATGAGAAGACTTTGGATGCCATCATTAATCAACTGAGGATAATAAAATCTGGTTATGAGATTGTGAAAATTTGAAAAGAAGCTCTTCAATTGGAAGTTGAAAGATTAAATGTTGAATTAAGAATTCTTAAAGGCAAAGAAAATGAGGTGGACAGAATCAAAGATAAGCCTCTTTGCATAATCGATGAGTCTTGAGTCTGCTGAACCATCTTGTTCATCTACTGCATACAAATCGGGAAAGCCTTATGGTGATAGAACAGGGCTTGGATTTGGAACTCAACAATCTAACAAGAGTGGATCCAGTAAAGCTACTGAACCTAGTACCAGAATTGGTCCTAAGTTCGTGCCTGCACAAGATCCAACTCCTAGTAAGATTCTTTGAGGCGATAAGGCCCTCATCGAGAATGCTTCAAAGAAGCAAAACAGTAAGTCAAAAAGGACAGCAGCACCTAACAAAAAAGGTAAATCCAAAAGTAGGACTGCTGGACTTTCTAGACCTACTAATAGCAGACCTGCTATCAAGTCTGCTGGACCACAAAAAAGTAAAGGTCAGAAATATTCCAAGGATAAGAATCTTAAATCTAAAAATGTTAATCATTCTAGGGATACTTATCTCAGGGGGAAAGGAAGATTGTTCCCTACTGATGATGATTGGAATATTCATGTACCTGCTGCTAGAAACAACAAGTATAACCATGCTGCTAGGGTAAAACATAAGCAATGGAATCAGCAAAGGACTCAGCAGAGGACTTATACAATGCCTCAGCAGGGACCCTGTTTAGGGTGATTTTTATGTGATTTATAATGTTATATTTCGTAATAATTTCCTCCATATTTATATAATTTGCATAGAAATTGAGTGTTTAATTGGTTTATTGAGAAAGTGAGGTTTTGAATGATTCATTCGCAAAGTTGGTTGAACTATGTGTTTTTATTGTTGATTTTCTATTGATTTGAATGATATTACACTTTGCAATGTTTTTATTATCTTGTAGATACATGAAATTGGTTCAAAAGAGGATTAAAAGATGTTAAGGATCGGATTTATATGAAGAAAAAGAGATAAAGATGAAGTCGGTTGGAGATAGAGATGAAAATCGGATTTGAAGTCATCCTAAACGGGCGTTTAGAACTAGCGTCCAGTGGGCGGGCGTCGAGCATCCGGGCGGGCGCCCGGGAGAGTAACTTGATTGAGTTCTCCCAAGATTAGTGAACGCAGCGCGTCGATTTAATGAAGGACGGGCGTCGATCGGCTTCGGCCCGACTCGAAGATTTTTATGAAGACTGGGCGGGCGTCCAGTATAGCGGACGGGCATCCATTGGCCGACATAGCAACAGCCGACTTAGAAATATATAAATAGCTGCGTTTTTCTCAACCCTAAACACAATATTCAGACCCTAATTTATCTAGGCGGCCACAAGAACCCTAAGGGGCGATTTGCTTGTGGTTTGCACCTTTCTTCTTCAATTTTTATGCTTTTTAATTCTTAGATTAGATCCATTACTTTTATGCACTACATAGAAGCAATTCGAGTTGTTCAAGTGATGTTTAGAGGCTAAAGGCTATTGGAACAAGAATTGTGAAGCCATCCTATCAACAATTCAGTTTCGTTTCTTGATTATTTTGTGAGTTTTTCTTATCAAAGTTGTATCTTTATTGTGTTTATGTTTATCTTATGCAATTATATCGAGAGATCGTTGCATGTTTGATGTTTGATATTGATGAGAATCATTATTAAACCCTAGATCACCATAATGAAGATTAGATCTTTAACCTAAAAATAACGAGAGTTGATTAGGTTGAATTTCTAGGTTGCTAGATTGAGAAATCTTACACCTTTGATTTGAAAGCATTAATCTTTAGGATCGAAAGATAAAAGATTGATAGGCGAACTTTTCTAAGAGATTAGGAGTTCATACCTTTGTTAGGTGAATCACAACTTGGTTAAAAATCACGAGATAATCTAGATAGAAATTGATTGTTGTGGGAATGGTGGATCAATAGCTTGTTCGCTTGTTAAATTATTGATTAATCACTTGTGATCGTTTTGCCTAGTAAAGTTACAATTTTTATTTTCGTTTTAGTTTATAGAATAGAAGTAGTTTAGTTATCTTGTTCGTAATCATATTTTCCTGGCTTTACATCTCGATCTTACATCGATTTACTCTCGTATTATTGTTTTTAGCTTTGTTACTTGTTAATTGCTTTATTTTGTTATAATCTTTTTAGTAGTAGTAGTCGTGACATACTTAGGTTAGTTAATAAAAACTAGAATAAACAACCCCGATTCCCTGTGAGATCGACCCGGTATTAGTTGCTATACTACGATCCCTGCACTTGGGGTAAACCGGATTTATAATTTATTACTTGTTGTTTTCCGTTGATAAAATCCGAGACAAGTTTTTGGCGCCGTTGCCGGGGAACCGGACGGTTGTCTAGTTTTTATTTTCTTGTTTTATTTTACTTTTATTTCTCTTTTTATTTTTATTTTATTTTATCTATTATTATTAGGTAATTTATAGTTTATGTTATTAGGTTTTTCGTCGTTAGGTTTCGTAGTTATTATTTTTTGTAGTTTATCTTTTCTTTCCTGTTTTTTTTTCTGTTTTCCGTTTTGCTTCTGAAATCAGACGAGCGTCCAGTTAATCCGAACGCCCGTCTAGTTCTTCAGGCAGACGTCCGTCCAGTAATCCGGATGCTCGTCTGACCTCCTTCCTTTAAAATATTTTCTCGGTTCTAACCTTTGATTAAAAGGTTAAACCACCTGATTTTGGTTCCAGTTTATGCAAACTCGAAGTCAAAAAGGGCCACTACTCTATACCCCTGACCTCGAGCGGACCATAGTCCGACCAAACAGGCAGAGAATCCGTTCTGCGGTTCCTTCTGACAGGGCCGATCAAGACCTTGAGGATCACTTAGCTGAAGAGATTGAAGATTTCATCATTATGGCTGCTGAAGATAGACGTACGTTGGCAGACTACGCCATGCCTGGCGAAGTCAAGGTCAACCCGGCTATCGTCTTACCAACCATTAATGCACAGACCTTCGAACTAAAGCCTGGGCTCATTCAAATGATGCAAAATGCATCCATCTTCCATGGGTTCCAATCTAAAAATCCTCATACGCACGTACACACATTTCTGGAGATATGTGGTACGACTCGCATCCAAGGAGTCAGTGAGGATGCGATTAAACTGAAACTTTTTCCGTTTTCCTTGAAGGGGAGGCAAAAGAGTGGTACAACTCTCTCCCTGCTGAATCCATCACCACCTGGGCTGGACTAGAGAAAGAGTTCTTAAGTCAATATTTCCTGCCATCCAAGACAGCCCAATGCTTAAATGAAATTTTCACCTTTTATCAAAAGGAAAACGAATCGTTCTTTGATGCGTGGAAGAGATTCAAAGCACTTATTCGTAAATGCCCTCACCACGGTTTGGACTTGCAGAGGAAAGTCAACACATTTTTCAGTGGATTGACCGAGCTCACTAAGGGTATGGTCAATAGTTCTTCTGGTGGGGCATTCCTGAGGAAAACACCTGCAGAAGGGTGGGCACTATTCGATGATATTGCCAAATATAATTATGCCCCTCATCTCAAGCTATTCAGGCACCTCCTCCTCCTCCTAGGATCGAGGAAGTGAATATGCAAAATCTGATCGCCATGCCGCACAAAGAGTGGCCGCTTCTTTCAATGTCCCCAAGTCCAACGAATCGAGAATTCATCATTCCCACGAGAATTCTCAAGTTTGCTTTTGTGAAAATTGTTGTCAACCGGCCATATGGTTGGCTAGTGTCAATTTATTTCCTTCAACCTATCAAGTCAATCTTTGCCCGTAATCAAGGACAAGACAATTCGACCACATGCCAGGCATGTGATAATGTGGGCACACATCTCATTTTCGCCTATGAATGAATGAGATCACGTGAAGTTAATGCTTTCTTTGGCCAAGCAAAATCGAGATTCAACAATCGTTCCTGGCCAAAGCAATCTTCAAAACCAGGGTTTCCATCAGAATCAAAATCTCAATCAAAATTTGAATTTTAACCAAAATCAGAATTTCAATCGAAACCCAAGCTTCAATCAGAACCTGAACACGAATCTTTCCAATACAAATCAAAGGTTCAATCAAAATTGGCCAAACAATTCAAATCCTGCGTTTCAGAATCGTCCCAGCCAAACCATCCCGCATAACTTTCAGAACTCTCAAGGCCCCTCTCACTCTAATAATCTTCAAGCTAAACTGGAGGAGCAGAATAACAATATCCAATCCCTCCAAAGCACAATAAAGAGTCTTGATAGGCAGATCGGGCAAATGGCTGGTCAATTAGCTTCCAGACCCTCAGGACAGTTGCCCAGCTTTACGGAGAAAAATCCTAAGGGTGGTCAGGTAGCTCAGACCGATTTGAATCATGGCCAGTGCACTGACCTAGTTCCTTCAATTCCCTATGGTAAAGAAGAGGCCAGTGCAATGAATCTCAGATCTGGTACTCAACTTAGTGGTCCCTCGAACCAGGGAAACCACTAACCCCTCCTACCAGTGATAAGGCAGGAGGGGAAATTGAGCACCCATCTTCCCCTTTTCTGCAAGAAAGTACTCAGGTGGCTGATCCCCTGAGAAATGAAAAATCATGTGAGAGTCAGGTGGTGGATCCCCCGACTAGTAAAAGAAGTGAGAAAGTAGTGAGGTGGAAAGATTTGGAAGATAAAGCTGTCAATTCATCCTCGAAGAAAGTCTTTTCTGAGAGTGATTTGAAGAAACTACCATTTCCACCTAGAAAAAGCAACAATTCCTTGCATGAGGACAAGAAATATGAAAAAGTGCTTAATCTTCTGAAAAATACTCAGGTTAATCTTCCACTATCTGATGTTTTGGTTGAGATGCCTAAGTATACCAAGTTCATCAAGGATGTTGCTTCTTCTAAGAAGAAGTTAGAAGGCATGGATCAGTTGATTGGTGAGGATTGCTCTATGGTAACTTATGATGATCTACCAGTCAAGAGGGGTGACCCTGGGAAATTTGTGCTCATATTGCTGATGGGAGGTTTAGTCTTCCCAAACTCTCTATGTGACCTGGGTGCATCCATAAGTCTGATGCCATTATCTGTCTACAAACAGCTTGGACTGAATGATCTTCTAGAACCCACAACCATGAACCTTCAATTCACTGATAGATCTTCCAAGAAAGCTGCGGGAATATTAAAGGACGTATTAGTTCAAATTGACAGATTTACCTTTCCGGTTGACTGGTACGTCCTAGACATAGAGAAGGATGAGAATGTCCCCTTGATACTTGGAAGGCCCTTTCTTTCTACAGCCAGAGCCCTCATTGATTGTGATGGTGGGCAAGTGACTATACGAGTCGGTGATCAGGAGGTGAGTTACAGTATCTCCAAAGCTATTCAGAGACCCTCTGATTACCCCACCGGCTTCTCCATTGAGGATATGTCAGATAATTTCAATGATTACATGGAAAAGCAAGTCATGGCTGTTGCGACTGAATACGAGCGATTAGTTGAGAATCTGAATAATCATGGTGTGGTGAATTTAGAACAGTTTGAAGCTGATTTTGATGAAGGATTATTGAAAGGAGAGGTTTTGGCAGTAGGACCACTAAGTAAACTCAGTGATGTTGAGTTGAAAAGTGAAGATCTTAAATCAAGTTTAGAAGACCCCCTCGCAGATCCGTGCATCAAGCCATTACCTAAGCATATGAAATATGTGTTCTTAAGAGAAGGTGACAAGCTTCCGTTGATTATTTCTGCCAAGCTATCTCGATTGGAAGAGATGAAATTGTTAGACGTCTTGAGAAAGAACGAGAAAGCCTTTGGTTGGCAAGTAGGAGACATCAGAGGGATATCTCCTGACGTTTGTATGCATAAAATCAAGACTCAAGAGGGTGCAAAATGTGTTAGACAGCCCCAGAGGAGGCTCAACCCTCATATGCAAGAAGTGGTTAAAAAGGAGATTATCTAACTTTTAGACATGGGTATCATTTACATAATCGCCGATGGTGAATGGGTATCCCCTACTCGTAGTTCCAAAAAAAAGGAGGAATTACTATTGAGAAGAATGAGAAGGGAGAAGAAATAGCATTGAGGCTCGTTACTGGTTATAGAGTCTGTATCGACTATAGAAAGCTCAATGAGGTTACAATAAAAGATCACTTCCCCCTTGCATTCATTGACCAGATGCTAGAGCGCCTGGCGGGACATGCATTCTACTATTTCCTGGATGGATACTCAGGATATTTCCAGATACCCATCGATCCGGTTGACCAAGAAAAGACACTTTCACCTGCCCCTATGGTACATTCGCTTACAGGCGAATGCCATTTGGTCTTTGCAATGCCCCAACTACATTCCAAATATGTATGCTGGCCATCTTTGATGGTTTAGTTGAAAAGTGTACGGAAATTTTTATGGATGATTTTTCGGTCTTTAGTCAATCCTTTGATGATTGTCTCGATAATCTTGACCAGGTGTTATCCCGATGTGTGGAAAAGAACTTAGTCCTAAATTGGGAAAAGTGCCATTTCATGGTAGATGAAGGAATAGTTCTTGGCCACAAAATCTCAGCCAAAGGTATTGAAGTAGATAGGGCAAAAGTTGAAGCTATCGAGAAGTTGAACTATCCTAGAAATGTGCGCGAAGTTAGAGGTTTTCTTGGACACGTCGGTTTTTATAGAAGATTCATTAAAGACTTTTCCAAGATAGCCAAGCCCCTATCTACTTTGCTCAAAGAATACGTTGTTTTTAATTTCGATGATAGTTGCAAGCAAGCGTTTGAGGAGCTTAAAAGTCGATTAATTTCTGCACCGATTCTCATCTCGCCTGACTGGAATCTACCCTTCGAGCTTATGTGTGATGCATCAAACTATGTTGTTGGTGTAGTCTTAGGACAACGGATTAAAGGAAAATTACAGCCTATCTATTACGCCAGTCACACACTGAATCCTACCCAAGTAAACTACACGACGACTGAAAAGGAATTACTAGCCGTAGTCTTCGCTATGGACAAATTTCGTAGTTACTTGCTGGGTGCTCAAGTGATTGTGTGGACTGATCACGCTGCTTTGCGATATCTCATGACAAAGAAGGAGGCTAAACCGCCCTTACTACGTTGGATACTGATCCTACAAGAGTTTGATGTCCAGATTAAAGACAAAAAGGGTAGTGAAAACGTAGTGGCTGATCATGTTTCAAGAATATTGAATGAGGAAAAGGAAGACCCTGACGATATAGATCTTTACTTTCCTCTTGAGAATGTCATGTTGATAGATGATTGTGCTCCAGATGTTCCATGGTATTCTTCCATCGTCAACTACCTTCACTCCCAATATCTTAATCCGGAATTTTCATATCAGGAGAAGAAGAAATTCTTCTCTGATTTGAAAACATTTGTATGGGATGAACCTTACCTCTTTAAGATTTGCAAGGATGGATTGCTAAGGAGATGTGTACCTGAATCTGAGCAACGTGACATTACTGAACAATGCCACAGTGGACCTACTGGTGGTCACTTTGGTCTCTAGAAAACCGATGCCAAGATCTTTCAATCTGGTTTCTATTGGCCCACGATCTTCAAGGATACAGAAGCTTTCTGTAAAGCTTGTGATAGGTGCCAACGAACCGGAGCTCTAACAAGGCGTTTTGACATGCCATTGAAGCCCATTCTTGAATGTGAAGTCTTCGATGTATGGGGGATTGATTTTATGGGCCCGTTCCCATCTTCATGTGGTAATAAATACATCTTAGTTTGTGTCGATTATGTATCGAAATGGGTGGAGGCTCAAGCCACTTCTCGCAATGATCATAAAACGGTCATGAATTTTCTAAAGAAGAACATCTTCGTGAGATTTGGATGTCCACGCGCCTTGATAAGTGATGAAGGGACACACTTCTGCAACCGACCGCTAGAAAAAGTACTTGAGAAATATGGTGTCCGGCATAAAATGGCACACCATATCACCCTATGACTAGTGGCCAGGTCGAGAGGAGCAATCAGATCTTAAAGAAGATCCTGGAAAAAGTAGTCAACAGTCACAGGAAGGACTGGAGTCTTAAATTGGATGATGTACTATGAGACCCCCATGGGTACATCACCCTATCAGATGGTATATGGAAAACCATGCCACCTGCCAGTTGAGCTGGAGCATAGAGCATATTGGGCCATTAAGTTCTTAAACTTTGATGCCAAATCATGTGGTGAACACCGACTGCAGCAGTTGCATGAGTTAGATGAGTTTAGACTCCAAGCCTACGAGAGTGCCAGGATAAGTAAAGATAAGATGAAACTCCTCCATGAAGCAAAAATCAAGAAGCAAGAATTTCAAGTTGGGGAGCAAGTTTTATTGTACAATTCCAGGTTACATCTATTTCCTGGAAAGTTGAGGACACGTTGGTTCGGCCCCTTTGAAATTCTACAAATCATTCCTGGAGGTGTTTTAGAACTAAGAGGTCATGGTGACCAGCCGTTCAGAGTGAATGGTCAAAGGTGTAAGCATTATATCGGTCAAACGAAAGAGAAGCCTTTGATTGTTCACTTCCTCGACATCCTCAGGTGTGGTACTCCTGAAGTCACCAAGTTTGACGAGTTTTCGCCCGATTTGTTTTCTGAGGATGACGGCAGTGGTCCAGTAAAGGATGTTCTGGCTGGTAGTTGGGATATGGAAGAGCTTGAAAGGGAGCGACAGTTGAAGAAAAGACAGAGAAAGAAGAAGTCTACAATGGGGAGGATTAAAAGCGTTTGGAAAGCGATCAGAAACTTGACCCCATGTGTTAGATGCTGTTTCTGCAGGCACACTACTGATCAGAGCTTACACGATGTAGTGGCTGGGAGAAAGGTTAAGTGGCCTGATCCAGGCTGAATTGAAAGATTGTCGAGCTAACGACATAAACCAAAGCGCCACTAGGAGGCATCCTAGATATCCTTTTCTATTTTAGTTACTTTCGTTTTTGTTCTGTTCTTTGATTCATTTATTTTCAGCCTAATTAGGTTTTTGATTGGATATGCCTCAGTTTTAGCTTTGTTTTTAAAATGGATTACGGAGTTCTACCGCACGAGTTCCCATACATTAGTAGGATTCCACTTATCACTTTAGATGATGGACCTGGAGGGACGATCATTATGGATGTAGATTATGACATTAGCACCCGCATCAGGACCGTTACCTATGTTATCATTGTACCCCAAGCTATGGGAGGTGGAGAGTTTAGTGCAGAGGACCTGCAGCGTTCTTTAAGACGACCGTACACAATCCTTAATGACCCGATGCTGACTGACTTGATGCTAGTGCTGCGTGCTGAACACTTCAGAGGAGTGGATGTTGCTGGAGAGGACTGGGCTTTACAAGATGTGTACGATTTTCCTCCCGCGATTGATATGCTCCGTCGTCTGATTCGGATTGTGGATTGGGCGGAGATTTTTGAGGACTAGCTTCATTAGGGTTTTCGTCGAGCAAACGAAGTTAAACAAAAGCGCTCGGTGGGAGGCAACCCACTATTTTCTATTTGTTTTTGAGTTTTTGTATTTGTTTTATGTGAAATAAAAGGTTAAATTTGGAATGAATGGAAAATTTTAAGTTTTTGCTGAATTCTGCCTTGGACGTGCGTCCATGCCTTGAGACGCCCGTCTGATCTGTGTTCTCCTTGGACGAGCGTCCACTTTACCTGAACACCCGTCCGTCCTTTGAAAATATTGGACGAGCGTCCAAATTGCTTGAACGCCCGTCTGCGCAATTCCCTCCAACTCTGTACTTAAATTGAAAACCTGGACGCACGTCCAGTTTCTTGGATGCCCGTACAGTTCATAGGATCCCCAGCTGAACGCTCGTCCAGTTTCCTGGATGCCCGTTCAGCCCTGCGTCTATAAATACTCCCAACCTATGAACCCCATTCGAATCAGAAATTTCAAATCCCAAACGTGACTTTTCGCCCCCCCTTTGCCCTAAAATCCTTGATTCTACACCAATTTGAGCGATTCAAAGACCCACAATCACCTCTCAAACCCCTCTCTTTGATTCTTCAAACCAAATCCTCCAACAAACAACCGTTAATTCGATTCAGTGACCTAGCTAGTGCGGTTTTTTTTTGAAAAAAATCCGATTTTTGGGTTCGATTGTTCACTGTTAGGACTTCTAATCATCATCATCATCATCCCTTCAACGTACTTGGTAAGATTCTATAAGCTTTTCCTAGATTATTTCACGTTTTTTTGAGTTCGATCTTCGAGACGACTCTTTTACATGAAATTTACCTTAATTGGTTTTTTTCTTCTTGTTTTGTTTATCTTTCTTCCTTTGTTGGTGATCTGGGATGGTAATGGATGATAATGGATGGATTGCATTGTGGTTTTGATGATGGTTTGGTGTTGAATTGTTTGGGAAATCCCGTTTGGACGATAAACGGGTGGTTTTGAATTGGATTGTGGTTTGGATTGTTTTTTGTTTAGCCTGAGTTACAATGGTTCGTAAAGGGGTGCAGAAGAGGCATGGTAAGGGGGTTTCCGATGAACCTACTAAGCAGAAAAAGGTTGTAGACCCCACTTTAGTGACTCCGAACCAAGGCATCCGTATCGGTGAACGTCAAAATCCACCTAGGGCTGCTCAAGGTCAACCTAGGTTTCCTTTAAGGGATGAGTCTGAGTCGGGGTCTGACACTGATGATGAGCCTTTAGTGAGGAAGAAGACTAGGGTGTCGGAGGCTCAAGTTGAGAGAGCTGACGATGAACCTAGGCCTAGAACCGAGGGAGCAACTGAAAGAGTGGAGCCGGCTAGACAGACTGTGAGACCTCCTATCCCTATTCCCTTGGCTCGTAGGTTCATTAATCCTAAGGCTTTCGAGGTGTATAATAAGCACTATGTCACAAGGACTATGTTGATCGAGAGAGCCGTTCTAGAGACGAAGGTTGACCCCTCTTTTGTGAAACTACTTACGGATAGGAAATGGGGAGCATTGATGAAGACCCCGAGGACTCCAGTTAATGCAACGTTAGTGCGAGAGTTTTATGCAAATTGCTCAGAAACGGATTTGGAAACCGGAGTTGTGATGGTAAGGGGAATAAATGTGCCGTTTACGCCTAAGGTTATAAACGAGAAGTACAACTTGGCACCTTTTGAGGGGTTCGACTATAAGGAAGCAATAAAAGCTAAGCAGGATGCCGGTGAGGATCCGTTGGAGGATTTACGATTGTTGGTGTGCCCGGATGTGCCGTGGACGCTCAGACCGGGTGGAGATAGAAAGGAGTTGGTTACGATGAGTTGGACGGAGGATTGGAAGGTCCAATGTCGTTTTATTCAGAACAGGTTGTTACCTAAGAACAACCTGACTCATTTTCACATTGGTGACCTCGGGATGTTGTATGCGTTGAACTTCAAGCTGAATGTTGATGTAGGACAAGCCATTTTTGACGAGATAGCAATGAATCAGAAAGTCAATGCTAGGTGTTTGATATGTCCGCATTTGATCCACAGTCTCTGTCAAGATGCTACGGTTCCCGAGTATAAGACGGATCACAAACCGAAGAATCCAAGGTACTTGCAGCGGGAGAAAGTGAAGTCTACAGGTCAGTCGGAGGAGGAGGCAGCACATGAGCCCGGTTCATCGTCGGCACCGCCTCCGGCATCTTCCCTTCCTCCTTTATCTCCCTCAGTCCGGATGAGGTTGAGCATGGCTAACAGTATACAGGATTGGATGGAGGATATTAGGACTTCACAGAACAATATCTTGTCTATTTTGCAGTGTATGAGTGAGGGCCGTCCTCCGAGGGACGACAGAGTCTTTGACCCAAGCATTATAGATTACGTTTACTCTGACGAGATTGAGCAGGCCATTGCGGATGTTATTCGGGATCCATCTTCTTCTGATGAGGAGCAGACTGACACAGCAGAGAGGACTACCACTACACAGGCTGGACCCTCTTCTGATACTCCTACGGGTGGAGCACCTCCTTCTGGTGATGCTACAAAGACCAGGCACTCCACGATTCTTATGGTTCTGATTCTAGCTGTATTTTCTTGATGAGATGCTTGTATTGTCCTACTACTTCTCCTTACTTGATTCATTGTACTTTTCATGTTAGCTACTGTCGGTTCTCGTTGCTTTATTTTTCTCAATGAATCATGTAAGCCTTAAGGCATTTCGTACTTTCATTTGACTTTACTATGCTTTCGATTTTCATTGTATTGAATGTTTTATCTTTTGATCTAATTCAGTTTTGCCTTATCCTTTCGTTATCTTTCATTTCTTTCATTATGGTATAATTTCCCCGTTTTCCCCGAGATTTTCCCATGTTTATTGAGTAGTGCAGGCATATTTCTAGCTGTTTTGTCGAGCTAGCTTTTACATCGTCTTCGACACAAGTTATATACGCCATTGAGAGCGTTGGCCTTTTCATGCTCCGCCCGACCAACGATTCGAGTATCTCATTACAATCGCCTAAGTATTTTGTCCCTTTACGCTCGCACAACCCGAGGACATGTTGTGGTTTAAGTGTGGGAGGGGATAGTTACGTGTATCTATCATTTGCTTTTATTATGATTCTATGCTGAAATGAGCTAAATTTTTCAAAATTTTTGTTTTGTCCCAAGTGAGAAATGCATATTTTTGTTCGGTTTTTATAGTCATTGATGCTGTATACCGTATGTTTAGTAAGTTAGTTGTTTCACCCGTCATATATTTCACGAGCCATACTGAACGATGAGCTAAAATATAAAGCTATACCCATTTAGATTAGAAATGTTTGATTATCTTATAAGTATCTTGTGCTTAGTGCTAATGTACGTATCGTGAGAATTATAATAGTTTGTGTTTATAGCCAGAGTATGACATATTGTGAATATCTTAGGTTTGAATGTGATATGTGAAACGTAACTATTGTGCTTTTGGAAAAGTTGTTTTAAAATGAATTAATCGGGTGTGTCGAAAGCTGGTCGATGATTTGAGTGAGGTAGGTCATATCTCGAATGTCCTATACCACTATGATGACCAAAAGCTCACGACAGTCAGAAGAAGCTGCCTTATGATTTGAGTAAGGTAGGGTATATCTCGAATGTCCTATTCTACTAAGATGGTCAAGAGCTCATTCTGATGTGTGTTTAAATATGAGAATTAATTGAATCAACTTATATAAGGAATCTGGTATGAATGAGTAAAAGACCTAGTTATCGTCGACCTTATCCCCAGTATAAACCGACAGATATGTTGTAGGGATTATCCTCTGAGTATGTCAGAAAGGTCCTAAATGTATTCTATCATTCTTTTCGGGATATGTTACGTTTTGTAGGGTGCATGTTATAAGTATCATTTATTTCTAGTTTAAATGGGATATTGGCTAGTTGATTTGAATGAATTTTCAAGTTTGGACTTAGTGGAAGTTTGCTATGGCTTTGCACACACACCGGGTGAACCTCGATTTATTGACTATGCGTTGTATTTCTTTGAAGTATCTATCTTTTCCGAGCCTTCATTTTGTTTTGTTTTGCTCGGGACGAGCAAAAGATAAGTGTGGGGGAGTTGTTTAGGGTGATTTTTATGTGATTTATAATGTTATATTTCGTAATAATTTCCTCCATATTTATATAATTTTCATAGAAATTAAGTGTTTAATTGGTTTATTGAGCAATTGAGGTTTTGAATGATTCATTCGCAAATTTGGTTGAACTATGTGTTTTTATTGTTGATTTTCTATTGATTTGAATGATATTACACTTTGCAATGTTTTTATTATCTTGTAAATACACGAAATTGGTTCAAAAGAGGATTAAAAGATGTTAAGGATCGGATTTATATGAAGAAAAAGAGATAAAGATGAAGTCGGTTGGAGATAGAGATGAAAATCGGATTTGAAGTCATCCTAAACGGGCGTTTAGAACTAGCGTCCAGTGGACGGGCGTCTGAGCATCTGGACGGGCGTCCAGGAGGAGTAACTTGATTCAGAGTTCTCCCAAGATTAGTGAACGAGTGTCTCGATTTAATGAAGGACGGGCGCCCGATCCGGCTCGGCCCGACTCAAGATTTTTATGAAGACCGGACGGGCGCCCAAGATAGCGGACGGCGCCCATTGGCCGACATATAGCAAAGGCCGACTTAGAAATATATAAATAGATGCGTTTTTCTCAACCCTAAACACAATATTCAGACCCTAATTTATCTAGGCGGCCACAAGAACCCTAAGGGGCGATTTCCTTGTGGTTTGCACCTTTCTTCTTCAATTTTTATGCTTTTTAATTCTTAGATTAGATCCATTACTTTTATGCACTACATAGAAGCAATTCGAGTTGTTCAAGTGATGTTTAGAGGCTAAAGGCTATTGAAACAAGCATTGTGAAGCCATCCTATCAACAATTCAGTTTCGTTTCTTGATTATTTTGTGAGTTTTTCTTATCAAAGTTGTATCTTTATTATGTTTATGTTTATCTTATGCAATTATATCGAGAGATCGTTGCATGTTTGATGTTTGATATTGATGAGAATCGTTATTAAACCCTAGATCACCATAATGAAGATTAGATCTTTAACCTAAAAATAACGAGAGTTGATTAGGTTGAATTTCAAGGTTGCTAGATTGAGAAATCTTACACCTTTGATTTGAAAGCATTAATCTTTAGGATCGAAAGAGAAAAGATTGATAGGCGAACTTTTCTAAGAGATTAGGAGTTCATACCTTTGTTAGGTGAATCACAACTTGGTTAAAAATCACGAGATAATCTAGATAGAAATTGATTGTTGTAGGATTGGTGGATCAATAGCTTGTTCGCTTGTTAAATTATTGATTAATCACTTGTGATCGTTTTGCCTAGTAAACTTACAATTTTTATTTTCGTTTTAGTTTATAGAATAGAAGTAGTTTAGTTATCTTGTTCGTAATCATATTTTCCTGGCTTTAGATCTCGATCTTCCATCGATTTTACTCGTATTATTGTTTTTAGCTTTGTTACTTGTTAATTGCTTTATTTTGTTATAATCTTTTTAGTAGTAGTAGTCGTGACATACTTAGGTTAGTTAATAAAAACTAGAATAAACAACCCCGATTCCCTGTGAGATCGACCCGGTATTAGTTGCTATACTACGATCCCTGCACTTGGGGTAAACCGGATTTATAATTTATTACTTGTTGTTTTCCGTTGATAAAATCCGAGACAGACCCTAGCAGACTCTATACTATAGGGCTGTTCCTAACAGACAGCAAACAAATGGTTATGCTAATGCTTCTAACAACAAAAGTCACTTCAAACAGCATTATAAACCAAAAGGCCAGAAAACATATGTGAATCCTACACAACCTACTGTTAGAACTTATGGAAGTGTGGAATACATGTATGAACCAAAGTATGACACTTTTAGGAGAAGACCTTATGGAAACTTACCAAGGGTCATGCTTACCACTGACCATTATGGACCCAAACAGGTTTGGGTACCTAAAATGTATTAACTTTGTTTTGTAGGGTGTCTGGTACTTTGACAGTGGATGTTCCAGACATATGACAAAGAACAAGCACTATTTGTCAAACTTTGTGGCAAAGGATGGTCCAAGGGTGAATTTTGGCAACAAGAATACACCTAGACATACAATAGGATATGGCACACTTGTGAGAAATGGACTTACAATCAAGAATGTTGCTTATGTGGAAGGACTGGACTACAACTTGCTGAGCACTGGACAATTCTGTGACATGGGATACAAGGTCACTTTTGACAAAAACAATTGTATTGTCATTAGTGAAAGGGGTGATCAAGTTGTAATGGCTGGTAGAAGACAACAAAACATGTATGTTATGGATTGGTCTCATCATAGCCTAAAAACCTGCCTGATTGTGCATACCAAGTCAGAACTCAATTGGTTATGGCATAAGAAGTTGAATCATTTAAATTTTGATGATATCAATCAGTTGGTGAAGAAGAAACTGGTGATTGGTTTACCTGAGATCACATTCAAAAAGGATGCTATATGTGATGCATGTCAGCAAGGTAAACAGATAAAGTCAAGCTTCAAGTCAAAAACTAAACAATCAACTAAAAGAATGTTGGAGCGGATGCATATGGATCTATTTGGACCAATAACTCCAACAAGTGTAACAGGAAAGAAATACACCTTAGTGGTTATGGATGATTATTCAAGGTACACTTGGGTGGTATTTATGAACAAGAAAAGTGAAACACTCAAAAGCATGCCTAATCTTCTAAAGAGATTACAAAATGAGAAAAGTTTGACAATAGTAAAAATCAGATCAGATCAGGGTACTGAATTTCTCAACAAAGTTATAAGAGAATACTGTGAACAGAATGGTGTACTACATCAACTTGCTGCTGCTGGTACACCACAGCAAAATGGGGTTGCTGAAAGAAGAAACTGTTAGTAATACCATCCGCAACGGAAGCGATTTAAGATCTAGATCTATAAATTACACGTAATAAAATAACTAGATCTACATCTACAAGGGGGTTGTAGAACATACCTCTTGGATCTCAAAATCCAAGTTGAAGAACCGCAAAAGAAATATTGCAAGAAGATGTGAAGAGCACCACGATCTTCCGTACGTGTGATCCAAGCAACTCCCGGTGGAAGGAAATTCTCGTCTCGAATCCTTCCGATATGCTACCCGGAAAAACCTCCACGATTTTTCCTCAACCCTTGGTCGAAAATTTTCTATCTCCTCTCTAAGAGTTGATAGTCTAAAATTATGTGTGTTGTAAGGCTTGGGAGAACTCTCTTTATATATAGAGAGTAAAACTTAGCCTCCAAGGATTTTTATTTTGCAAATAAATAAATCCAATAAAAGATAATTCCATAATATTCTAGAACAAATCTAGAATAATATTTATCTTTATTTCTTTCCATAAATATTTATCCAATAAATATTTTATCCACATGTCTTATTAATACACAAAAAAAATAATTCCCGTTTCCTAAAAACATGTGTTGGCCGAAAAAATGAATATTGACCTAGTCAATATTATTTTTTGCCATAATACACTAATTATGTCAAGATTATGAAAAAACATTTTTCACATATTTAATTATTTAGCCCAACTAATTTAATAGTTCACTAAACAATTAATTCACATATCGTTTTAATAAAGTCCAACAAGAACTAAATTAATATTATTAGGATTCGACGTCCGAGAATAGCTATGCTATATTAGGAGGCACGTCGGGGACCATGGACTAATAATCGCTCCGATAAATCAAATAAATAATTATCTTACGAACGAGAATAATTATATTCGATAAATCAATCACAGAATATGCCACCATAATCCCGTGATCGCACTCCTCCGATTATGAGATTATATTTATCTCCTCACGAGAATAATAATAAGCGCCCATTGATATAATCATTACATATGGATTAACCCTTCATAGATCGCTCATTCTAAATGGGAAGTTACCGTTAACCCTTTTTAGAACCTCTTATCCTTATTTACCAATAACCCCTAGTGATCAATTAATTCATACAACTCTTTGGTAGCTAATCGATTGTAATATGAACTCTCGCGATCGATCGTTTCTAAGATTAGCAAATAAAGGAATCGTTTATCTACTTCCATAAATGGAAGGAATGGATTCCGATATCCGTGATAAACACGGACTACTCACTCAATCCAAAGACAATGCCAAGATGGGGTAATTCGGACTACAGACTCGGTGTAATTCTTAACCGTCAAGTCAAACCTCATCATCGATTCAAGCGGCTTGAATGTGATCACCTCAGATTAAGATATATCCATAAATATGATCATCGATTGATTCGATAAGACTTCTCGATTACTTAAATTATATCGTGAACTCTAATCAAATCGGTTCAGCCCTACAAGATATATCTATCATATATAAATGCCCCACTAGGTTCTCTTAACCGAAAGTCCGGATAAGACTATCACACCTATTGTGTTCTGGGCGCATTAATAGCACGTTAAAGGAGAGACCCGATACTCTCGATTAACTTCACTACGGTCTAATTGTATTTTAAGTACATCTTCACTAACTCAATCCTCCCGTGTACATCCCATACACCGAAAGTTAAGTGATTACATAAACGATATACTTAGGGTTTTCGTAGTGTAAATACTATTGTCACATCGGTGAATATGAGAATAATAAATATGAAAAATAATATCATTTTATTTATTAAATAAAACAATTACAAAATTGTCTTTCGGCATCACACCTAACAATCTCCCAATTGCACGAAAGCATGTGATTAATTGTTTTAGAGCACACCCTATTATTTAAAATACAACAAACTACATCTCCCACTTGCTCTAAAGCAATGGAGACCCATCCCATATTCTAGTACCCACTAAGCATATCATAACCATTTTGATTCCAAAATACACTCCGAGTATGCCGTCGTAGGATAGGTCGGTGACTCGGGAGCACCTACATCTAAATGTCATGGGTCTTAATGATTAGTCAAAGTTGTCGGCTCGAGACGATCCGTAGAATCAAACGCGTTACCGGTCCATCTAATCTGTGGTACTTTCCCAATATGCTTTTGACCTCTAGTGATTTCGAAAATCCTTATAAGCTACCCCTTCATCGTTTGCACAATGATGTGGTATCGGCTTCCAAATCTAGAATCACTCCCAGATATGAAAAGGAAATCCTTGAGCTATATTGCCTCTCTAGCTACTACAAAAGCCGCTAATCACCCAACTAGTTAAAGTCGAGTTGGCGTTGTTGGATTCCTCCAGGCAATAGCTTTAACACAAGAGTAAACATCGAGCCCGAGATCGACTTAACGATCATCCTCAATCGACTTAAAGTCAAAATCAATTGTATCACACATATCCAAGTTCACACATGAATATGTCCGCATATTATTCCTCGTTCTCTTCAAGATACTAAAGGACATACTAAACTTGCTTTGTTAACCGCCAAATCTAAGATTCGATCATAGTTGACGCTCAATAACTCGACCATCTCTTACTAGAAAGAGAATCTATCCCATTTCTCTTGATCCGAAGATTTGAGAGTCATTCCCGAGGCATAGGGTAGAACTTCCTCGTTGAATGTTGCATACACAGATGCATCATCTTAACCAATAAGATGGACGGGAAACGGTGGATCGATTCTAAAGAATTCGACCGAGTCAAACTCTTCGTAATGTTGTCCAAATCTACATTGTAGAATTGTGGCATTGTCGATTCTCGACTTGAGACAACACACCCATGTTGATTCCAATTGGTGCGCAAGTGTTATCCTTCAAAAACACTAATATATGTATATATTCACTACTATACTAAAATTGATATCCAGTCTACAAAAAGGACTTATCAATATTCTGGTCAAATCCACATATTGTAGAAATATATGACTTCCAATGACCGAGAGGTTTTCTTTTTATCCACAAAAGGACATAAGCCTTGACAGTCATCCTGTCATAAGTTCATAAGGCAATACCCTTTTGTTCCGAATGAATCCAGACTCCGTTTTTTTGGCAAGAAAGTCTCAGGGAATCACCCCTATTTTCTGCTTTTGAACGAAATCATGCAATACCGAACTCATTCTACTCTTTTCCGTGTAGATCCAATTACTCCCACTGGGCCTGAGACGCTCAGGTGATTCTACAAGAGTATGAACAGAACTGGAGTACCGAACTCCATTCACAGGGTTATGGCTATTAAATCAACCTCTATTATCAGAATCCTATACTGCTCACAAAAGAGCCATAGGTCACTCGATCCTCAGACTACAAAGTCCTCAGAACCTGTAATGGGTAATGGACAAACCATACTCCCAATACTTACTGGGTGGATCGAAATTCTGATCTAGTTTAGTAGTATTTAGTGTTATCACCAACAACCGATGTTGGATGTGGTCTGATTTTAATCAGTTAGTAACTACCTTGAGTAAACGTACTTCAAGGTTCAAGGTTTTGCTGTTTATGGACTCTATCAGAAAGGATGCAACAGTATAACTGTCCCTTCCCGATTTCAAGAATCTAACCTTTATACTCAATAGGTTAAAAGATATATCACGAATGGTCATTGACCGAACGTATGCACAAAATTCCTAGTCTTACATTCAAGCACCGTGTGCTAAATGCTTATATTTATGGAAGTGGGGTGAACCGAATCCACAACTTATCCATAAATTCCAAAGCATATTCTAGGTAGACTTCTCGGTCTTACATTTCAATGTAAACTGTTATTTCGCTTCCAATATCTTTATTGAGTTAAGCAGTGTATTGTAGCACGTCTAAAAACTATGTAAGGCAATTTAACGGTTTCTCACTTAGTGAGGACATGTCACAATGAGGCAGGCTGAGCATCAGTCTCGAGGACTATGAATGGCCTATTCCGAGTATAGAATACTCTATCTCTGTTGAAAACATAGAAACCTCAAAAATATTTTGGATAAACTTACCGGAGTGTTTGAATAGTTATCAGACAAGAAGTCACTACTCGGAAGCTCCTACTAGCTCGTATCTTTCATCAGACCCCGAAGGTCGTCATGAACAAGCTATGTTACTTCTTTATAACCATTATCCTTTCCCGATTGAAAGGAAACTTAGTCATTGAACCTTTGAGACAATATAACCAGACTGGAGAAAGGAATCACCCTGAGCCAGTCTTTAGGTCTTGTCTTTTAGGGACTATGCACTAACTATGGAATATGAAGAAGCGTTTATCTAAATATAGAAACCAATTGATTTTAATAGTTCTTAAGATGTGTTTTATATACATATTTCAGCAGTTCTAAGTGGTTTTGACTTTATAAAAAAAAAAGTCCGAGTCTTGGATTCATACTACAAATGGTATATTCACTTTCTATACGACAAACAAATTATCGAATAGAAGGTAAATCCTTTCGTTCCAACGAATCTTAAACCAAAAATAAATTTTCCGCGATATCCAAGGATTGAATCCGAGATTCATTTTCTTATATCACTCCCACTATTCTAGCTAAAATTAACTGCCCGTTGTTTACTCCTTTAATCGTTAAATGCACTGCTACCTTGTTCTTCCAAAGAACTTAGCTCAAGAAAATCGCCAAGGATTCATAGGTTGGTGATCCAAAATCACTGTCCTTATCCTATGATTTTCAGTTAATTAATTTTTGATTCAGCCTTAAAGTTTTCTCAGTTTAGATGACTAACACTTTTAGACATATTCTCCCATTCTTGACTTTCCGTGAATGGAAACAGTCTTGAACCAGCGGTTCGTTTGAGTAGGCACTACTTTTGATTCGTGGGATGTCTATTTCGAGTGTTACTAGTCGGGACTTCTCGGATTTTCTAATATACCAGAAAAAACAACAAATCATAACATTAAAGCTCCCACTAGTTTATCGGTTCCAAATACCGTCTAACGAGCAATGCTTTATTTTTATGATTTTCCGATTTTTTCGATTAGAAAATCTTTCGTACATAGTTTCAATGTTTCCAGAAAAACAATAAATCATAGATCTCCCACTAGTTCATCGATTCTAAATATCGTCCAACTAGCAACTTTTTATGACTTCCCGCTTTTTCAATTAGAACGGTTATGTGTGCAGTCAGTTACATTTTTCTAAAGTTCTAGAAAAACAACAAATCATGAAGCTCCCACTAGTTCATCGATTCCAAATATCGTCCAACTACTAACACTTCATGATTTTCCGATTTTTCAGTTAGAAAATTACTCGTGTAACCACTACACACTCAAAATTCACTAGAAGAATTTTAAAGTCCAAAATCACCTTTGATCAAACTAAGTTTGTCTCCGCTTGACACGAACGACACTAGTGACATACCTATATGTCACTCGTTTTTAAAAGGCTTAAGAGAAAATATCTCTTTCGAATAATAATTGCATTATCGATTAACTAGTTCAACATCCTAGTTACTTTCCACTTTTTAACGAAGTCAATACTAGTCAATTATTAATTTTAAAGCAATTTAGTAAGGGATATAATGCTGTAAATAAAATGACATATATTAATTCAAGTTTAACACTACTATATAGGTTTATTTTAGGAATTGTAAACTAAAAGATAAGTCTACTCTACCATTCCAAGGTTTTAACCTCGCATCTCAAATGCCGCCGTAGGTAGGTCAAAGAGATGACGGTTAAATCGAGACAATCTCATCAATGAATAACTTGTGAGAATCAAACATCCCACGAGAATCGAACATCCCTTTATTCATTGACTACCTTCCTTTTTTAGCCTAGATATTACCAAAATATCCTTTATGAGTGTGACCTACTATATCGGATCTCTTAGGTACGCCCCAAGTGTGCCGTCGTAGGATAGGTCAGTGACCCGACGAGTACCCAGAAATCCTATCCTTTCGGAGACCAAGCCATGAATGTTGATAGGGGTGAACACCATCCGTAGGGGAACGAAATCAAAGCGCCGCGAGGCGTCACCCTTCTCTCACTTACTTGTATTTATAGTAGAGGCCGTGGGGTTGGTTGTCGCCTCCCCCGCTCCCACTCAATATTTTGGAAGTGGTGGTGGGTTAACTAACCACGTCTTTTTGATGTTAACATAAAAGTACATCAAATCAAGGATTCCGAATGGTGTCGGTAACGTAGGCAAGCCTACCCGTCCTATTCGTTGGAACATATGTGACAGTCGGACGAAGTCGGGTCAAGAGAGCCCTATTGAGATAAGAAGGAATCACCCCTCCGCTCGTTGGTGTAGCTTAGTCTTGCCGGACCCCCGTGCATACATCACACTAGGAGGGTTAAGTCGGTCGAGCCTAGCTCAGTTGACCACCCAACCTATAGGCGAACCGTTTTTATCCAAGATTTATTGTTCTTTTACCATCATTCAATCTCGTAGACACTACGAATCGAAAACGTGATCTCGTTTGAGCTTTTACGGCGGTTCACCGAGAACACACACCGAAAGGCTTAACGATTTCATAACCCGTCCTCGGATCTTTAATTTGTTACTAAATTTATTAATTACCACGTATTAATTAAATTTCAACTAATTACGTGAGTTTGTATACATGCCTATTTTAATTACCAAAATTAAAATTCTACATGTATGCAAGGAGTGGATTTATGATATGATGCATGTGATGGTAATTCCGATTTTATGTCTATTTTATGATCAAACACATAAAAAATAAATTGCGGAAAATTTAAACACCGAGATGGATTGTTGATACCCCGTATCTAATCTATCCTAGGAAAGCAGTAAATTACATAATCTATGTCTTCGAGTCTTGATCTTGAATCTTAAACTCGAAAACTTCCGGATCTCAAGCTTCGATCTTGACACCTAACCACTTAACGCATTTGAGAAAGGAGAGTAGAATATACCAATATATTAAAAAATATATCTATACTATCAAATTGTTTTATAAAAAAAACTTATTATTATTATTTTTTAATAACAGCCCTCGGCCAAGTATAAAAAAACTGATTTTTTTTTTTTTCTTCTTCACACGGCACTAAAACCCTAAATTGCTTTTTTTTTTTTTTTTTGTTTAATGCATGCCTTTCGGCCATGCAAGAATTAGGTTAACTTTTAGATTGCCGCATGGAAAAAATTGCCGTGACTAAAGCAAAAAATTTGCCGCTGGGAAAAAACAATGCTGTGACCAAATTATACACAATATGATAAATTTGATCAAAGTAATGCTGCCGCAAAAAAAAATAATTTCGAGACCTTGTTTAATTAAAACAAACAATTCGCCTCCCGCGTTTACCTTTTTGATGATCTTCAACACCACGATTTTTTCAATGCCCGAGCCCTTAACAACAAAATTACAATGAAAGATGCTACTATTACACATAATTTTGAAAATTGACATAAGTAAAATACAATTCCTACGCTCAATTGTTACTAAACAAAGGAGCTACAATAGATCTAACGAAAGAAACAGCACTCAACCACAATCCATCTCTTCAACCAAGACATTCATAATCATAAAAATAAAACAAATTTTCGCCCCTATCAAAATTTTGGGACAAAAACTACATGTTTACTAATTCTAGATCTAATATTTTATACGTATAAATATAGATCACTGTGTCTCTCGATACCATTGTTAGTAATACCATCCTAACGGAAGCGATTTAAGGATCTATATCTATAAATTACACGTAATAAAATAACTAGATCTACATCTACAAGGGGGTTGTAGAACATACCTCTTGGATCTCAAAATCCAAGTTGAAGAACCGCAAAAGAAAGATTGCAAGAAGATGTGAAGAGCACCACGATCTTCCGTACGTGTGATCCAAACAACTCCCGGTGGAAGGAAATTCTCGTCTCGAATCCTTCCGATATGCTACCCGGAAAAACCTCCAAGATTTTTCCTCAACCCCTTGGCCGAAAATTTTCTATCTCTCTCTAAGAATTGATAGTGAAATTATGTGTGTTGTAAAGGCAGGAGAACTCTCTTTATATATGAGAAGTAAAACTTAGCCTCAAGGATTTTTATTTTGCAAATAAATAAATCCAATAAAAGATAATTCCATAATATTCTAGAACAAATCTAGAATAATATTTATCTTTATTTCTTTCCATAAATATTTATCCAATAAATATTTTGTGCATATGTCTTATTAATACACAAGAAAAATAATTCTCGTTTCTAAAAACATGTGTTGGTTGAAAAAATGAATATTGACCTAGTCAATATTATTTTTTGCCATAACACACTAATTATGTCAAGATTATGAAAAAACCTTTTTCACATATTTAATTATTTAGCCCAACTAATTTAATAGTTCACTAAACAATTAATTCACATATATATTTAATTATTTAGCCCAACTAATTTAATAGACTCTATCTCAATTCTTGGTGGACAATGGTTTTACAAAAGGCACCATTGATAAAACTCTTTTCAGAATCAATGAGAAGGACAGCACTCTGCTGGTGCAGATTTATGTTGATGACATAATCTTTGGTTTTGAAAATGAATTGCTATGTGAAAAGTTTGCAAATCTAATGAAAAGCAAATTCCAAATGAGTATGATGGGAGAAATGAACTACTTTTTGGGATTACAAGTTAAACAGATGAAAGATGGAATCTTCATTCATCAAACCAAGTATACCAAGGAGTTACTGAAGAAGTTTGGTATGGAAAACAGCACCAAGATATCAACTCCAATGAGTACAAATATCAGATTGGATGAAGATAAAGAAGACAAAGATGTTGATCAGACTTTATACAGAAGGATGATAGGCAGTCCGCTGTATCTCACTGCCAGCAGACCTGATACATCCTTTGTTGTAGGTGTTTGTGCAAGATTTCAATCTAAATCTAAAGAAAGTCATTTAGGTGTAGTCAAAAGAGTTCTCAAATACCTAAAAGAGACTTTGGGAGTAGGGATATGGTATTCCAAGGATGGAAGCTTCAAAGTTATATCCTACTCAGATTCTGATTATGCTGGATGCAAGATTGATAGAAAAAGCACCACAGGAACCTGTCAGTTAATGGGAAGTAGACTGGTTTCCTGGTTTAGCAAGAAACAGAATTCTATATCAACTTCCACTGCTGAAGCTGAATACATTGCTGCTGGAAGTTGCTGTGCACAAGTACTATGGTTGAGACAACAATTAAGGGATTATGGAATTGAAGAAAAAGAAATTCCAATTATGTGTGACAACATAAGTGCTATTGCAATTACAGAAAATCCTGTTTTGCATTCAAGAACCAAGCACATTGATGTGAGACATCATTTTATAAGAGATCATGTTGAAAAGAAAGATGTGGTGGTTCTATATATCCCTACTGAAGATCAACTTGTTGATATTTTCACTAAACCACTTGATAGTGAAAGATTTGCTAAACTAAGGACTGAACTTGGAATTATAAAAGTTGAATGATAATCAGCAATGTACTGGAATTCACTAAGGGGATTAGTCTTTGCTATGTTGGGTGAGCTCACTTAGCAGATTAGTCATTGGTATCAACAATTCCATGTACTTATGTTTGGACAATTGAGCAAATGAGGTTGTGTTAAGGCCATATTTATATGATTATTAAGGGTGTATTTCATTATTATTTTCCCCACATTTGCATAATTTACATGAGAATTAAGGGTTTAAGTGTAATTATTTAATAAAGATGATTTTAAGAGGGTTGTATGCAAAATTGATGATTTTAAGTGTTGATTTAATGGAATTATTATTATTTGGATTTTATTACATTTTTGCATTGTTTATTTATCATGTAGGAGTTAATTTTCGAGTGCGATAAGTGGATAAATGAAGCTCAAGTCGAATCATAAGAGATAGAGTTGGAATTGGCTTGAAGAAATTGGATAAAGATGATGAAATCCGACCTCAAAGCAGCTTGGACGGCGTCAGGTAGCGGCGTCCATTCCAGACGGGCGTTTGATAAAGCAAACGGGCGTCCGGAATTGTGTTTTACATTCAGAGAGTTCAGACGGAGGATGAACGAGCGTTTACTCAGCGTCCAGGCATTCTGGACGGGCGTCCATAAGACCAGACGAGCGTCCGTTGCCGACTTAACCCTAACCGACTTGAAACTCTATATATATAGCAGCCTCTCTTAACCCTAATTGATATACCACATAATTGAGATCGCAAATTCACCAAAAAGTCTGCGACCAGAGAACCCTAATTTCACAGAGATGCAAATCTTCCAACCAACAATCATCTTCAACATGATTGTTGGCTAAATACCTTGCAAGTGAGTCGACGGAGAAGCCCATCATCAACACAAACCAACTAGAGGAGTTCGATGCTTATGTTTAGTGAGTCTAACTCATAGTTTTTCATTACTTTGGATACATTCTATGTTGTTTAAGTTTTATTGAATTAAGATTTGATGAAACGATCTATGTTTAATTTATGCTTGAATAAATTTATGAAAGTATGTTTATTTGAGTTCTCGTTTATTCAAAGTAATGCATCTAATCATGTTATAAGAGATTAGGCATGTTTAGTTGAGTAAGAGTTTGGAAACGATCTCGTGATTTCGTGTTGATTGCATGTTTAGTTTGTTTGAAAAGATAAACGAAACCCTAGAATTTGATTGAAGATATTTAATTGAATTCGTGAATAAATCACTACTAAAAACTATGTCTTTTAATCACCATCTAGTTGGGATTGTTGGTTGATAGGTGGAATCTAGTCGCCTTTGTTGTGTTTTCCTTTAATTGTTTTAATCAAATCGTTAGATTAAGTTTAGTTTAAGTTTTAGTTTTATAAACCCTAGTTCTGCTTTGTTTTTACGCAATTTTCGCTTGATTCATAATCGACGCCGTCCGTCCAGCAGCACAGACGCTTCGTCCATTAGGTTTAGTTTTCAGACGCTCGTTCACTTTAGTGAACGCTCGTCCGTTTTTCTGTTTTCTTATTTTTCAGCTTGTTTTTATTTCTTGTTTTAGTTTTAATTCTTAGGGTTAGGTTTTAATTAGTTTCAGCCTTAGTTTAGTAGTTTAGTTAATAATTGTGACACAATTGATATAGATTTATATTTGAATCCGATAAACATTCCACTCCCTTAGGACGATCCGTAAGCACCCTATACTACGATCCTTATACTTGGGGTGTTTCGGTTTATAAATTTAAAACTAGTTTTTACCGAACAAGTTTTTGGCGCCGTTGCCGGGGAGTCGGTAACGGTTGTCGGATTCTTCATAGGATAATTTTCTGAGTCAAAAAGGGTCGTTTTTAGCACGCAGTAGTATTTTGGCCGTAACTTTCGGCTCGAGTGTCCGCTTGGAACGCAGGACCCCAATTCGAAAGCTCGTCCGACGCCGACGACGTGGTGAACCGCCGAGGCCGCTCGATCGCGTTTTGAGGTCAAAATCCACTGTTTTCCCTCCTTTTGGCCCTAGAAGATTTCAACACGCTTTTTTTTTTTTTTTTTTCCGTCTTAGTGTTTTTCTTGTTTTTTTTTTAAACTTTTCGTAGGTAGGTTTCTTTTCCAGTTTCTTGTTTTTCTTGTTTTTAAACTTACTGTTTTATTTTATTTGATTTTTTTGTTTGATTTTATTTCCATAAGTCTTTTCTGCTTTTATTTTTTATCTCGTTTTCAATTTCTGGTAACCTTAGTTTTTAGGTTTTCGTTTCTGAACGAGCGTTCAACAACTTGAACGCCCGCCCACCTCAATTTCATCCTCTCGAACGAACGTTCATTCAATCAACGAGCGTTCGATTCACGAACGAACGCCCACTAACACCGGACGCCGATTCATCTGCTCAATCATCACTTTTCTTTCTTCTCTTTTCTTCTCTTTTCTTTTCTCCCTCTAAACC